>JAHTLZ010000122.1:1427303-1445832 GCA_023846285.1 Phrynocephalus versicolor
TCTCTCTCTCTCTCTCTCTCTCTCTCTCTCTCTCTCTCTCTCTCTCTCTCTCTCTCTCTGTGTGTGTGTGTGTGTGTGTGTGTGTGTGTGTGTGTGTGCGTGTGTGTGTGTGTGCGTGCGTGTGTGTGCATGCGTGCATGCGTGTGTATGTGTGTGTTGAATTGTGGGGCATTGTCTGGAACATTCCTTCTCAGCCAAGCCTCCAAAGCAGGGGGAGGAGAGGAACTAGGTCTCCCTTGCACCAGCCAGGAACATTTTTAAAGGAGAGTGCAGGTTAGGGTTTTATTTATAAGTGTATATATATTTAATTTGTTTTCAGCATCCTTTCTTACTTTTCAAAACATTTCTAATCATGGGGCAGCTAGTCAAGTGTGTAAAGGGCTATAAACTGCATTATATTATTGTCATATTAAAAATAGAGTAAAATCCAGTTATTAGTCCCAAGCAGAGCAGATTCCACAACCAAGTACCTAAACTATGGTATTGATGTGGACTTCTAGCCAACTTCTTTTGTGAGTTTTGCCATTTTGTGTGTACAGTATATGGTCTATGGGGGCCCAGAACAAAGCATCGGAGTTTCCATTACTGTATTTCTTATGGTGAAATTTGCTTTGATATACAAGTGCTTTCATTTACAAGCATGTTTCTGGAATGGATTATGCTCATAATTCAAGGTATTACTGTATATGAATAGGTATGCACATACTAGAGGTAATGGAGGATATGCTTTATGTACTATGTTGCATACCTCTAACATTTACAGATAGACAAAGAGATTGATGGTACAAAAATTATAAATATAAGCATTTAGCCATATATAGTAGTTATCCATAAATGGCTACAGATCTATACAGCACGTAAAACACAATGGTAGCCAAGCAACAATGCTTCCACAATTTTTATATAAAATGGGGGAGGGGGAATTAGCTAATGCAGATGGCTGATATTCATTTTAGAAAACTTTAAAAAAACCACTAAACCCAACCAATTTTTACATTTGACAAACAGCACTATAACAGCTGTACAGAAAGTCTTTATTTTTATAGATCCCATATTTCCATGACACGAGGGGTAAGGGAATGCCACATATACTCCAACATAGACATTTTGTCAAAATAAAATGGAATAAAAATCTGATGCTAGTTAAGACAAATGGACAGCTGCTGCCGAGGAATACTTTCCATGTGGAAACCTCCCCCCCACAAAAAAAACCAGGTTTCCTGTTAACATACTTTGCAGTTTGCTCCTCTTTTTCACCACGACTAAAATATCTCCTATTACACTACATTTGTGCATATTGAAAATTCATTCAGTATGGCAAAGGTTTGTGTGTGTGTGTGTGTGTGTGTGTGTGTGTGTGTGTGTGTACATTAATGATTTTAAGATCTCTTTTCTATATACTGTACTATACTAATCCATGCCCATTATAATGTTAGTGGCTTAAAAAGCGAAACAAATGGCTTCCACAAGTAAACTTGACTAAGGGAAGCTTCTATTGTAATTCAGTAAGTTACATTATGACTGGCATGTAACAACTAATGACTTCAACTGTGGCAGATCTGTGACTTGTATGTACTGTATTAGCTACTTTTATAGCTGCAAGCAGTGTGTGGCCTCACTGCTTTTATGAATGCATTTTACTTTTAATTAAAAGGTAACTAATTTAGCTCCTGTTGAATAACTGGGAAGTAAAGCATACATTTAAAAATTCTAGAACGACTGTGGTAAGTAGCTACTTAAAGGTCTTAGAACTGTAACTAATAATTTTAAAAAGTAATTTTCCAAGCCCTGATACACCCACTGTGAGTCTGGAGGTGCAGTCACTAAGGTGTCTAGCAAGGTAATCTATGGATTTCTGTGGAATTTGCTGTTCTTTCAGTTTTGTCTCAGCTTGGCTGACCAGCAGGAACCAGGTAAGGCCTGATAACATAAAGTGGTTGTACTTTTCTGATTAGCAAGGACATTATATCCGTGGCCATACTTTCCCCTTTTCCTCCGAGTTTAACTGCAGTATTCAGAGTACTACGGAGGAGTGGAAAAATCAGTTTTTCTAGTTATGAACTCACCTGGTTAATAGGTAAAAAACTTAGTGTTATCTTTAAAACAGCAGTTAATACCTGTTCATTTTTTTTAAAAGGCCAGCTGCTAGTGAAGATGAAAATGCTAGCGCAGTTTCCTTGATATCAAGACATGCAGAGTTTCTCTCTAGATAGACATTATGGAATGGCAACATCCAACGGCCTTAGCATAAACAATGCCAAGTCTAACAAGACTTGCAGTTTGATGCCTAGATGCCCTAAGCACATCTGATCTCACTTGATTTTGGAAGCTAAGCAGGGTCGGGCCTGGTTAGTACTTGGATGGGCGGCCACCAGGGAATAGCAGGTGCTGTAGGCACCTGGAGTAGGAACTGGCAAGCCACTCCAGTACTCCTGCCAAGAAAACTCCATGGACATGGAGTCATGAAGAGTCGGTCACGACTGTAACGACACAACACACATACACATGGATAAACATTGCTGTCTTCATTTATGCTCTCTCACTGCAGAACGTCACACCCGCAACACCTACCACCCCATCGACCAGGCCACGTGAAAGCCTTCTGTGAAAGCTGAGAAAGGCTCCATCAGGTTTACTTCTCCTAGAATTCATTTTCTGTCAGTTTTGCCTTTTTTCAATCATGGTTGGGGAAATTTATCTGAGACTCTTAGGCTCATATGAAGCGGATCCTCTAGTTCATTACATCGCATAGCAGACCTTCATCAGTCTCGTGCCTTTTGTGGAAATGTAACTTTCCCCTCATTCCCATTGCAATTAATTAAACTTAATAGAGTTGAAAATCTTATGGTTATGATTTAAAGAGATTAGTACTGAGTCCTCCACAGAAGTACATTTATAGTAGAAACTTAAAGTGAAAGTTCACAGTAATGGTTCTCCCCAAGAAATCATGGGAATAGCAGGATTTTTTTTCAAGTTTTCTCGACACCAATGCATCGTTTTAGAAACAGAAAAAGTAACTTTTTATACTACAGTTTGCAGAACCCCACAAACAGCATGACTTGTGGCCTTTGCTTCTTTCATGTGGAAAGCAGCCTGCACTGTGTTATCATCACATATGATTGTCACTTCAGTCCCACAAAGGCAATAGCATAAGAAAGGTTCCTTGGTTGTGGTTCAATCAAGATCTCGCCACAGATATAAATTGTGGAGAGATCTGTAAAAGATATGAGTGAACTCATAGAGTAAACAATATTAATCTTACCATTTTATGGGAGCAGTCGATATCTTGCCATGTTGCTTTGGCTGTACAATAGGAGTGCCATCACTGCGACTTTGGCTGACTCTGTATGTCTGAGTGTATGGATTGGCGATGCTCATTCTAAGAAGAAAAGACAGTGGGAAACATATGAGGGTACTCAGATTAGGAGGACAGGGAAGATGTACAGTATCTTCAGAACCCACATTACCATGAAACATCTTAAGTTGATGTTATGTTGAGCTAAGACCATGTGTTCACTGCAATTTAAATTCATTTTGTGTGAATAAAAAGTTAGATGAAGCCCTCTGTTTTCCTGCTTATGTGATACACCCTTTTAATTTCACCTCATTCTCCTGTTTTCATGCACAGCCTTGATTTGCATTCTCCATAATACAGGTTGAACAGTATTGGCTACAATACAGTTCTCAAGAAGAATTTTTACAACGGACCATCACATCACAGCTTTGTTAGCAGATGCACGAGCCTGTGGTTGACAAAAAACAAGCTATGAATGACATAGAGACTGCTTTTATCAACATTCAGGTGATAAAAAGTTAGGCCTTGCCTTCAAAGAGGGTGGCAACAGCACTGTCATCTTACGTAAATCCTACGGAGGGGAAGTCTATTGATGGCCAGCAGTCCCAGCATCTATATCCTGTATTAGGATTACTTCCACTGCTAAGTGGCAGCATATCTCAGGTTTGCCACCTGACAAGGAGCTAAGAGCAGAAAGGCATTCAGGAGAAAAAGCAATTAGCCAAATAAATCTTCTTCTGGCTTCCCACCCCCATTGATTTTACCATCAAGTTTCCTGAAACTTTCCAGAGGCAGCCCCAGATAAAATGTGTTGGAGTAATCCAGGTGGGATGTAACTAAGGTATGTGTCACGGTGGCCAGATCAGACCTCTCCAGTAATGGGTGCAACTTAGTGTCAGTTGTACTCTTTGACATGGAGTCATAATACAAATCTTAATAGAGGCTACTATAAGAATGAAAGAAGCTTTTGAGATGTTAATTTATTTATTATAGGATGAGAAGGGGGCCAATGAAGGTCAATTGGTAAATACCAAGAAGTCATAACCTAAAGTGCAGGATGCTAGAATACCACTTAGAGTGGAGAAATAGAGATTGTTGCAGATGTTTTTAGCATTGCTCATGTTTACTGTTTCTCAGAGTGGTGTTTGGTCAATCCCTTTTAGTAGTTGTATACTTATTGTTTTTAGCTTTATTATCTTTTAATGATGTAAGCCACCTTGAGTCCTTTTAAAGGAGAAAGACTGGGTAAAAATATTTTCAACAAACAAATAGGCTGGTGGACTGGTTATTATGTGAACAGAATTTTGGACTTTGTAGAATATTGGTGTGATCCAATGTGGCTGTTCTGTTCCTTGAATCCCACTCTGCTGGATTATTGATACCCAAACTGAGCTGTCCACCTTTCCCTTTGACATGGCTTGGTTTCCCCCACAGAGCAGTAAACTGGGCTTGGCATGGCGTCCCCTAGGGCGGGCAATTTCATCTACACTTGAATAGCTACCGACTGGCAGTTGACCCAGTGTCTCCATTCACACTTCCACAAAAGTCATTGCTCAAGGGCAATTAACAATTGTGAGCTAGTTTATTTACTTGAATTGGGAGCATAGCACTGTTTCTCTCCACTGTGATGAAAGGCTTAAGGGGGGGTGGGGGTGGGAGATCCTGCATCCTTCTGCAGAGTCTCTAGTCTAGACATCAAGCTTCCAGCCTAAATATTTCTGAAAGAAAATCTGTGGCCTTGATGCTATTCCTTTCTTATGCTTCACACCTGTGGCACTCGGAGCATTTCCAGCAAAGGTAGGTGTTTGAAACTGAGAAACAGGGAAGGTGGTGTGAGGCATGAAAGTACAGATTAAAACAGCTTTGGTTTTAAGACTCGTTGTTATATAACTATATATCTGTATCTGTAGCTATATCTCTTTTATACCGATGAACAGAGTCCAGTTTCTAAATCCATTCCAGGAAAGGAAGGGGCCCTGTTTTCAGTCCTTTTGCTGCCTTGAATTGCATTTTTGAAAGGACTATGCCACTGTGGGCTTTAAATTCATTCTTCTTGCATATGCTATTTTAACCTTACGAAGCTTTCAGCTGCTATTATATTTGCTGCTGGATTTACAGCACCACTCTCTGAAGAGCGAATGCTGCTGTCTGTCATCACTGCCTCTTCTTTCCCTACCAAAGCAACGGTTATTCTATTAAGTGTGTGGGCATGTTTATATGAAAGCGACAAGGAAGAATTATTGGCAGCACTGTGTGACACAACGGCCAAAACTGCGTTCACATTTTCTGGCACAAAATACAGCTGTTTACAGGTGAAGCTCGAAAAATTAGAATATTGTGCAAATGATCATTTATTTCAGTAAATTAACTCAAAAGGTGAAACTAACATATGAGATAGATTTATTACATGCAAAGCAAGATATGTCAAGCCTTACTTTGGTATAATTGTGATGATTATGGCATACAGCCCAAATTCACAATCTCAGAAAATTAGAATATTACATGACATCAATAACACAAGGATTGGAAATAGAACAATATTGGACCTCAGAAAAGTATAAGCATGCATATGTACTAAGTACTTTGTTTGGACCCCTTTTGCATCAATTACTGCCTCAATGTGGCCTGGCATGGATGCTATCAGCCTGTGGCACTGCTGAGGTGTTATGGAAGACCAGGATGCTTCAATAGTGGCCTTCAGCTCTGCTGCATTGTTTGGTCTCATGTCCCTCATCTTTCTCTTGGCAATGCCCCATAGATTCTCTATGGGATACAGGTCAGGCGAGTTTGCTGGCCAATCAAACACAGTAATCCTGTGGTCATTGAACCAGGTTTTGGTACTTTTGGCAGTGTGGACAGATGCCAAGTCCTGCTGGAAAATGAAGTCAGCATCCCCATAAAGATCATCGGCAGAAGGAAGCATGAAGTGCTCCAGAATATCCTGGTAGATGGCTGTGTTGACCAGCAGATGACTTAATGAAGCACAGTGGACCAACACCAGCAGATGACATGGTTCTCCAAATCAACACAGACCGTGGAAACTTCACACTAGACTTCAAGCATTGTGTATTGTGTGTCTCCCCATTCTTCCTCCAGACTCTGGGTCCTTGGTCTCCAAAAAGAAAAGCCCATAAGAAAGATTGTTCTCTTTCTCCACAGCTTCCTTTCAACTAATACTCAGTGGGGTACTGTCTCCAAACATGAGGGGGCAGTGGGGGTCACCATGTTGCCTTTCTAAGACCAAGTGGCTAGTCCATAATGTTTCTGACAATACAAAGTACTAGATTCATTAGAGGGAAACAACAATTTGATTATATAGTAGAATGCTCCAACTTGTCACTCACACCAGCTTTTGAAAAGGTGTAGCTGGAGACATCTTGCAATTGCAAATGTGTTCACTCAGCCATATATAAATCCAGCCATCTGGTTGGCAGAGGCAGATGAAAGATTTATGGCAAGGCCATGTTTACGACCCTTAGAATCTCAGCTTTCATTTTTTAAGAAAATTGTGTGTGCGCGTGTGCGTGTGCGTGAGTGCACATGTGTGTCTCAAACTTATCTGGGAAAATGTTGTGGTATTCCCTTTTAACCAAGAAATATGGCTCCGAAAGCCTGATTTAGTATAGTCTTTTCATCTGGTTACATCTTCCGAACCTACTACGAGCACAGTGCTTACCTCTTAAAACTCCAGTTCTGCTCATTCCCATCACTGCAGAGAAAGGGTTAGCTATTACGGCAAGGCTGTGGATGTCGACCAGCACAACTCTGTCTGTAAGATGGCTGACTCCTAACAAAGTCAGTATAGGAATGTTCCAATAGCATACATTTTAAAGAACCAAAGAGAGAGAGAGAGAGAGAGAGAGAGAGAGAGAGAGAGAGATTCTTGCTGCCTATCAAAGACTGGTCTAGTCCAAAGCCCTGATTCCCACAGTGAAAGGCTAGGTGCCTCCAGGGCCAGAAAGACCTATAAGAAGAGCATATAGGACATGCTTCTTCCCCTCCATGCTTACATTACAGCTAGTACTATATTCAGTAGCACACTGAACCACACCAAGTAGATCTGTGATGCATCGTCTAGCACCCCAGTGAAACTGATCCCCATTCTTTTCAGGGAAGTTAGTTCTTAGAGTGTACTCTTTTTTCCCAGGAACTTTGGAATGTTGCCAGCATATTGTTCAAAAAAGTATGTTTTTCAGACTATAGTTTTCTCCAACAAAAAAACTTCATGATTATGAGCTTCTAGTGGTGTACAAAACACAATTCAGAAAGTATTAGGTTACCCATGCAGACAGTTGCATACCTTTCCCCTTATTCCCTGAACTCCTTATTTAAATTCAAGCTTCAGCCTGAAACACAGTCATTCAGCAAGACAAATGATGCCAACATACAGCACTTTGGGGACATAAGAACAACATAAGAGCATAAGAAGAGCCATGCTGGATCAGGCCAAAGGCCCATCTAGTCCAGCTTCCTGTTGCTCACAGTGGTCCCACCAAATGTGTCTGGAAGCGCATGAGACTGGATATCTGTCTCCTGATACCACTCCCCTGCATCTGTCCCTTGATGTACCCTGGTTTTAAGCCTGGAGATTACACATCTCCATCATGGTTTGTAACCTGTGATGGACTTTTCCTCCAAGACTCTGTCCAATCCCCTTTTGAAGGCATCCATGCCAGATGCCATCACCATACCACCGGGAGTTTCACAGACTAACAACACGTTGGGTAAAAAAAAATATTTTCTTTTGTCTGTTCTCATTCTGCCAACCCTCAATTTGAGTGAATGTCCCCTAGTTCTGGTACTTTGTGAGAGGGAGAAGAGTGTCCCTCTATCTACTTTACTCATGCCCTGCATTGTTTTGTACATCTCAATCATATCCCCCCTCAGGCGCCTTTTTCCAGAGTAAAGAGCCCCAAAGGCTGTAGCCTTTCCTCATAAGGGAGGTCCTGCAACCCAGTAACCATTTTAGTTGCTCTCTTTTACACCTTCTACAGTTTCACTATGTCTTTCTTGAGAGGCGGTGACCAGAATTGTACACAATACTCCAGGTGCGGCCTTACTATTGTTTTGTATAATGGCATTATAATGTTGGCTGTTTTATTTTCAATCTCCTTTTTGATAATCCCTGGCATGGAATTGGCCTTCTTCACTGCTCCCACACACTGGATAGACCCTTTCATTGAGCTGTCCACCAGCAAACCAAGATCTCTTTCCTGATCCATCATGGATAGCTCAGAACCAATAAGTTGATAAAGTTTTGATTGTTTGCTCCAATATGCATTACTTTACATTTTCCTACATCGAAATGCATCTGCCATTTTGCAGCTCATTCCCCCAGTTTGGAGAGATCCTTCTGGAGTTCTTCACAATCTCCTCTGATTTTTACCACACGGAAAAGATTTGTGTCATCCACAAACTTGGCCACCTCACTGCTTATCCCTGCCTCCAGGATATTTATGAACAGATTGAAAACACCGGTCCCAGGACAGATCCCTGGGGCATACCACTTTTAACCTCTCTCCATTGTGAAAATTTCCCACTGACACCTACTCTTTGTTTCCTGGATCTCAACCAGTTCTCAGTCCATAAGAGGACCTGCCCTCTTATCCGCTGACTGTGCAATTTTCTCAGCAGCCTTTGGTGAGGGACTGTTTCAAAAGCCTTCTGAAAATCCAGATAGAAAATATCTACCAGTTGACCAAATCCATGTGCCTGTTGACCTTTTCAAAGAATTCTAAAAGTTTTGTGTGGCAAGACTTACCCTTACAGAAGTCATGCTGATTTTCCCTGTGCAAGGTTTGTTCTTCTATGTGTCTTAAGTAGAGATGGGCACGAAACGAACAATTTTTCGTTTCCATTTTCATTTTTTCATTTCGTTACGTAATGAAACAACAAACAAGTTTTGTCTCTAAAATGAAATGAAACGAACAGAAACGCTGGAAATTTTGTCGTGCGTTTCTTTTCCGTTACTGCAATATGAGTGAATTGCTTAAAATCCTAAAAGAAATTACAAAAAATTGAAATTAATGGTAACAAAATGGTAACAAAATGAACGAAAACGAAAATGATTTTTTTGCAAAAATTCACGAAAAACAGAAACGAAATGAAACGGACCCTCCAAACGACAAATGACAAATGAAATGCCATTTTTTTATTCGTGCCCATCTCTAGTCTTAAGATTTTCTCTTGGGTGAGGCTTTCCACCATCTTTCCTGGGACAGCTGTAAGGATAACCGGCCTGTGGTTTCCAGGGTCCCCCTCCTTCCTTTTTAAAAACTTGGTGTGACATCTGCTATCCTCCAGTCATCCAGCACTATGGGCATTTTAAGAGACAAGTTGCATATTACTGTTAAGATATCCACAATTTCATTTCTCAGTTCCTTAATAACCCTTGGGTGGATGCCATCTGGGCCTGGTGACTTATTGATCTTCAATTTATCAATTAAACCTAAAATGCCCTCTCTTTTAACCTGCATTTGATTTAATTCTTTAGTCAAGAGGGGCCGTTCAGGCAGTGGAATCTGCCCAAGGTCTTCTGTCATGAAGACAAATGCAAAGAACTCATTTAATTTCTCTGCAATTCCCAACTCCTCCTTTACCTCCCTCACCATTCAGAGGGCCAACTGGTTGTTGGCAGGTTTTCTACTTCTAACATATTCAATGAAGCTTTTATTATTTCCCTTTATATTGCTAGCCATATGTTCCTCACAGTCTTTCTTTGCCTCTCTTATCATCTTCTTTCATTTCTTTTGCCAGAGTTTGTGTTCCTTTTTATTTTCCTCATTTGGGGAGGATTTCCATTTATGGAAAGACCTCTGCATGCGCTTTAGAGCCCTCTGACTCCACTTGTTAACTATCCTGGTGCCCTCTTGACTTAGATGAGCTCTTCTTTCTTTGTGGTTTGCACTTTTACTAGGCGTCTACTACCATTGTTTTAAACAGGCTCCATGCACTCTGAAGAGATTGGATTCTTTTAAACCTTCCCTTTCAATTTCTTTCTAACTAGTTTCCTCATCTGAGGAAAGTCCGCCCTTCAGAAATCAAGGAGTTTTGTGTCTGATTTGCTTGACACGCTTCCCCCGACATGCATGGCAAAGGAGGTTGCAGCATGGTCGCTGTTCCCCAGAGGCTCAATGACATTCACACCCGTGACCAGGTCCTGAGTATCACAATTTATTAGATGCAGAGTTGCCTGTTCTTAGGTGAGCTCCATGACAAATTGCTCTAAGGCACAGTCATTCAGCATGTCAAGAAACCCGGATTCTCTTTCTTGCCCTGAGCTCCCATTGGCCCAGTCAGTGTGGGGAATGGGGATAATTCAAGTCCCCCATGATTACTATCCTGTCCCTCTTAGACACTCCATGAGTTGTCTCCTCATTTCAAGGAGCCCCTCAAGTTTTTGATCTGGTGGATGATAGCATACCCCCACTATTACGTCGCTCCTTGGACCTGGTTGTTTAACCCACAGTGATTCCATGGTGGAGTCAGACCTACTGTCAATCTCCATTCTGCTGGATTTTACCCCTTCTTTGATATAGATGGCCACTCCACCTCCAACCCTCCCCTCTTTATCCCTTCTATAGGATTCATATCCTGGGATTGTGGTATCCCACTGGTTCTCTACATTCCACCAGGTTTCTCTTATGTTCATGTTCTCCCATCTTTTCTCAGAGGCTTCGGGCATTTGCGTAACAGCACCTGTACAGTGGGTCCCCCAACAACAGCTACTTCTTTGTTCTTTTCCCCTCACCGCTTTTAATTCCAGTAGACAAATGACCACATCCCATTATTCTAATACCTACTATGTCATTACTTTGTGGTTCTCTACCCTCTCCAACCTTGTTCTACTGGGATGAGGTGTTCCCAACCAGATGCCACTCAGCACCTGTCAGCTTTTCCCCAGTTATCAGTTTAAAAGCTGCTTGGATACATCTAATTTTGTATTAGTAGATTCACTTTATATTTCAGATTTTGGGAAATTGTGGAGGAGGGAATAGACTACATGTTCCAGGATTCTCCAATGGCCCAGTGGCCATGATGTCTAGAAATACTTGAAAGGTCTAATACAGAGAAGAGGCAGGACCTGTACTCGCTCATTCCAGAGTACAGAACACATAACACATAATAATGGACCCAAATTAGAGGAAGCTATATTTCAGTTGAATAGTAGGAGCAATTCCCTAACTGCTAGAGCACTACAACAATGAAACCAACTACCTTGGCAAGTAGTGAGTGCATCAACACTGAAGGGATACACTTGAACCTGGATTCCTGCATTGATTAGGGCTTTGGACTTGATGGTCTTATAGGTTTTTGCCAACTCCATCATTCTACAATTCTGTGATTTGGTCAATGTATACTGAGATGTAATACGTTGGACTTATTCTCCCCCTCTCCCTTGCTGTCTCTCATCAAAACCATCAATTTTTCAAGTGTGGTAGTTCATCTGCAATATTTAATAATGAGAGCTGATGCACCCACTCTGATCTTTTCTCCTTTTATTTTTTTTCTACTGTTTAACAGACAAAGGAAGATGACTTATAAAAAATAGTATGATGAAAAAAATACCTTTCAGTTAAGCTAAAGAAGAAACTGATACAGTACTGATCACTGGCCTTCTTGGCTATTTTTTTTAAAAAATAGTTGGCTACTCCATTGGGTATGTGTTGCATTTGGAAAAGCAGATCAGCGTGTTTCAGACAAACAGACAGATGAAACTAACCATCCAATAAACTAACTGTCTTAGAATGTATCAATGATTATTTGACCACATGTCCTATTCTTCATGTTTTGGCTAGCTGTTCTTATTGACTGAGATTTTGTTATGATTTCATGCTTACGTTCATTGCTCTGGGACCATACGCCTTGCTAATAAGAAATAAAGAAAGCAGCCAACAAATGAAACAGTGTATATTTTGGCTCATGATCTTGGAACTTGATCTGCTAAGACACAAGGAGAACAGGAAACACTATGTACACTCGATTACACGTTTTATGTATGTTCCTCTCCCTCTAATTGACTCATGTCTTTCTTCCTTTCACCATGTACTGTAGATATTTCTGTAAGAAGGAGATTTGACTATATAAGTAAATACCCAGCTCATGTAAACTTCACATCAGTGCATCAGATGTCAGTGGCATGTACTGAAAGAAGCAGTTATTTTATTATGGTAACAGTAGTAGGCATTACCCAATCTTTTTCTTCCTAGCATTTTCCTGCAGGTGCTGGGTTTGCCTTTTGGATCCTGAAACACCACATTGCCCAGTTGACCATGTCTTCAAGATGACTATTCACATGTCCTTATTGACAGTGCCCTGCCATTTCTGCTTTGGTCACCCGTGTGCCCAGTGGTCATTGATTTCCAGGTGGTGCACAGTTTGGGCAGTGGTGGAAGGTGTTGCTCTGAGGACATGTCCATGCCAGCAGAGCCATCTTCTCATCTTCTCTGTAATTGATGCTATACCTAGTTGCTGTTGGGTGTATGATGTGGTTGAGTAAAGAGATACCTGATATGCAATGGAGCACACATAATTCTATGACATGGAGGCTACTCTCTGCTCCCAGTGTTGTTGCCCAGCACTCTGTGCCATACAACAGGGTGGGCAATCATCTTGTAAATTAAATACAGATTGGCATTTGTCTGTCGCAAAGCACACTAGCAAGCTCTCACCATCACAAAGCACTCCAATAAGTTCTAGCCATCAGCATGCACTACCCAAAGACAGTACAATAATGGACTTCTTAGTAACAGCCATAGGATTGTACTCTTTGACCCAAAGGAAACAATGTCATTACAGAGAAGTTTCTTTTGACTTTAATGAAATTTGGTCACATTTACTATGATCTCAGTTAGTCCACATGGTGCTTAAATAAAGGATATTTCACTTTCATTGATATCATAAGCACAATTTCAGAAGCATACTGGAAGACAGTTGCTAAAAAGAAGAACAGAAGGGAACCCGACATTAAATGGCTGAAAATCTGCCACAACATTTGTTGTGTCTTGCTTTTAGGTGTAACTAGGAGAAAAGAATCAGCTAAATTTGATTCCTCATGGGATAGTGCAAAATAATTAAGCCATAGAAAGGTTTTACAGGTGCCTGTGGATTCAACTTTGCTTCTGCTTCAAGAGAGAGAAAAGCAAAGAAATCTAACACATTTGCTTTGTTTACAAATATCTATGTATTGCAAAATGCCACCACAGCGTATATCTTCTTTATATCCTGTACTTGGTATTCTACAAATATGACCTTATTGGATGTAAGACAGAAGAAATTTGTGTTATATGTGTGTGTTGTGCTGTTACAGTCATGACCGACTCTTCATGACCCCATGTCCATGGAGTTTTCTTGGCAGGAATACTGGAGTGGCTTGCCCGTTCCTACTCCAGGCGCCTACAGCACCTGGTATTCCCTGGTGGTCTCCCATCCAAGTACTAACCAGGGCTGACCCTCCTTAGCTTCTGAAATCAGGCGAGATCGGATGTGCTTAGGGTGTCTTGGCAGCAGAAGAAATTTAGCAATCCTTTATGTTCTGTTCAAGTTGATCCCATTCAATTCCTTGGGTTTGCTTCTGAGGGAACATAGTACTGCAGCCTTTGAGTCCCATCAACTGCGACATGACTCAGATCACTTTGCCTTCTATTTTCCTATATTCAGGTTGTGCAACCTAAAATGCTGCCACTGTAGCACTGATCAGGCCCATCATTCAAAAATAACTAGCTCTCTTCAGCATGATTTGCATCCTAATTCCTAAACACACATATAAGCTCCATTAAGTATCTCCTTCAAGTAATCTGTCATTCTGGCCCCAGCACATATGACAGAATACTACTGATCTGCTATCCGTAATTCATGGGATAGCCCCTTTCACTGCAAACACTGCCGAGTGCCAACATTTTTAGAGCCAGACTACATGGAGGACAGAATTCAAGAAATACTACACTGAGTATTTGGAGCAAACTACCTGACAGTTTGGATCAGAGAACAGAATCAGGACATGCAAATTAGCCTGGACTCCCATAGCCCCAATCCATATTTTTTCTTCCCCTTCTATTTTTGAAAAATTGAATCCTTTCACTGTGGTTCAGGAACTGGCCAGGTTGTTTCCATGGTTAGGGTTAAGCAAGGCAGCCAGCTCCCAGTTTGTTTTTACTTTTGTTTTGAGGTTGCTTGGCTGGCTTTGTCACAGCTGATAGGTGGGAGCATGCCCAGAGAGACATAACCAGAGATAATTCCAAAGATGGCAGCAGTGGACAAGATAGGGAGGCAATGGAGGTAGTGGGAAGGGGGCAGACTTTGATGGAGTGGGTCAGTGAAGCAGGTGGTTTAGCAAATTGCTGAAAACTCTCTGGTTTGGGTCAGTTCAAATTCTCTGATTTGGGCAAACCCAAAATTATCTGAATCATCAAACTAGCAATTGTTGATGGACCTCCTGGTTTGTGCCTCATGTCCATCATTAAAATGGAAGCATGAAGGACCACCTTCAGCTACAACAGCTGAGAGTTCCTGCATTTACTAGAAAACAATAATATTATTTAAGAATAACTTGATTATTATTTAAACACTCATAATAAATCCATTTGTAACTCCAGTAGACTAATGGAAGAGGAGTAGGATCTTCTTATTTTGACACAGTAAGCTGAGGTGTCTGAGGAAATCACCACCACCCAGATAAAGAAAATCTTAGACAAAGATAAAGAAAATCTTACTCCACAGCTATGAGCTGTGATAGTTAAATGACACATGCTTGTTTAAAGGCAGTAATTAGACAATGAGCTGGGTACGATTTTCACCATTATGCATACATGGAATTACACCAAAGTAGACAAATATTCTGTGTTATCCAGCAGACCATTTATGTATTTAAGATTCTTTATTTCTTCATTTGTTTCTTCATACTCCATATAGCAATGCCTCCTGTTACATTCAGTTCTTATGGGTCATAGTTCCTGGGTCATGGTTATCACGATTATAATATTTTTGGCATAGTGAAGTCTATACGTTGAGCATAAAAACACATGAAACTACAGATGTGATCATATGGGGAAATAGATCATGCTTTGAAGTCCCGCAACCGAGCCTTCTCTGTGGCTGGTCCCATATTATGGAATCATCTCCCAATTGAGCTGTGCCTTGCACAGTCCCTGCCAGCCTTCAAAAAGGCTTTAAAGACCATGCTTTTCTGGTAGGTGTTTGGTGACTGTTAATTTTTTCTCCTGTTCCGTCCTGCCATCATGCCATTTTGTTATTGATCTTTATTGCTTATATTGTTTTATTGTGATGCTGTACCTCATTTTGCTTATTGTTTGTTCCCCTTTGTTGTAAACCGCCCGGAGTTCCCTCCGGAACACGGGCGGTGTATAAGCACAAAAATAAATAAATAAATAAATAAATAAATAAATAAATAAATAAATAAATAAATCTATTGTTGAGTGGTCCAGTGTGATCTATTTCCCAGTGATCATGTGATAAATGGAGAAATGCATTCCAGCCCAAACCTAATTCATGTCCTAGCTGGACCTTTTTTGTCCAGCTGTAAGGCTTCTGTTTGAGGTAGGGGTGGGCTAGAGAGATTCCCTGGCAGATGGGTCTTGTTAAGGGAGATTACACCTTGCAAAGCAACCCTCTTTGGTGCAACCAGGCACACATCTTTCTCTCTGTCTGATCCCTGTCTAACTCCAACTTAAGTAGGCCCATGTGAAGAACAGGAACTTGGTTGGTCAGCATGTACATAAGTTCCATTGATTCAGCTGATCTACACTGGTTGGGGTAAACAATTGGGTTTATGCCATAAAAGGACTTTAGAAAGCCATGAGTTTTAAGTGCTATTTTCCATGTAACCTGAGAGGTTTGAAGCAACATAGATAGTGCAGGAAGAGTTAGGCAACAGAACATTTCGATGAGTTACAAATAGAGATGGGCACGACTTAGCGGTATTCCCGTTTCCGTTTCCGTTACTCGTTTCCGTTACGGAACGGAAACGGTAACGGGAATTACTCCGCCAGACTTCGAGCTCGAACCGACGAACGAACAATTTGGTCTGATTTTTCGTGGTTGTTACTTGCATCGTGCGATCGCGCGCGATGCCAAGCGGCACAGAAAAAAAGTTTTTAAAAGTTAAAAAAAACCCCGATTCCTGGCCCTAAAAGCAGGCGAAAACTGTCTGAGGGCACCTACCACCAGGCCAGAAGGGGTTTTTTTGGGTGGGGGGTTCCCCGCCCCCCTTTCCTTGGGCTAGTGCTACTGCTGCGCTGCGCTGGTACCAGGCGGGGGGGCATTGCCATTCGGTGTGCGGGCGGGGGGATCCAAAATGGCGACCGCAAATTTTTCTTTGAAACCGTGGCCCAAATACCCAACAAAGCACCACAGAAACATGAGAAAAATAGCTATTTTAAACACTTGAATTTTTACTGTAGCAGCAGTGGGTTTGTCTTGCCAAAATACGTCTCCGTTGATTTTATTTTATTTTATTTTCATTTTTTTTTTACACGTGCGCAACGGTGGGCTGGCCATGGGACGGGACCATGCAAATTTTCGGAGCCATTCCACCAATCGCATGGCCAGGTTTTGACTGACACTTCTGGATGTGCCAGAGGGCATAAAAAGGCGAAGCAGTTCCAGTCCGTCGCAGTCTGGGCTTGGATTTTGTGGAGGGTGGTTTAGTCAGGGCTGGATTGCGGCGCTCTCAGTCTCTACTAGTTTCGATTTCGCGGTCGCGCTAGGCAGGGACTCAGGGAGTGAGGGAGGGAATTGAATTTAATTCTCGTCGTCGCAAACATACGATTCGAATTTCTTTTATTCCTGGCTGTGGGGAATAGCAACTCAGCGTTTATTCTTTTTTGTTTTCGGAAGAGTTCCGTTTTTTATTTGCTTTGCTATTTGCTTCAAGGGGGAGGGAAGATTTGAGCGGGAGGGGAGGGGAGTGCGGATTGGAAATATATTATTTTTATTTTACACTACCATACTATTTCTTTTCTATCCCAATTTCCCACCGAGTTCATTTACTTGGCAAAGGTCCTTTTACCCTGCGCCTACCTACAGCTTTTTTGCTGCTGTTGCGATTGGGGTTTTGGAAGGGAATCCAGCAACCCTATCCTACCCTAGCAGCTTATAGTTTTATTTATACCATTACCATTCATTTTCTATTCTACCTACAGTTTAGCAAGTGGCAGTACTAGTGCTTAGAAGGGGGGGTTGGAGGCTGTGGATTAAATTATTTTAGAACTATTATTCAGAAGAACTCAAAGTGCACTCAAAGATCTCTCACACAAGCACATTTGTGTTGGCATTGGCATTGGCATTTGGCAACAAGGCTAGGGCACCTTCTATAGAACATTTTACAATTTCATTTTACTTATTTATAGATATATATTCTTTCTATTGTCCAACACCTCATTCATTTTTTTGGATTAAGGCACTGAAACAAACATTTGTTGAAGGGCAGGCACCCAGCCACTTTATAGACCTTTTCCTTCAATTACATCTTTGAAGAAGTTACCTGTGCAATAATACACTTGCCTTTTGAAACTTGTTTGCCAGGATTGGCAAACCCATTCCTTCTACTAGCTTGGTTTTTGTGCTGTTTGTGAGTCAACCTCACTCATTTACTTTTGCCACCAGGCTACAGAAACAATTACATTTTTGAAGAAGTTACATTTCTCTTTGTTACACTTGCCCTGTGCTATGCATTGAGAAACTTGTTTGCCAGGATTGGCAAACACCTTGCTCCTATTTCCTTGTTGGTTGTGTTGTTGTTTGTGGTGGTGTTGTTGTGAGTCCATCTCACTCAATTTCCTTGCCACCTGCGCCTACATAAATACAATCCTATTATTATTTACACAACTGTGAAGAAGCTACAGTTCTCCTCCTAAGTACAGACTTGACTTGTGCAGCAGGGCATTGAGACTGAGACTAGGGTGCCAGCCAGGGCTGGCTAAACCCTTACTCCTATTCCCTTTTTTGGGGTGGTGGTGGTGGTGTTGTGAGTCCATCTCACTCATTTCCTTGCAAGCTGAGCCTACATAAATACAATCCTATTATTATTTACACAACTGTGAAGAAGCTACAGTTCTCCTCCTAAGTACAGACTTGACTTGTGCAGCAGGGCATTGAGACTGAGACTAGGGTGCCAGCCAGGATTGGCTAAACCCTTACTCCTATTCCCTTTTTTGGGGTGGTGGGTGGTGGTGTTGTGAGTCCATCTCACTCATTTCCTTGCAAGCTGAGCCTACT
>JAHTLZ010000122.1:1455006-1509172 GCA_023846285.1 Phrynocephalus versicolor
ATTATATTATATTATATTATATTATATTATATTATATTATATTATATAAAGATTCCAGTACAAATACACTTTTTAATATCCTGAATGTGAAGAACTTTTGCATATGCTGAAATATTCTTCAGAAATGAACAGAAACAACATTGTTCCCCATGTACCCTAGACAAACTAAGTCAGTACAGCAAATCCCTTGATAGACAGGGCTATGCTTCACTTCCTGCTATGTAGCTTTCAGATGAGGACTCTCTTGGGTTAAAAAAAAAGTGGTCCCTTTTCCAATTGAGCACTAAACTAGCAAAACACAAAACCAGACTTTAAAGAGTTAAGAAGGTTAACTCCCACATTCTGTCTAAACTCATTCCATCCTTCCTATGAAGAAACTGATCAATTTTGTTAACTTCCTATCAAAACTGTGCAATCCCATCATCTTCCTCATTCCTGGGGAAATCATTTTTAAGACAGCTTTTCTAATCAGGAAGTCTTTCCTTTCCATTTTATTGTTTAATGTCTCTTTTCAGTATTTTCTATGGAAAGTATAGCTTGTTTGTTTCTTTTGTGTTATGATCCTTGGTAATCAATAGATCCTGGAGATAATCCTAATGTAAAAAGGACTGTCTTTGGTGGCATGTGTAGACTATCCAGGGCTTCCTATTTATTTATTTATTTATTTATTTATTTATTTATTTATTTATTTATTTATTTATTTATATCTTTATATCCCACCAGATTTTCCCAAAAGGAACTCAAGGTGGTTAACAGATATAAAAATTCCTTAATACATAAAAGCTAATTTGCAATACTGCATAAAATTAAAAATTAACTAATCTATAAATCAAAATATTTAATTACAGTTTCGTGAAGAAGGGCAGCATACTAAAGAAATAAAAGAAAACAAATAAATATAGACAGAAACTAGAGATGGGCACAAAACGAACAATTTTTCGTTTCCATTTTTGGTTTTTGTTTCATTATGCAACAAAATGACAAACGAATTTTGTCTCCATAATGAAATGAAATGAACAGAAACACCGGAAATTTTGTCGTGTGTTTCGTTTTCGTTATGGCAATACAGTGAATTGCTTTAAAAATCACAAAAATCACAAAAATTTGAAATAAATGGTAATGAAACAAACAAAAATGAAAACAATTTTTTTTTGCAAAAAATCACGAAAAATGGAAACAAACCGAAACGGAGCCCCTAAACGACAAACGGCAAACGAAATGCCATTTTTTGATTCGTGCCCATCTCTAACAGAAACTAATATAAGTATGAGATGTAGAAAGAATACTAGTATTTTCACAAACAAAAGCTATCATCTGCTAGAACTTCTCACAAAACTCACTCCTGTTGAACTCTTTCGACTTTAAGGTTCTACAATCATGATGGTTGTATCTGTACTTAATAGAGACCAGGTTCTATGACTATAGGGTAGCGTAAAGCCCAATCCTTCTCTTCACGTGTCCATCTCTCTTCTCACTTCTTCTTCATTAAGTGCCATGTCCTCCTAGAATGTTGGCAATCAGTAGGATGCTCTGGTGTTTCTATAAAACTATTGTAAACAGAGAAGCTGTGTCCACTGTGAACCATTGGTTTAAATTCTTGAGCCAGAATGTTCTTCTACACCCTGGGGCATGCTTCCCGTCTATTTTTCCTTGAAGGATAACCTGCAGCAGATAGTAATTGTTATTATACATTATGTGACCAAAATATTATACAGTAATTTTCTTCTCTTTATGGTATTAAGAATTTCTAGCTTTTGTTTTATACCCTATAATACGGCCACATTAGTGACTCTGGCTATCCAAGATATCTTCAGAATTTGTCTGTATGTCCACATTTCAAATCATAGAATCATAGAGTTGGAAGAGACCTCAAGGGCCATCTAGTCCAACCCCCTGCCATGCAGGAATCCCCACCACAGTACTCCCAACAAGTGGCCATCCAGCCTCTGCATAAAAATCTCCAAAGAAGGAGACACCACCACCTTCCATGGCAGCATATTCCACTGCTGAACAGCTCTGTCATAAAGTTCTTTCTAATGTTTAAACTGAATCTCTTTTCCTAATGTTTGAGACCATTGCCCCACATCCTAGTCTCTGAAGCCATGGAAAACAAACCAGTCCCTTCTTCAGTGTGACATCCTTTCAAATATTTAAACATAGCTATCATATCCCCTCTCAGCCTTCTTATACTAAAGCTAAACATTCCCAGCTCCCTAAGCCACTTCTCGTAAGACATTTCTTCCAGACCCTTAATCATCTTGGTTGCCCTCCTCTGGACCTGTTCAAGATTGTCAACATCCTTTTAAAAGTGAGGTGCACAGAACTGGACACAGTACACCAGGTGGGGTCTGACTAGAACAGAATAGAGTGGTACTATCGCTTCCCTTCATCTAGACACTATGCTTCTGTTGATGCAACCAAGAATTGCATTGGCTTTCTTGGCCGCCACATCACACTGTTGACTCATGTTCAATTTGTGGTCCACCAAGACTCCCAGATCCCTTTCACAGATACTATTTTCCAGCCAGGTGTCTACCATCCTATATCTGTGCAATTCATTCTTTTTACCTAGATGCACCACCCTACATTTCCCTCTGTTGAAACCCATTCCATTAGCTTTGGCCCAGGATTCTAATCAGTCAAGGTCCTTTTGGATTTTCATCCAATCCTCTAGGGAATTAGCAATCCCACCCAATTTGTTATCATCTGCAAATTTGATAAACCTACTCCCTATTTCTTCCTACAAGTCATTCATAAAGATATTGAATACATTCCTGCTTCATGCATCTATAAGGGTCCAAGTTTCAACACTTTTCACTTGGGGAGATTCTTCTACAAGTGCAGCTTCCTTACTCAACCAGAAACCCCAAAGGTTTCAGGGTTCTGGATTGTTTGTCAAGTCTCAACATTCTTCTCAGATGATTGGTCTTCTTGTAAAAAGAAGGTGAGTGGGTACTTTTTAGGTTTTTAGGATAAGATATAAGACAACAGGCTTTTTGGTTGATATAAGACAGCAGGTTTCAAGAATTTGGAATATCTTATCTCCAAAGAACTAGCATTAAGCACATTGTTTAATAGCATTTTCCTGTTCCCATTTGATCAGTGCCAGAGTGCACCAGCTTCTCTTCTGAGGAAATATGTTTGTATTTTTAGCCATCAGATACAAATGCTAATTGCATGCCACTAAAGAGTTCATAGTCACCAAAAGAAAGTGTTTAGAGAGTTTTTTTGTTGCAGACATCTTGTAAAATACCTTGATTAATGAATTTGTCGTAACTATATTAGCAGAATGTGGGAGGCTAGTAAAATGAATTTGTGGCTATCAATGAGGAATAATCACTCAGGATTAGAGATGGGAACAAATTAAACATGAATCACATTTTCTGATGATTTTGTCCAATTCATCAAAATTCATCAATTCATATTCATCATAAATGGAGTCCCCCAGTGAATATGAATTGATGAATTTTAATGATTTTTTATTTGTTAATTCCTTGGGCTGTACAATGGTCCCAAGGGACCTAAACACTATAACATTGGTGGGAAATACCCCCTGATTCTGCTCTGCAATCTCTCCAAGTTTGGTGGTGATTGGATTTTTTGATGTCTGAGTTATGCACCTCCCCACCCCACCCCCAAAATAAGGCCTTCCAAGAAACTTTCAGAGAGGCTTCTTCCAACTCTCCTCTACAAACCCTCTAAGTTTGGTTAATATTGGGATTCAGGCATCTGAGTTATACACACACATGGGAGGGGGGTCCCTAGAAAATTGTCCTTTAGAAACTGGGTTAGGGAAACCTAATCTTTATTAAACATGGAAAGATAGAGGAGAATCATAGGAAGCTTCAATCATGTTTGGGGTCTCTAGGTGCCTGATGGGACACTTTCCTGTTGGGAGGCACATATCTTGGACTTCTGAATCCCAATCTTAACCAAACCAGTGCAGGTAAGACCACAGCGGTGGAGGTACACTTCCTCCAAAATCTGCGGTGAGGCATCTTTCACCCCAAGAGCCGTCAATGAAAAGAAAGAACAGCTATGCTAACTCCCCTAAATGCTAATAAAAAGAGACACCTGCTTGCTGGTCAGCCCAAATGCAGTGGAATTCTCCTTTCCCAGTGAGGACTGCCTGGGCATTGTAATTGCTCCAAATCTTGTGACTAGGAGCAGACTTGAAACTGGTTTTGTGCATTCTTACTCTGACTCTATTTACAGCATTATAGTAAACTCAGGATCAGAGTTTGGAAAATGACCATGCCAGGTTAGGAATTGTGGGAAGTATAGTTTTAAAAAATCTCTCTCCCTTCAAGTTCCACTGTCTATTTCTTTTTGGTCCCCTGTGATTTATATGATGTGTTCATACAGGTTGGTTCAAATCTCAGGCAGAATGCCATGCTCCGTAGTTCTTGTGACCTCTGCTAGTAATGGATGTGGAGGTTCTGCATGACACTAAACTGATCCAAGTGGTAAGCAGGGTACAAACTTTGCCACCTCCATTCAGAGCTGTCATGTTCGAGTCAACCAATAGAAGAAATGGACATCATACTGTCATTTTAGTGTGACCATCGCTGAACTGATTAATTCGGCTTTTAAGTGTATCCTTGATAACTAACTGAAAAAAGGAACTTTAACCAATGGGCACTTTCCATGTGTATGAGCCTCGTGGCGCAGTGGTTAAATGCCTGTACTGCAGGTAAAACTGTGCTCACGTCATGACCTGGGGTTCAATCCCAGACAGCAGGTTCAAGGTTGACTCAGCCTTCCATCCTTCCGAGGTCAGTAAAATGAGTATCCAGCCTGCTGGGGTGGGTGGGGGAAATGTGTAGCCTGCATACTGTAATTAATATTGTAAACTGTCCAGAGACTACTTGAAGTGGTATGGGGCGGTATATAAGCAGAACACTTTGCTTTTTGCTTTTTTGGAAAGGAAAGAAATCTGTGTTTACGTTCATGGTTTCGGCAAGCTTAGGCTAAGTAAGGCTCTCCCCAAAAGGGCCTTTGAGTTCCCTGCCAAGCCTGGATTTCAGTGGGATTTATTTCTGCCATCCAGATAACGTTCCCTTTCTCCCGATATCTGCAGATATGAGCACATTTATTTGAGCACATTTATTTTTTTGCACAAATTCCTGAACCACCAACCTGCCACTGCCCAAACCCACCGTGTGCTGGTTTGCCACATTTCCCTGCCCACCACACAGCTCACATTTGCCTTGTTCCTTTGAAAAAGAACCTTACTCCTGAATTCCAATGTAGGCTAGTGGTGACCTTCCAGGCCTGTCTAAACTTTGGTCCTCCTGATGTTTTGGACCACAACTCCCAGAATTCTAAGTTTAGATTACCAATGGCAAAGGACTGTGGGAGTTGCTGTCCAAAATATCTGGAGGGCCAAAGTTTGGACATGCCAATGGTGCCTCCCCAAGCAGGAGGGGGAAAATAGAGGAAGAATTCAGATGGAGAAAGTGATGCAATCGAGGAACGTTAGAGCTGGGGACAAAAGAGGGCACTTTTTTTTCTGGGTCATGCCAAGAGGGACCAGGTTGGAGGAGGGCAAAGGAAAGAAATGGACAGGCAGATAACTTGGATGTATGTGGGACAGTAGCTGGACTGCAGTGGAGAGCCATCTCAGTGCTGGACCTCCTACTGTCATGGACAGGATTCTCAGTGAATCTTGGTAAGTCTCATGAAAATCCAAAGTGAAAAAGGAAATGATAAATACTAGTACAAGTTTCCTGTCAGAAAGAGCCCATGTGCAAAGATTCGGTTGTGTGGAGTGGCTCCTGCGATTTTAATTCTCCATTCCTGAAAGAGTGGAGAAACTGGCCTGGCTTGGTTATGTCAGGGGCTTTAGAATATGTGTCCCATGACTGGAAAGGACTAGTTTCCACAGACATCTGGATTTTTTTTAAAAAAACCCAATATAAACTATTTAGCTGTAACCTCAAATGTACAGCTGGTTGGGATGGAAACCATTACTTCTGTAATGTGAAGAGGGGAAAAATTCCTTTGAAATTTGCTCATTAGGAGAGTGCAGTTTCCAACGAGAGGGCCTGGAAACGAATGACGCTTGTATTGTTGGCAGAAAATATTGCTGACAACAAAGATGCTCCAAGCCAACCAGTGGTTTCAAAAAAAATGCAGGAACCCAAAATGAGTGAAACCACTTTAAAAGCCACTCTTCACTTCACAGACATCAGTTGAGAGAATGTATATCGGTTGTGGTGCAGATAATCAAACTACTCCTGGAACTATGTTTTGATCTTATTTATAAGCTTGAAGTAAGAAATTAAAGCTTAAATAAGGATTTCCGGCAGTTGTGTACATGTGTTCTAAGCAATCAAAATGGCACTTTCTGTTTTGGATATAGTCAATGTTTTCTCTCATTCTTTCCCTCTCTCTGACTTCAGTCACGTTGATGAACTCATACCTATCATACTGAGTTGGGTTTGGATAATAATAATTATCTGATAATTAGGGTGCTTAAAACACCATGGAGAATGCCGTGAGATAAACATGTACTTGTGGTAACTAATTCTAAGGGGGTGGGGGAAGCAACCATCATCTATCCATGGCACTGGCACCACCCTCACTTTCAGCTTCTCTGGGACCACTTTTTAGGGACACCTAGTATTTAAATACACATCCTGCATTGTTTTGTTTTGTCTTCTCTTGCATCTATAAATTAAGGATTTGATGAAAAAGCAACAAGCAATTGTCATAGGTTACTTTCCCAACATCGTACTAAGTCATGGCAATGAGATATAAATTTCATGCATTGTAATGAGTAATGGCAACTAATTACTTTAAAAAAAATAATTTACCAAGCATAGCTTCACCCTGGCAAAAGCAATCTGTTTAGAATCTTTTGCAATCTCAAGTTTAATAGCAAAGATAAAAGGAGCTTGAAAGAATTGTAGCGAAGGGGAAGAGTAGATGTCACAGCATGGACTTTGGACTATTCTGGGCCAACTTTATGGATGGGGGGGCAATTTTCCATTTTATTTTATTTATTTATTTATTGGATTTTTATACCGCCCATCTGACGGCCAGGTCTCTCTGGGTGGCCCATCTTCAGGACCGACTAGAGGCCATATCACCCCCTTTAAAATCAGCAGAAGGTACACAGAAGAAAATCAAAGAATAGTTGGAAATCCATGTCTCCGTTTCGTGGTGTTTTGTGTGTGTGTGTGTGTTTGTGTGTGTGTGTGTGTGTGTGTGAGAGAGAGAGAGAGAGAGAGAGAGATTTGAGAGTTTCTGAGGCCTGTACCCCATTTTTAAATTGCAACATCCTTGCTCATGGGAGTTTCCCAGTGGGAAAGATGACATTTTCTTCATTGTGGGCATGTGTGCATGTGTAGGCATCCAGAAAACACAAACCTTGTTTCATAAGAGCCGCGTGTGGCCTCCATTCCATATTTTACCTACTCCTGCTTTAACCCTTGTTGCAAGTATGAATGATAAAATTGAGGGACTTAAGCTAAGGCACTCCAGAAAAGTTGTGGTTTGAAGAGCAAGGATGGTTGCCATCAGGTCATTTCTGAGACTAACAAATTTTCCTCCCTTACAGAATGGGTAGAGTGTCTTATCACTTATCATTCCATTCTCCCTGAGAGCCATTGAATTGGCTTTCACTCTGAATGATATAAACTGAATGACAATTGTTTCTTCACACTCACACTGTTTTTTTGACTCCCAGGGTTCTCACTCTGTAGGTTCATTAGGTTACATCATTTCTTTGTGACTATTCAGTCTTTATGAGTCATCCTGGAAGGGTCTGGATAATGCCTTTGTCTCATTATCTTCACCTTCAGATCCTGTGGCATCACACCCATTGAACCAATCCTCTACATTCTGTCCAACACAACAGTGGTTTTTAAATAAAAAGTGAGTGGCATAACAAAATTCATTCATTTTATATTATCTTCTTCCTATTTGCATACCTGTACCTGAAAATAATAATTGAGTTTTGAACAATCAAAAAATGGAGAATTCCACTGAGTTTCAGGGCATGTGTATTGCTACACATGATTGCCATTGTTATTTATTTTGGACCATAATACCACCATAGAATGGAAAAATTAAGTTATGATCTGGCCCAAGATGAATTTGCTTTAGGTCCTTTTGGTTCAGTGCAAAAGTTTAAAACAATACACATGCTTATACATACAAATAATTTGGATATAAAAGTTTTCAAAGTTGGCTAGTTTGGAACTAACCTCCCTCCCCCACCACACACACACAACAAATCCATGGACAAGCTTCTTTGTTACTGATGTTTCTGAAGAACAATAGCTTAGTAGACAAAGCACACAACAGACTCCATTTTAGATTGCCTATCAGTGTACAGCTCTTATACATCACTACCACTCTTTGCTGATCCATTTATTCTCAGATTGTAAGTAAGGAGTACTTGCAATTGATTTGAAGAACCTGGCTAATCAACTTAGTCAAGAGAGAAATAAATAAAAACACAAGATTTATTTTTGATGTTTTACAGCCAGATTCTGCATATAAAAGATGCATACAGATTCAAGGCAATAGATGGACTTCTTAGTTATTGTCACTCTTATGTTTCCACGAATGGAGAATAGCAATTGATTCTTAACCTCAGTGTGCATGATGAGGTGTAACTTGATAACTATGTATTTGCAGTGATTCATCCAGCCTGCAGTCTCTCTGTCAGGCCCAAGTCTAACTCTAGAACTTGTGGCAACAATATCTCACTGAATACAATATTTGGATTTTTCCTATTTTTAGAGGGTAGAGCTTTACCTACACAAGATCCATGATCTGGAGGAAGCTGGGCTGAAAAGACACAGCTCATTCTTTCTTTCCATATATAAACATGATCGTGGTGCTAATTGGAAGCCACACCCTAGCAAGTACATCTCCACTACTTTAAACCCCACCCTCACCCCAAACGGCAGCATGACATAGCTCTCACCCCAGATTTCCCCCTTTGTTGTGGTGGTGGTGCCGATTCACAGAGCTCAGCAAGGAACAGATCTGAATGTGAAGGTTGGCCCCACGCCTCTGCCCTTTTTATTTAGGCATATAGACCTAAATAAGACCTCCCATTGCAGTGGGAGGCAGAATCCACACATGTCTGATTCTTATCACATAATGATTATTTTATACAGCCACTGAGCCACTGATAGTGTATTGTTTGTTTATATTTACGCAGCCATTAAGACATGTTTTAAAATCCATCAGGACAACTGCTTAGCTGAGTTCATTAAGGCTTTAAAAACCACTGTGCAATTGAGGAAGGCAATGAGGACAGTTGGGATGGTGTGTGCCTATTTTGTGGGTTGAAAAACGACTCATGTTCAACAACACCATGGCCACTGACCTGTGGGATACTTCAGGGTTCTGTTCTGTCTCCTATGTTATTTAACATTTATATGAAACCACTGGGAGAAGTTATTTGGAGTTTTGGAGATAAGTGACACCAGTATGCCGATGACACTCAACTCTACCTCTCGTCACTTCTGGATTCCAAGGAAGCTATTTCGACTTTAGATCAGTGCTTACCTTCAGTAATGAACTGGATGAGGAAGAACAAACTGAAACTAAACCCAGACAAGATAGAGATGCTTCTGGTCAGTCAATTCCTTTACAGATGACTTAGCAAGCTCAAAATGTACTCCTGGGATTCCATAAGCTGGCATGAGTATTCATGGGGCCAAATATTTGAGAATGACACAGATTTTTTTAAAAAATAATCAAGGTATGGGTCTTAATAGCCACACCAGTGAAAAATGCCATCTGAAGCAGTCCATAGATGGAGTCATGCCAGGAAGCCATTTGGGACCATTTATTTTCCAAATTATTCTGCCGAGCTTGAGGGCATTTATTCATTTATTTGACTAAGCAAGGTGGTAATTTTGTCTGACAATGTTTCCTGCACCAAGCCACACATGATTTAGTTGACTTGTCACAAGAAGTACAATGGCAGGGAGCTTTGTGACATTCCTCAAAATACATTTGAAAGTCAAGCCCTTTGGCCGTTTTCTGGAATTTAGTTGTGGGAAAGTAGAGAGCACCAGACAGGCCTTTTTCAACCCACAAAATAGGCACACACTATCCCAACTGTCCTCATTGCCTTCCTCAATTGTGCAGTAGTTTTTAAAGCCTTACTGAGTGAGAATAATGAACTCAGCTAAGTACGTGCACCCGGCCAAATTGGTCCACCATTGCAGTGGGTCTTGGAGACTGTGTCCAAGCAAAGGGATATTTACTTCTTTCCACATTTCCAGCCTGTAACAGATTCCCTGTGAACCTTAGGATTGCTACAAGCTGTGGGTACCAGAGGAATAATACCCACTAACTCCCATAACATGCCAGTTGCATACAGTGGTACCTTGTATAAAGGAATTACCCCTTATATGCTCAAGTATAAGTCGCCCCGGGTATAAGTCGAGGCCCCTAATTTAACCCCCCCCCCAAACTGGGGAAATGTATTGACTCGAGTATAAGTCTAGGATGGGAAATGCAGCAGGGCCTGGCAGCTCCTCCTTTGTGAGCTGGAGGAGTGGTGTGAGATATTTAAAATGACCTTTAGCCACTGATGCAAGTGCTTGGGTTAGTGGCTAAAAGTCATTTTAAACACCGCGTGCCGCTTCCCTGTGATGCAGAGGGGGATCATGAAAAGTGGCACAAAAAGTTTAAAATGTTTAGCCACCGACCCAAGCACTTGCCTCCATGGCTAAAAGTATTGACCCGAATATAAGTCGAGGGCCCCCTTTTTCAGCCCAAAATTAGGCCTGAAAAACTAGGCTTATATTCGAGTATATACAGTAATTCGTTCAAATGAAATTCTGTTAAGCAAATTTTCCTTTGTACAAATTTCCCATAGGAATACATTGAAAACAGATTACTACCTAAACACAACCATTTTTCTGTTGTATGGATTTGCCCCATAGGCGATTCTGTTAAGCAATTTCCCCCTATCTCTAGAATTTTTTTCCTTTAAGCAGATTTTCTGTTAAACAAACTGCTTGTTATATTGTTTTATTTCTTATTAAGTTTTTATTATTGGATTGTTTATTTATTGTGTGTCTTGATTGATATTTGTTCAACTTTATAAACTGCCCAGAGTAGCCATGCACCAAATAGAGTGGTATATAAATAAATAAATAAATAAATAAATAAATAAATAAATAAATTTTGTTTTAACTGAGCTTTAACATGCTGCATTTTTGTACTACAACTCTGAGGACCACAGTGGGTTTTCCTGTCTCGGGAAGTCTCAGATTTGTAGTCCCCAAATTAATTTATTCTAAGCTTTGGGTCTAGAAGACATTTTTTCCTATGAGGTAATTCTCAGCATCACACCTAAAATTCCTTCCCAGGCACTTCATGGCCTTCACTGGCCACTTTTAGGCCTCTGTATCTTCAACAAGGCGATTGCCTTATTGCTTTCAGGCCATTCCTGGTGAGCTGCAGGACAATATCCTTCAGAGGAGGTGATGTGGAAATTTCCTTTTAAAATGTCATTCTGTTATTGATTGTTAACATCTGCTGTCTTTTTCCATCGTAACTGGCTCAGGACCCAGTACAGTAGGCCAGCTGAAGCTTGCTGAGCCTAAACTTTTCCTAACTTAGCATTGGTGAAAGTTATTTAAGACTACCTATAGCCTGGTCTAAATTCTGTATCTGGATTGCTGACATTTTGCATGTGGCATAACTGGGCTTCTATCATCTTCTAGAAAATACCTAGTATTTTCTCCACTTTTTGTAAAAATAATCTTCTATTGGCAGATCAGCTTGTTGCATATCTTTGGGAACAGCAGGCAGAAGAGAGTTCCAGTAGCAGAACTGTGTGGGCAAGCAGTTGCCTAATCCTAATTCCTGCAAGCTCTTTACTTTTGAGACCATCCATTTTAGTCACCAAGCAAAGCAGAAAAAGATTGACCCTGTGCCCAGGAAAGGCCTGAAAGAGTACTTCCAGATAGAATTTCTGCAGTCAATGGTGCAATGCATGGGAGCCTGCCCAACGGTGGTGGGGGTGGGGAGATGATTATTCTAGGTCCCTTCATGGTCCATACACTGATGCTTCATTTGGTGTTAAATTACTTGCTGTTCAAATGTTGATGCTGAATGGAGGCTATTTTTTAATTTCATATTTTACACCCACAGTGATTAGGATGCCTTCTTTGCATTGCTGGTTCTTGGGTGTGATGATTTCTTTTAAACTCACTGTATCTTATCTTATCTTATCTTATCTTATCTTATCTTATCTTATCTTATCTTATCTTATCTTATCTTATCTTATCTTATCTAACTTGATTTGCCTTATGTGTATCATGAGGCATTATTTTTTCTAAAATATTTATAAAACATTTGCCCAGTAATTATTTCAAATATATACCTCTGTAATATTTCAAATATATACCTCTGTAATTATGGTATGTCATCATGTTGAGTTCTTTGGGATCTTGGAAGGTGAGCCCTTTACAGAGTGAGCACCATAGTCTGTAGCAAGATAAACAGGCACATCTATGCAAATTTGTCCTGTTCACTGCCTCTCTCCTGTTAGATGCAGCTTGCCAGCATTTATTACTATTAATAATAATGAAACTTCATACAGACAATCTTATTTCAATCTTATAATAAACCTGTTAAGGCAGGCAACTATTGCTGTAATTATTGGAAGTGGGGGAGAACCACACACACACAGAGAGAGAGAGAGAGAGAGAGAGAGAGAGAGAAAGAGAAAGAGAGAGAGTTGTTTAGAAGTCTCTAGTAGAGATGGGCATGACTCAGTGAAATTTTCGTTTTCGTTTTCATTTTTTCATTTCGTTTCACAACGAAAATGAAAACGAAAAATTTTTCAGAAGCAAAACAACGGAAACGAAACGAAAAATTTTGCCGTGTTTTTCGTTTTCGTTATGGCAGACACATTGCATTGAAAAGAATGCTAATAAAACGAAAAATTTTCATTTTCATTTTGTTTTTTGTTTCATTTCGTAATGAAAACGAAAATGAAAAATGCGCAAAAAACCCCAAAAATGAAAACGAACTGAAACGGACCCTTAAACAACAAACGAAAAATGAAAAAATTATTTTTTTGAGTCGTGCCCATCTCTAGTCTCTAGTAGTGAAGTCATGGCAAAAGTGAAATTTAGAGCGGGGATTTCCTTAATTATATGCCAGTCTCTGAGCCATAAATTATATTTGCAGGCTGATAATTGCTTACCACACATGTTACCAGCAGGCAGCAAACACTGGCTTACTAAACCCTGACAATCTGCCAGTCCTATTGTCTTTGTCAAGTCTGGTCAAAACAGAAGCACAAAACTGAATTTTTGATATTTGATTTTCACTGTAGGAGAATTGAACATTCTACAAATCTCAAGTAGGACTAAGTCCCCACCCCAACACAGTTATTTCCCAGTGTAGTGTATGGGGCTCAGGAGGCCTGGATTCGAATCCTCACTCTGCTCTGGGAACTCCAGTGTGAAACTTGTAAAGCCACTCCTTAAATAGCCCGTTGTTAACCTTGGAAGCCCTATTAGGATTATTTATAAATTGCTTCCAACTTGATGGCACATTACAGCAACAATGCTGTTCTACTTTGGTCTCGTTAAGAGATATGTAGGCTTGAGTGGGAAATATGGGCTGATGTGTTGACCTGTTAGGGACAAATCTGTTCTGTGATATGGATAAACACAGTTGCTCTGCAACAGCTGGGATTGCCAACGTCAGAGATTGGACAAAAGAAGCCAATTTATACTGAGTTAGACCAGTTATCCCCCCACCCCCATATTGTTGACATACTTGTCAGCAGCTGTTCATGGTTTCATGCAAGACCTTTTCCTTGGATGCCATGGATAGAGCCAAGGACCTGAAATGTGTCTGCCCACTCCACTATAACTACTGTTCTGCACTGCCAAGAATATGAAGGGAGTTGCTTTTTGTGATGTATGGTTTGTGAATGAATGAATACATTACCCATGTTTTCCATGTATCATTCTTCAATCCAAAATGTTGCTTTCAGCTGGAATAAAATTATTAGACTGCCAAATAATTGTAACCTAGTCACACTGAGCCTTTTCATATGACCCCTAAGATCCGCTGGCCACTTAAATTCAGACCAGAGATCTTAGGGGTTCATTGTTCTTCCTGCGTTCCCACCCCTCAGCACTTCCCTGCTCCTGTCTGCATGAGGGGTGGGAGAGAAAAAGAGAGGAAAAAATGCAGTTCACCTCCAAAGCCACCCGGCTTCCTGATTCCTTCTCTTCCTGATTCCGCCCGGCTTCCTGGTTCCTTCTCTTCCTGATTCCGCCCGGCTTCCTGGTTCCTTATCTTAAAGGGGCGGCAGGCAAAAAACAACAACAAACAGACGCGAGGAGAGCCCGACACTCACTCCCTTAAAACCGCAACAGGGATTTTCACCACAGGAGAGCAGGTACATGAAAAGTGCGCTGGGATGCGCTTAGGTGGGCGTGGTCACACTTAATTTTCTGCAAACCACGGAGCTGGTGGGGAAACATTTTTAAGCTCCGGAGCTTGCAGCCATTTGCGGCGGAGTTTAGGGGTCGTGTATAAACGCCCTTAGTTTGTAACCAATGATTTTTTCCAAGGTCGTTTGCAGACAGATGTAGTTAACTTGGGATTGTCCTGGAGTCTAACTCTGACTTAGACTTTCTGATAGGAACATCTGGCAACTGGGCAATGAACACACAGATAGTCGGTAGAAGCATTTTCCTTTAAGCACAGGGCAAGGCTGATAGCAAAATGTGAAGTTGTCTATGTCCCACTCTTCCAGCTGCTCTGTAGAACCTATACATATGAGGAATCTGAACAGCTGGCTTTCCAGGAACAATGAAAAAGAAGCTTCGCTGTTGGCTTGTTTTCAGCCAGTCCCAAAGCCACCAGTGAAATTCCTTGTGTGAGCAAATGCAGCACCTGCTTGACAACCAGAAAGCAAATCTCCTTCCCTCCATTATATTATTTATCTGTTATTTGGCTGACATGGAAAATGGAGTGGCCACCAGTTGTATTAGGAGTTCACAAAGGTGATGCTAGCTATGCTGACAAAGTAGTTGTGTATTTGGTTCAGAGTACGTGCAAAAAGAATCCTTTGGAGAAACATGTACTTGGAAGTAATGCTCCATAGTGACCATGGAAGTATGTGAAGAAGGCAACCAGATGTAATGTTTGTTTACATCTTTTGGGATTTAGGTTCTGTTCACTGCCCTCTACAGATTTGCCCTTGGAAAGTGGATTTATTTCCATCTTTTACAAATATGCGGGAGGCAGAGGGCATATTGGTGGGGGGTGATTGGAACACACTGTGGAATGAACACCATTGGTTGTGTTGTACCTTTGTTTTACCTGCATTGTGTCTGTAGATTCATGTGGGAAGGAATTTCAGTCAACATTCCAATCCTCTGACCGGACTCTTAACAGCTGTCATTAAAACTCAATGCAATTTACTAGTGAAATATTTTCTCATTTTCCCCACCCAAATGTGAAATCTGTACAGTAATCCAAAACCAAATCAAATGGCAGGCTGACAATGGGGAGATTTGTTCTTCCAATATTGTATAGGCTTGTACAAGATCCCACAGGATCAGTAACTATGGAAGTGCCCAGTAAACATTTGAACTCCAACTTTGATTTCTCCTTGTTACTTTTTCAGTGGGCCAGCATCTGTAGAGACCAAATTACTGTAAGCAGCTTGAGTGAAAAGGAATATGATTCAGTCGAAGTCAAGGATTTCTTTTTTCCTCAAAAGGATTAACTAAATAATCTGTAGGCAAAGTGTGGCCTGTGGGATGCATACTGCCCTGTAAAGGCCTTGTTATGTATTGTTAGTGTTATTTAGACCCTAAGCTCATGATCAAATAATTGTCTTTGGAATTCTCTTTCTACTCTTGGATGCTTCTAAGATCAGCAGCGTCCAGATAAAGCAGGTGACAGGGGACTTTTTCATTTCCCTACCCCATTCCAACACTACGAAATTCAATTACCTTTAGTTTTAATCTTGTGTGACCCTCACATGTGCTAGGGTCAAAAATTTGGTTCCCACCATCATAGCATTTGTTCATCCCTAAGCCAGATGGCCCAGTGCTCTCACACAAGTATATGGCTTCTGTTTGTTCCTAGATATGCATTTAATGCTGAAAAATGCACACAAATCATGTTTCTGAATTGAAACAAAGTAAGCCTGATTTTTATCAAAACATACCTATACTTGAGGTGATGTTAGAAAACAGAGTGTTCATAACTGATATACAACTGCTACCTATAATTTTCCATTTTCCTCTCCTTTCTTCTTCTCTGGCTTAACCAAAGTAGATTGTAAAGATGATTTATTGCCCATATTTTGCAACTAGATCCTCTTTCCAGCTCATAAACTGCCTGCCAGAAGGCACTTACCCTGGCTGGAGCAAAAGTCATGTTCTCTATAGAGTGTTAATGAATAGAGAATGAAACCACCTTCCAGCCAAACTTCATCTATAATGAACTGTTTCTGTTCCATTTTGAGTTTGTGTTATAGCTGGCTAGTATGTTTTAGTAGGGGAAATAACTTGCTTGCATAAGCACTCTTCTTGGGTTGGCAGCTGAATGTAGAAGAAAGAAGAGGACATGGCATCTGTGGCAGATCTTTCAATGGCCACAAAGTGTGTCATCTTCAAAAAAGTGATTCCTGGGTGCAAAGTGGTGTCTGGCTGAGTCAAGATGTCCATGTAAATGGACCATAGCTGAGCAGCCATATAAACCGTGGTGCTCTTATTCTGCATCTAATAGGTTATCCACAGAAAGGGCTATCTTCTCCTCCAGCCTACGAATCGATTGTATCATTTAATGTAAAGCATGCTACATTATAAGAAAGACTATAACAGCTGAGACGGTTTTCAGAGGTTAATGTGCTACATGACATAAATTATATACACAAATGCTTTCTGCTCTGTTACTCTGAAGCTGAGGAGGTCATTAACACAGACAGTAATGAAAATCTCTCACCTTGCTCTGCTCTTTTCCACTCCTCCCTCCTTCTCACACACAACTGTTGCTGAAACACCCACATTTTCCTTATTATCCCAATGTGTCTCCCTCCAAGGGCCCTCCATAAGTGTCAGTAGTAATAACAATTAACCTCCACATGACTCTGTGTACAGTAGGAACAAGCAGGTGGAAACAATGCCTGAGATTGAAATATAGAGGAAGATCCTTGCTTCTGAAACATCAATCATCAATTGGCTGAACACAGCATAGGCTGACCTTCAAGGCACAGTAGAAAGGTCAATCAATTTACTCAGCCATTTGCCTTAGGGACACAGCTGTAGGAGCTGGTAACATACAGTATGAGGCAGGATTCATAAAACAGGACTCAATGTAAGCTGACATTTTATCAATTAACTGCAAATTGTTTTAAGGTTTTTGAGCATTCAGACAGAATCTCCAACGGCTCAAGTCCTCAAATAAATTAATAATATTGTGTCTTCCAAAGGCTGTGTGGAGACGGAGTGAACTTCTGCTGAACTGCATGAAACCTTCTATAATTTATTGATAAGTTGTTCATAAAATAAACCGTGGAGGTATTGTAATCTGCCATAGAATATTCATGGTGAACCCAACATGGTCTCCTACGCCATCGGAAGCTGCAGATGTTGATGGGGCCTGATGTGCTGATTAAGCAGATTTCCGAGCAGTCCCAGATGTGATTTATCTCTCATCAGGGCTGTGTGCATATGAAAATAATTTAGGTCTGGTTCACTTAATTTTCTACCTGAGCTTGACCCCAGCCTCAAGCTCAGATGCAGAGGAGGACGAAGCAGGCAACTCAAAAGCCGTCATCCTGTTGACTGAGGGCCAGACTCCTGCCATAGAACTTGATGATGCAGAACCCAGAGTCGACTGTCAGGAATCTGCAGAACTAGATATACAAATAGATGCTGGTGCTGTACCCTCTTTTCCAGTCCCCTCATCTCTGCTACTGCCACTACTGTGCTAGAGAAAATAGACACAGGGATAAATCTCTCTCACCCCTGTTACCTTCTTTTCCAGCATTTCCAGGCTCCATCAAGTCAGTTCTGACATATGACAACCCATTTTTTCTGGATCCGTTTCAATCGGGTTTCAGGCCGGGTTTTGGCATGGAGACTGCCTTGGTTGCTGGGAGATAGACAGGGGGAGTGCGACCCTGTTGATACTGCTGGACCTCTCGGCAGCTTTCAACACCATCGATCATGGCATCCTTCTGGATAGGCTGGCCACGTTGGGAGGAGGAGGCACCGCTTTGCGGTGGTTCCACTCCTTCCTGGCTGACTGTGTCCAGAAGGGGACGCTGGAGGACAGTTGCTGTGCCCCATGGCATTTACATCATGGGGTTCCGCAAGACTCAATACTGTCTTGCATACTGTTTAACATCTACGTGTAACCACTGGGAGAGATCATCAAGAGGTTGGAGCTGAGGAGTCAGCAATATGCTGATGATACTCAGCTATACTTCTCATTTTCCACCAATCCAGGTGAGGCGATTTCTGTGCTGAACTCGTGTCTGGACAGGATAATGGACTGAATGAGGATTAATAAATTGAAACTCAATCCAGACAAGATGGAAGTGCTGTTAGGGGGTGCTCTGCCAGACAGGCTAGAGGGCCATCTCCCTGTCATGGATGGGGTTGTAGTCCCCCAAGGGACAGGGTCTTCAGCTGGAGGGTGCTCCTGGACCCCGGTCTAACTCTGGAGGCCAAAGTGGACTCGGTGGCCAGGGGTGACTTTCCTCAGCTATGGAAAATATACCAGCTATGGCCCTACCTGGATCTGTGAAGCCTCATGACAGTTACTCATGCACTGGTAACATCCCATATTGAGTACTGCAATGCACTTTACATGGGGCAGCCTTTGAAGGTGGTCCGGCAACTGCAGCTGGTTCAGAATCATGCAGCATGGCTGGTTAGTGGAAGGGCCACCAGGGACCATATCACGGCATTTCTGTATCACCTGCATTGGTTACCAGTTGTTGCCCAAGCCCAATTCAAAGTGCTTATTTTAACACATAAAGCCCTAAATGGCTTACGACCTAGATACCTGAAGGACTGCCTCCTTTCATATGAACCTACCCAGCAATTAAGATCGAGCCAGGGAGCCCTCCTGAAAGAGCCATCCCTCAAGGAGGTGAAAGGGATCACTTGTAGGTGCAGGGCCTTTTTTGGCAGCTGCCCCCAGATTATGGAATGCCCACCCAACTGAGACCCACCTGATGCTGACGTTGATGTCATTCTGGTGCCAGGCAAAAACCTTCCTGTTGCAGAATTTTTTTTAACTTACATCACATAGATTGTGGGTCCTGATGGCAATTTTAGTGTATTGTCTTTGTATTTAAATGATTTATAGTACATTTTGCATTAATGGTCACATACTGCATAAATTAGAACTTGAACCAGTTCATTGTGGTTGTCTCTAAAATCTGCACAAAGATTGCTACTTGGTTGAGATGGGCATGAAATGAAAAATGAGACACTGTTTCATCATTTTGTTAGGCAAGGAATTACTCTATTGGAATCAGAACTATGGAAGCCAAGCTGCAGGCGAGGCACAGCTTGGTTTCCAATTCCAATTGAAAGATTTAGTTCATAGGGACACCCCCTTTGGTGCTTCATAATTCAGCCCCCTTAACCCCAGGTTAAGCTCACCTGCCATTTTGGTTCTTTAGGGCCCAGGTGGAGCATAACATTGTGTTTCATTTCGTAATAAAACGACTTTAAAATTTGTTACATACAATATGAAACGAAACTACTACAGAAACGAAACGAAAGACAATTTTCCCATTTTGTGCCCAATTCTACCTCAAACCAGCCTGATGTCTGCATTTCCTGATTTTAAGAATAACTTTATGCCAATCTGGTGGGTGATTTTGAAGTTGCATTTCTGTCAATGTTCACATATAAAAATGGCCTTCTATTTTTTTTCTCCGAGGACCATGGCAAAATTCATAGAACCAGTTTGCCATTTCCTTAACACTTATGTAGGCCTTTAACTTACAGTAAAATAAATTGTTGTTTTGAAAAGAAAAGGGAATCTCATGTTGGACTTGTGGAGCAATACAGAGGTTGTCAGAAAGACCTCTCCCCCCCCCCCCCCCCCACCCACCCCCTCTCTGTGAATATAGCTCTGGGAAGGATGATGCCAAGCAGAATGTGGAATAAATGTACCGATAATGTATTTGGAGGAAAGGAAACATAGAAAGTAGCTTTCCCTTGGATAAAAAAATGAATAAACATCCCATTTCATGTTTTGAAAAACCAGGAGGCTCTAGACAGGGAACCTACATACACTCCAAATAAAACAAATACTTGTTTCCTATCACCTCAACTTATCCTAAGCACCACTATACTGTATGTTATCACATGCTGCTTGACAAATTAACTAATAATAAGTCGAGTGAATATCTAAACCAGTCATGGAAGAAGGATGGAGCCCCCTTCAGGTTCTGTCTTGAAAGGTGTTTTACAGATTGGTAGAAATCATTTGGTCTACTCTACAGAATGCCAAAGGTTTTAAGATAAAGGGTCCTTGTAGAAACAGGGGCCATGCTGTCTGAGAATTGCAACTTAGCTTTCCAAACTCCGTCAGAACTAATCACACAATGTTCATTATTTTCTGTATATTGAATCTCTCTGTCAAGGAAACAGCTCTGAAGTCCCAACTCTGGAAAGGCCTCCTCTAGGAAGTAGGGGTGCTGCCATTCTACAAGCTTTTGGTCTCTGGGCCATGATGCATGTAAAATGGTATGTTATTATTGTTATAATTACTGTATTGTTGTAAAAGCTCCCGGAGTTTCTCTGGAAGATGGGTGGTATATAAGTATATATTTATATAAATAAATAAATAAAAATAAATCAGGGAATATGTAGAAAGGATGTGCCTGGGCCATCTGGGTATGTAGTCACAGCTGTGATGGGAAATCTGTGGCCTTCGACATTGTTGGGTAGTGGGTCCCATCATCTGTTAGTGTTGATTAGGGTGGCTGTTGGTGGTGGGAGGTGCATGCCAACGTCTTGAGTACCACACATTTTCCTGTCCACAGTTACAGGACTTCTAAAAAAAATCTTAGGCCAGCAGTCTTTCTATCTATAGGTGCTGAGGATGGCTGTCATTATGGCATATATCCATCTATTCAGCTGGTACTGGAATGGTAAAATTAAAAAATGGAACAAAATTATCTTCATAGCCTGTACTCTATATTGCCTGCTCTTGTTACAATTATCAGTTCAACACAACAAAAGTTGCAAATAGTTTGTGTGTGTACATGTGTGCAAGAGTTCTTGGCTCTAGTTATTCCTGGATTTTCCCCTCCTATCATTATTTTGGCATTTGTTTATATAGTCCCATATGTCTTTCCATGTGCTCTAACTGTGGACAATCCCTTACTCTAGATATATATCCCCACAGGGATATATTTAAGTTGTACTGGAAGCATTCCGCTAAGAAAAAATTCCAGAGGACCAAAGTAAAGCAGGATGCAATAATATTCTATCTATCTCCACCCAAATCTGCTCTATTAACTCTTCATTAGCTTTTAACTGGTATAATATTTGCTGATTTCTGCTGTAGAACATGCCTTGAATTTTTTTTTCTGCATGATGGAAATTTGTAGGTAGGACTGGGATTGTGTCAAATTAATCATCCCATGCCTGCCTGCAGTTTCCTTCTAGTAGAAATATATATTCTAGTACAGTGTTGCCAAAGGTGGCACTCGGAGCTCTTTCTGTGGGCACCTGACATGGCCCCTTCACAGCCACCTGTATTCAGGTTAAATTGCTATTTTGGTGCTTTGTGAAAAATTAGTGTGTTTTTGAATCGCAGTTTGTGCACTCGGTCTCTAAAAGCTTCACCTTCACTGTCCCAATAGAAAACAATTCTAGCTGCTTGATAACATTTTATTTTATTTTTAAAACATATTTTCTGTGGTTCATTCACGGAAAGCTCATGAATAAGGAGGCCTTGACATTGGCTTTTGTCAATCAATATGTGTTCCATAAACACCACAGAGATGGAGCGGAGCCACTTAAACAATATTGCCATTCTGTTTGTGAATAACAAAGAGACCAATGATCTCTTCTAGGAGTAAAGGACTGCTGACAAACAGCTCTGCTCGTACAACTGCTGTGCGTATCGGTGTGCGTGCATGAGCACACACATGCAATACCAGCTCCGTGTCTCACTGCAGCTTCGGATCGCAGCGATGTCTTGCCAAGATGGCTGGCAGCTGCTATTTGTGATACAAACAAATACAGATGGAGCGAGTAATTCAGGAGAGGCGGAGCTATTTGTCAATTCAGGCTTCCGCGCGAGGCTTAGCAGCCAGTCCCCCTGCCAGCCTCCCTCGTCCTGAGTCACAGCCTCCTCAGCTTTTCATATCAGCATGGCGAATCACAGCTGGGGAGACCGAGTTAATCCGTTTTTCAAGTTCCAGGGTCTGTAGAGCCTTTTCTGAATCTCCCTTTTCTTTTGCCTTTTGTTTCTCCTTGCTTTGTTTTGTAAGTTAGCTGCCACCTCAGAATGAATTAGCCTACTGGCGTACTGACTCCATTTTTATCCTAACCTGCTGGCACATGGCAACTTTGTACAGTTCGGCAACAAAGCAATGCGCGCCATTCAGGATTGAAGGCATAGCTGCATTTCTGTGTTTAATACTGAGCTGTTTCATGGCTTTCTTCATTCAGAGCAGGTTGTGTTAAATATGTTACTCAAACTGAGCTCCACAGCCTATCCTTATCATTGGAAGGACGGCTATATCTTGTTTTCCCCCCTTCCATTGTCTCTCCCAAAGCATGGAGTTACCAGCACCCTGTTGGCCTTCTCCAGCTGGTAGGCTGAAACATTAATCTTCACCATAATTCACCATGAAGCCTCTTTTCACAGATAGCCCAGGGGGAAGGGCTCACATAAAAGAAAAGTCAATAGCTTTTTTCCTAAGGCCCAAGTCTTTCCTTTGCAGGATACAATCAACAATCTTATTTACTGCTAGGGTCACTTGTGGAAGGAGGACCACTCTGAGTATCACTCATGCCCTGGCAACACTCTGCTTGCTCCCCACACCATTCCAATAAAAAATGGTTTGGAATTTAGGGCTTTCACACTAGAACTGCTGGTATGGCATAGGGTCTGCACTTGATTTATGTTTACATTTGATCTTTGTAGAGTTCTCTGCCAGCTTTACGACTCTATAAATATGTTATACGATGGGAGCTTACATTCAGAAACATACTCTGCAATATGTCCCCTAAAACAGTTCAGTGCTGTGCTATTGTGTGTGTGTGTGTGTGTGTGTGTGTGTGATTGACTCTCTCTCTCTCTCTCTCTCTCTCTCTCTCTCTCTCTCTCTTTCTGTGTGTGTGTGTGTGTGTGTGTGTGTATGTATGTGTGTGTGTGTGTGTGTGTGTGTGAGAGAGAGAGAGAGAGAGAGAGGAGTCAAAATTTATTAGGTGTTATCTTAATTGACAGTTCTAAATTAAACCTCTGCCTCTAGGAAGGGGCACGGTAGAATCTAGACTCCTCCCCCAGCCCTAACTCATTTAATTTTTCTTTGGGGAAAATGGTGGTGGTAGTTGATCCTTACAACAATAGGGCCAGAACGTATGAACAAGAGCCACACAGAGATTCCTTTGTGCAACACCATGAACATTATGTATTAAAAATATCTCCAGCATTGTAGCACTCCCCCCTTATCTCCCCTCACTGGCTCCATTGTTGCACTACATTCATATTCAAACTAAAGCTCGCTTCCTGTAACCTGGATCTATTATTATGTGTCCTGCACACTCGGAGATGATCCATAACATATCTTACCCCTCCTCTGTTTGGCAATCTACCAAGTGTTTGAAAAGTGCTACCATATCTCACCCCAGTCTCCTTTTCCTAAGGCTAAACATGCCTAGTTCTTTCCATCTTTCCTCATATGGCTTAGTTTCCAGTTCTCTGATCATCTTTGGACGTTTATACATGACCCCTAAACTCCGCAGCAAATGGCTGCAAGCTCTGGAGCTTAAAAATGTTTCCCCACCAGCTCCGGAGTTTAGGGGAAATTAAGTGCGACACCCCCCACCTAAGCGCGACCCAGCACACTTTTCTTGTACCTGCTCTTCCGGAGTGAAAATTGCTTGATGCAGTGTAAGGATAGTGAGTGCGGGGCTCTCCTCGCTTCTGTTTGTTGTTCTTTTGGCTCCCGCCCCTTTAAGAGCTACTTTACAGAGACAGGAATGTTGCCGCGGCAAGCGGAGGCAGAACAAAAGTGAGCCACAATCTTTTCTTCCTTTTTTTTCTCCCTCCCCTCACGCAGCCAGCAGCCAGGAAGTGCGGAGGGGGTGGGAACACGTTGCCCTCCTATGAAATTTACTTCTTAAATTGTGGTGTCCAGAAGAGGACACAGCATTCTAGAGGCCCTGTGAAGCCACATCACACTGCTGGCTCACATTCAGCTTTTGATCTAAAACAATTCCAAGATCCTTCCCACTCATACTATTACTGTGCTGTGCACCCCCCATCTAGTAATTGTGTGTTTGGTCCCCCCCCGCGCCTTTCCCGGGTGTAGAACATTGCACTTATCCCTGTTAAATTTCCTTCTGTTCTTTTCACCCCAGTGCTCAAGCCGATCAACATCTTTTTGAATTTTGTTCCTCTCTTCCAAGGTATTAGATATTATAACCAATTTTGTGTCATCTGCAGATTTGATAAGCATTTTTACACTTCCTCGTCCAAGTCATTAATAAAAATGTTAAAGAGCACCGGGCCCAGGACTCAGGCTTGTGGTACCCAACTTATTTTCTCCGAATTAGAAAAGGAGCCATTAATAAGCACTCTGTGAGTACGATTTAGTAACCAATGATCCACCGGATGCATTTTCTACCCTGCCCACAGCTAGTTTGCTTACTAATCAGAATATTGCGGAGTACTAGAGATGGGCACGACCAGGAAAAATGATGTTTCGAGTTGTCGTGTGTCGGAGCCAGCCCGTTTCGGCTCGTTTCTGTTTGTCGCAAAATTTTTCAAAAATTTGTCATTTCGTTTGTCGTCTGTCGTTAGTACTGGTTTAGGGGGGTAGGGTAGCGGGCTCCTGGAGGGACCTCTCTGGTGTGGGTGCCTCCTCTCACCTGCTACGAAGGGAAGGCATTTAGCGGGCTCCTGGAGGCACCTCTCTGGGGTGGGTGCCTCCTCTGGCCCGCTACAAAGGGAAAAGGAAGAGTACATGACCGTGTAGCCATTGCGTACCAAGTGGCACTGGCAGAGGCACCTCTCTTTTGGGTGCCTCTACTCTGACTCACTAAGAAGGACAGCATACTGGCGTACAGGTTTGGAGTTTTTTAGAACTTTGGACTGGTGAGCAAGGTGAGAGAAGAATGCCTCTGCTGGGCGCCCTACGGCTCACTAAGAAGGGAAGTGTACTTGTGTGTAGTGCAATGCGAGTACAGATCTTGCTTAGGGTTGAGGTTAGTGCAAGGGCTAGGGTTAGGGTTACGGGTAAGCTTAGGGTGAGTTAGTGGGCTGCACCTCTGGGTGCCTCTGACCCACTAAGAAGGACAGTGTACTGGCTTATGGGTTAGGGTTAGGGTTAGGGCTAGGGTTAGTGGGCTTTTTATGCCCGACTGGCACATCCCAGAAGTCTCAGTCAAAACCTGGCCAAGTGGCCATGCGATTGGTGGAATGGATCCAAAAATTTGCATGGTCCCATCCCATGGCGAGCCCATCATTGCACAGGTGTAAAAAAATAAAAATAAAAATAAAATAAAATAAAATCAATGGGATTGGAGACAGACGTTTATTGCAAGAAAAACCCACTGCTGCTACTGTAAAAATTCAGGCAGTTAAAATACCTAATTTTTGCATGTTTCTGTGTGGTGCTTTGGTGGGTTTTTGGACCACAATTTCAAAAAAAATATTGCGGTCGCCATTTTGGATCCCCCTGCACCGCATGGCATGGCGAGACGACGAGGATGCCCCCCACCAGAGCAGCCCGGGACAGGAGAGGGGGGAGGCCTGGGACCACCCCCCCAGAAACCACCCCTCTGGTAGGTGCCCTCACTCAGGCAGGCATATTTTCGCCTGCTTTTTTGGCCGGGAATCAGGTTTTTTTTAAAACCTTTTTTCTGTGCCGCTTGGCATCGCGCGATCGCCGCGATGCCATGAACAACAATGACAAATCAGACCCAATTTTTCTTTTATCGGTTCGAGTTCGAGTTCTGACGGCTTAATTGTCGTTACTGTTTCCGTTGCGTAACGGAAACGAGGAACAGAAACGGAAACGAGAATTTCGCCAAGCCGTGCCCATGTGTACAGAGTACTTAGTGAAAGGCTTTATTTAAATCAAGATATACTACATCTACAGGAATCCCACTGTCAACCAGGAAGGCTATGTGATCAAACTGAGATAAGTCTGGCAAGATCGGTTCTATCGATCTTGGCTTCTGGTTATTATTGTATGGCTTCCAGGGTACTTGCAGAGTGATTGCTTTCTAATCTGCTCCAAAAACTTCCCTGGGATTGATGCTAGGGTGATTAGCCTGTAATATCTAGATTCCGCTCTGATGCCTTTTTTGAAGACAGGGAAAACATTAGCCCTACTCTAATAATCTGGCATCTCCCCTCACCCCCACCCCACCCGGTCCTCTGTGGTTACAAGGAAATAATCAAGAGCGGTTATGCAAGTTCTTCAGATCTAGTTTCTTCAATACTTTTGAATGCATTTCATCCAGCCCTGGACATTTGAACTCATTCAAAGCAACAAGGTATTCCTTGACGGTTTGTTTATCAGTCTCCAGCTTCAGTCTTCTCTCATCCATGTGTATATCACATCTGCCCAGAGAATCGTAGGCTTTGTGGGGACAAAACTCAGCTAAAGTAAGAATTGTGCACTTCTGCCATTTTCTTTTTTTGGGCATTTCCTCACTCTCCTTATATTTTTAAAGGACAAAAATTTGGAATATTCCTTTAGATTCCTGGCTCTACATATGAATTTAGGTTAAGAACTGTAGTTACAGAAGGGATAGCTGTGTTAATCTGTGCAAGCATTATAGGTGAAAACAACGTAAAAATAAAAAGTAAGAAAAGACAAAAAATGTGGTGGCATCTTAACTTTTGGGGAAATAGGCCATGGTATACAAATGCACAAATTAATTAATTAATTAATTAAAGGCTAACATTTACAGTTTTTATGTGAACTTTCATGTTTTTAAAAGTTAGTTTTTAAGGTGACATCACTTTTTTCTTTTTCTTTGTCTTTTGTTTTCATCTATTGCATTCAGAGGTTGAAACTTTTTTGCTTAAATCATTGCCTTCTTTGCCAAAAGGAGAGTTTGGGGTTGTATTGAATAACTTAGAACATCAGCTATGTCATCAGCACAACAGAGGGGAATGTTTCTGGAGTCATTTGATCAGATTTTTGCCCTTCCTTAATATTAGCATAATGTTGAAGTTGTCAGAAGTTGTAATTTTGCCAGTTTGTCTCACAGCATTTTATCTCCCAGAGCAGGAAAAGACAGAAAAAACAGAACATGGTGTCACTCACTCAATATTGGTTTGCTTTATGGCTCTGAGAGAAGCATTTCCCCCTGACAACTGTGTTTTCATTCACCTTTGAAAGGCGGCATTTTGTGATTTAAGGATTGGCGCAGTTTATATATTTTCTGCTTCTGAGATCTGATGCACACTTGCCAGGCGGTGATGTGTACCCAACCTCTGCAGTCTTGCCTGTGCTCACCATGTTCTTTTCATTGCTATATGGTGGTGGTGGCCAACCTTTGGCACTCCAGATGTTTTGGAACATAACTCCCAGAATTCCAAGGACTGTGGGAGTTGTGGTCCAAAACATCTGGAGTGCTGAAGATTCGCCACCTGCTATATGGGGTTTGACTGCTCTACCTGAGTGTCTGGCATAGGCCCATGGTAAATGATCTAATCACCAAGTGTTACATTCTTCTATCATGGGGTTGCTTGTAGAAGTATGATAACTTCTCTCTTCTCTTCCAGGGATCTTAATATCCTAAGGCAGTGGTTCCCAACCTGGGGGTTGGGACCCCTTTGGGGGTCGAATTGCCATTTCACAGGGGTTGCCATGAGCCAGTGAAGAAAAAGGCACAAATGGCTTGGGTCTGGAGGAGCAGAGGGAGGAAAGGAGGGAAGAGTGAGTTACAGCTTGATAGGTTGGAGGGGATGTCAGTCAATGGCACCGGAGGCTGCGATTGGCTGAGGGTGCCTGTAGAGGGAAGTTTTCTATGGCACCTGCGGCAGTGGCCTGCCAAAGGGGGGTTGTGGCCTCTACCAAGCAGGGCAAGGGGTCACTATAACATGAGGAACTGTATTAAAGGGTCGCGGCATTAGGAAGGTCGATAATTACTATGCTAAGGTATTGCAGCCCTGTCACTTGTAAAGGCTTTGCAAGAGTAAGAGATGACCAGTTTGCAAGATTGCTAAAGTGATCATCTATAGCCATTCACGGACTGAGAAGAACTCAGAAAACCTAGATGTGTGACTCTTGCTGTTTGGACCAAAGCTAGAATTCTTCCACGGTGCAAGGCCACTTTTCCAAGTTCTGCTCATGGGGGTGCAATGGGTGATCATAGGATAGTTGTTCCTAGCAGGTATAGCCCAGCTTGAAGTTGTTCTAAGGATAAAACAGAGTCCTGTAGATTATGAAAGTGAAGAAATAAATAAAAATGTATAACTATATACGGCTGCCTAGATGCACATCCGATCTCACCTGATTTCGGAAGCTAAGCGGGGTTGGCCCTGGCTAGTACTTGGATGGGAGACCACCAGGGAATACCAGGTGCTGTAGGCGCCTGGAGTAGAAACTGGCAAACCACTCCAGTATTCCTGCCAAGAAAACTCCGTGGATGTGGAGTCACGAAGGGTCGGTCACGACTATAACGACACAACACACACACACAACTATTTACAGAAGTGCTGTCTGTAAGCTCCACTGGCATGTCCTACTATTCCTAAGGAGAGAGGATGGTAAAAAGCAACTCTAGTTGATCATCAGTAATAGTGTAATGTGTGACACTATTCTTCTACCCATTTTATTCTTGATTCTCCATCACAGGTTCCCTGATGGGGCTGGCAGGCGGCACCTAGATACATAACACAGAAGCCTATGACAAACCCATGCAGGATCAGACAATAACCCATATATGCCATTCTGCTTCAGCACTTGCTGAACAGATAGATGTCTGTTGGACAACTATAAGCTGAACACATACACGGCAGCAAAGGCCTTGAACCCCCCCTATAATGTTCAGAGTAAGGGAATGATCCAGGCTTCCATTGTTACAAGGTAGGAAGAAAAACATATTTCCTTCATTCCTATCATTGTATCAAGAGATGAAACAGCCTCAAACATTTTTGGCCAAAGAATTCTGAACTTCTGAAGTCAGGAGGCCTGGACTTCTTTTGCTGTCTTACAGAGCATTAAAAATGACTTAAGGAAAAGATAAGGAGCAGGCTTTGTGAAACCTCTTTCCACGCATGTTATTAGCATTGTGAAAATGGCTTCCATGTTCTGTGATCTCACCCTGTGGGAGAAGAGTGGACCTGTAGGATTCTCCTATGCATTTGGCACTCAACCAGGCACAGAGGGATAATCAAGTGACAAAAAGCAATGCACGGGAGACTTCTTCCACGGTATCTTTATGGCCATATCTCTTTATGCAGTGCGGAGTGAGGTTGTAACATAGCAGCATGTCCTCCTGAAGCCGGGGGCATCTGTGAAGGCAGTCTCGTTGTGACGTGCCTTCTTGGATATCACAAAGGATTTTGTTCATTCCACGATGGTGAAATAAATGCCAGTCAGCACGGAGAGGAGAAATGCATTGCTGCAACGTGTTGAATTTATGCAAAATCTCTCCAGACGTCCTTCAATTTCTGTGTGATTTGTTGTCTACAAAATAGCATTTATGTTAGGGATGGGGCATATGTGCCCTTCCAGATCTTTCAGGAATCGGTTTGCATCAACCCTAGCCAGCTTGCCCAATAGTGAGGGATGAGGGGAATGCAATCCAACAACATCTGCAAGACCACAGATTCCCCACCCTCTTTTAGTATTTACAAGGGGCAAAAATCTATTCTGTGGTGTCAGTATATTACTGGACAAATCCTCTTGCTGATTTAAGGAAAACATGTAAATCTTGGCAGCAAATTGGCACTCCTTAACACAGTCCTGGTTGTATTCCTGATCCTGCATGTATTCAGCCAGTTGCCAATGCCTTGTGATTGAATGGCAACTTACCACCAAGAGTTGCATGATTTCCCATAGGAAAGCATACATCAGCAAGAGAATCTGGCCTCTGTTTGTTTGTTTTTTCCACACTCAAATGAAAAATAAGTTCTGGCTTTTAATTTGTAATTCTTGTTAGTGCAGCATATACAATACCTCTGACAAAGTGACAGTAAATTGTGTTGAACTGTTTATAATGATGCTTTTAATTTATGCATCTAACAAATAAGGCTCCCCCAAATACAAATGGTTCATTTGCACCAAAGGCACTTTAAATGTAATTGGTAGGTTGCATAATGGAATCCCTCCCAATCTGTTTAAGATTGCCTCTGATTAAGAAAGAACAAGAAAACCTCTCTACCAAACCCTAATCAGTTCAGTGGAAGGAAGACCTGCAGAGCCTAAAGGGTAAGAACAAAACAGACATCGCCCTAATGGGGAGTAATGACTTACCATAAGGAGCTATTAGAAAAGAGAGGCTGCAACCTTAAATATTTGTTATATATCCAAATTTGAAATGCATCAGCATTTATTACGCTTGCATAACGGTTTAGCTACAATGCCAGACCAAAACATTGCTTGTGAGCCAAGCCAAATGTATTGTGTCCTCATGGGTTCTCCTTCATTTTCTTGGGCAGTAGAGGTTGTTGTATTGGTGTCTGTTGTACTGGGAGCAGGAGGCACAGAACAGGCAGGAGAAGCCAAACAAAAAGGCAGAGCCAGTGCCCCATTCCTGGTATGAACCCATCACCAATGTTGTAAAAGAATGAATTAGAAGGTTAAAATGGAGGACTCGCTACTAGCTTTCCTCAGACTGACAAAGCTATTTGGATGAGCAGCAAAACGTTTCAATCACTCAAGAAAAGAAGTCCAGTTGCCATGACTCAACCTCCGGATAAACTCACTTGGATGACTGAGAATCTTCACAGATATATTAGAACAGTGGTGGCGAACCTTTGGCCCTCCAGATGTTTTGGACCACAACTCCCACAGTCCTTGGTCATTGACAATACAGGCTTGGAATTCTGGGAGTTGTAGTCCAAAACATCTGGAGTGCTGAAGGTTTGCCACCACTGGATTAGAAAGTTCTGCTTTCAGCAAGCCTAACTCCAGTTTTAGGGTCACCTTTGGAAGCATGCTCCCTGGTGGGCCATTGATTGTAGGCATTCCTTAGGACAGAATTCGGGGTTTATATCTAGGGGTGGAGATTCGTGATTCTCAACTTGCTGCCAAGTTTAACTTTCTTTCTTTCTTTTGACTTGGACTCAGCTTGCAAATTGGACCCATTTGTTTACTTACATTATGAAGGTCCCATTAGGGATGGGGCTCCCTACCTGCTCCTGCCACCACTGGCATCATCTTTGGAGGCAGCAAGCCCGGCTTCTCTTCCAATCAGAGCCAACTTATAGTGACCCTAATAGGTATTTCAAGGTAAATGAGATATTTCAGGAGTGGTTTTACCAGTTCTACTCCCTCAAGGAGCTTCCATGAACAAGCAGGGATTCAAATCCAGGTCTCTTGAATCCTAATCTGTTACTTTCTCCACTACACCATAGTGGGTATCTTGAGTAGTTAATAACAGGCACCAATTCTAGATCTGTGAAGGTGTTGGATTTGCAGTGATTAAAATCACCAATTTTTACTACCAGACTATGTTTGATTAGAACTGGCTATGGACAGTATGGTGTGTCAAGAATATTACTGCTTCACCAAAACAAATTCAGAACAAACTCTAATACTGTGGTATCCATTAACTCAATTTCTCTCAGAATATTGTCTTTATTTATTCATTACCATAGTTGATTCAGCTGTGGCTGATGTTGGCAATAGAGATGGGCACAAAATGATTTTTTTGTTCCTTTATTCATTATTCATTTGGTTACGTAATGAAATGAATAACGAACCTGGGGATGAAATTGGAACGAACTGAACAGAACCAAGAAAATTAGGTTCGTTAACATTTTGTATTCGTTAATGGCACCGGCGATAAAAGAGCTGTTTTAAATGTTAAAAAACGTCCTGAATATCTGTAAAAACCCAGCGATAATTATTTATTCTGCCTGATTATACCTACCGGGGGGTTGGGTCCTTAAAACATGCATGTATGTCTTTTCTCAGATTGCTGTATTTTTTTCCCTTTAAGGGGAGCTAGGGGACATCGACCCAAAATGGCTGCCAGATGCCTAATATTGATCTCTTGGGTATTAAAACACCCTGGACGTCTGTAAAAACGCAGTGATAATTTTTTATTCTACCTGATAATACCTGCCAGGGGGGTGGGTGGGGTCCTTAAAACATTTGTTTTTGTCTTTCTCCCATAAGAACATAAGAACATAAGAAGAGCCATGCTGGATCAGGCCAAAGGCCCATCTAGTCCAGCTTCCTGTATCTCACAGCGGCCCCACCAGGTGCGTTTGGGAGTGCATGAGACTAGATATCTGTCTCCTGATACCACTCTCCTGCATCTGGCCCTTGAAGTAACCTGGTTTAAAGCCTGGAGACTCCACATCTCCATCATGGTTTGTAACCTGTGATGGACTTTTCCTCCAGGAATCTGTCCAATCCCCTTTTGAAGGCATCCAGGCCAGATGCCATCACCACATCCTGTGGCAGGGAGTTCCATAGACTTACAACGCGCTGGGTGAAAAAATATTTTCTTTTGTCTGTTCTTACTCTCCCAGCCCTCAATTTGAGTGTATGTCCCCTAGTTCTGGTATTTTGGGAGAGAGAGAAGAGCTTCCCTCTATCCACTTTACTCATACCCTGCATTATTTTGTACGTCTCAATCATATCCCCCCTCAAGCGCCTTTTTTCCAGACTAAAGAGGCCCAAATGTTTTAGCCTTTCTTCATAAGGGAGGTGCTCCAGCCCGGCAATCATTTTAGTCGCTCTCTTCTGCACCTTTTCCAGTTCCACTATGTCTTTCTTGAGATGCGGTGACCAGAATTGTACACAATACTCCAGGTGGGGCCTTACTATTGTTTTGTATAATGGCATTATAATGTTGGCTGTTTTATTTTCAATCCCCTTTTTGATAATCCCTAGCATGGAATTGGCCTTCTTCACCGCTGCCACACATTGGGGAGACACCTTCATGGAGCTGTCCACCAACACACCAAGATCTCTTTCCTGATCCGTCACGGATAACTCAGAGCCCATGAGTTGATAAACGAAGTTTGGGTTTTTTGCCCCAATATGCATTACTTTACATTTGGCTACATTAAAACGCATTTGCCATTTCTCAGCCCACTCCCCAAGTTTGGAGAGATCCTTCTGGAGCTCTTCACAATCTTCTCTGGTATTTACCACACGGAAAAGTTTTGTGTCATCTGCAAACTTGGCCACCTCACTGTTTATCCCTGTCTCCAGGTCATTTATGAACAGATTGAAAAGCACCGGTCCCAGGACCGAGCCCTGGGGCACACCGCTTTTCACTTCTCTCCATTGCGAAAATTTCCCATTGACACCTACTCTTTGTTTCCGGGATTTCAACCAGTTCTCAATCCATAAGAGGACCTGCCCTCTTATCCCCTGACTGTGCAATTTTCTCAGCAGCCTTTGGTGAGGGACTGTGTCAAAAGCTTTTTGAAAATCCAGATAGACTATATCAACTGGTTCACCCAAATCCACGTGCCTGTTGACCTTTTCAAAAAATTCTAAGAGGTTTGTCAGACAAGATTTACCCTTACAGAAGCCATGCTGATTTTCTCTCAGCAAGGTTTGTTCTTTTATGTGTTTTAAGATTTTCTCTTGGATGAGGCTTTCCACCATCTTCCCTGGGACAGATGTAAGGCTAACCGGCCTGTAGTTTCCCGGGTCCCCCCTCCTTCCTTTTTTAAAAATTGGTGTGACATCTGCTATCCTCCAGTCCCCCGGCACTGTGGCCGTTTTAAGAGACAAGTTGCATATAACCGTTAAGAGATCTGCAATTTCATTTCTCAGTTCCCTAATAACCCTTGGGTGGATGCCATCTGGGCCCGGTGACTTGTTAATCCTCAATTTATCAATTAGTCCTAAAACCTCCTCTCTTTTAACCTGTATTTGATTTAATTCTTTGGTCAAGAGGGGCGGCTGAGGCAGCGGAATCCGCTCAAGGTCCTCTGTCGTGAAGACAGACACAAAGAACTCATTCAATTTCTCTGCAATGTCCAAGTCTTCCTTAACCTCCCCTTTTCCTCCCTCACCATCCAGAGGGCCAACTGGTTCTCTGGCAGGTTTTCTACTTCTAACATATTTAAAGAAGCTTTTATTATTACCCTTTATATTGCTGGCCATTCGTTCCTCAAAGTCTTTCTTTGCCTCTCTTATCATCTTCTTACATTTCTTTTGCCAGCATTTGTGTTCCTTTTTATTATCCTCATTTGGGGAGGATTTCCATTTACAGAAGGACCTCTCCTTGTGCTTTAGAGCCTCTCTAACTCCACTCGTTAACCATGCCGGTGCCCTCTTGGACTTAAATGAGCTCTTCTTTCTTTGTGGTATGCACTTGTGCTGGGCCTCTATTATTGTTGTTTTAAACAGGCTCCATGCACTCTGAAGAGATTGGATTCTTTTAACCTTCCCCTTCAGTTTCTCTCTAACTATTTTCCTCATCTGAGGGAAGTTTGCCCTTCGAAAATCAAGGGTTTTTATGTCTGATTTGGTTGACACTCTTCCTCCGACATGCATGGCAAAGGTAATTGCAGCATGGTCACTGTTCCCCAGAGGCTCAGTGACATTCACACCCCTGACCAGGTCCTGAGTATCACACAATATTAGATCCAGAGTTGCCTGTTCTCGGGTGGGCTCCGTGACAAGTTGCTCTAAGGCACAGTCATTCAGCAAGTCGATAAACCCAATTTCTCTTTCTTGCCCGGAGCTCGCATTGGCCCAGTCAATGTGGGGATAATTGAAGTCCCCCATGATTACTATCCTATCCCTCTTAGCCACCTCCATGATTTCTCTCCTCATTTCAAGGTCCCCCTCAAGGTTTTGATCTGGTGGACGATAGAATACTCCAACGATCACATCACTCCTTGGACCTGGTAGTTTAACCCACAGTGATTCTATGGTGGAGTCAGACCCTCTGTCCATCTCCATTCTGCTGGATTTTACCCCTTCTTTGACATAGATGGCCACTCCTCCTCCAACCCGCCCCAATGTATTTTTCTTTTCCCTTTAAGGATGACACAAAATGGATGCCAGCCACAAAATGGATGCAAGCCATGTGATGGGATCATGTAAATTCTTGGACAACTTCAACCAATAGCGTGCCCAGGTTACAGACTGGGCAGGTCTGGCATAAAAGGGCATAAAGAGGCATAAAAAGCTCTGGCAGCCCCCATCCTCATTGCAGTCTACGGTGGGAATTAGGGTGGGAATGGGATTGCTGTTTCTGTGACTTGTTATTTTCACTTTAGGCCAGCCAGGCAAGTGTGTGTCTCTGTGTTCCTGCTGGCTGCAGCCTGGCTCTTAGGGGAGAGAAAGAAGAGATTACTCTCTAGCTTCAGTCTTGCAGCCTCCCTGTGTACGTGCATATCTCTCGGTGAGTACCCTCCCCTGCCCCGCAGTGCAATCACTCTGCAGCTGCCTTGTGCCCTGGGCAACGCCCGCCGCTGCCTTTGCAGCCTCCCTGCGTACCTAGTCTATATTGTGTCTCTGCCAGCATCAATTTGTTTTAGTGTTTTCTCTCTGGTTTGGGGCATTGGGGGACGCCCGCGTGCATAAATGCTTTAAAAATTGCACAAAGCGGGTAAAAACAAAAAACAAATAAATGAACCAACGAAATGATTTTTTCAGAAAAATTCACGAAAAATGAAAATGAACCGAAACGGGACCCATAACGAAAATGAAAAACTGAAACGTCATTTTTTTTCGATTCGTGTCCATCTCTAGTTGACAATGTGCTAGGTGCTTCTTCTTCCTGTCAGTACATCTCCATGCTGGCTTGGATGCTTCTAAGGGCAAAGGCAGGATAAAAATGTTTTATATAAATAAATAAATGAATGAATAAATAAAATAAATGCTTTGAAAATACTTGACTGCAGCATTTTCTTTCCTATTACATTCCTGTTGAAGGCAGAGAATCTGGCACAAAATATAGTCCAGGCATTACTTTTGTTCCTGGGTTTGGTTTTAACCAACATACTTGAGCCTCTAAGGTGCACCTGGTGTCTTGGGCTTTGTACCAACACTATATCAGCTCTCTTCAATGTGAAAAAAGCAATTGTTTTATAAATTCTGATTTTAATAAGGCAGAGGAAGTTTATTCATTGGATATTTCATAACATGTCCTGCTCAGCTTCTGGCTGATCATTATTCATTTGCTTTTCCCAGGTGAAAGGTTCTCACAAAAATCAGTCACTGCAACATTGGATGAGCATCATCAGTTTTGAGCTGGCATTTAGAAGCCATCTTCACGTATGTTTCCCCCCCTCCAACAGCTCTTTTTTTGATTGTTTATGACATTAGACAGGTGTTGATGGCTTTGCTCAGAAAATAAACGGGTTTGACCTTTTCTCCTTATGTTTTAAAATTTCATGTTCATCATAATTGTCACCATCTATTAGAGATGGGCACGAATAAAAAAAATGACGTTTCGTTTGTCATTTGGAGGATCCGTTTCGGTTCGTTTCCATTTTTCGTGAATTTTTGCAAAAAAATAGTTTTCATTTTTGTTTGTTTTGTTACAATTTCATTACCATTTATTTCAATTTTTTAATTTTTTTAGCATTTAAAGCAGTTCACTGTATTGCAGTAACGGAAACGAAACGCACGACAAAATTTCCGGTGTTTCTGTTCATTTCATTTCATTTTGGAGACAAAATTTGTTTGTCGTTTCATTGTGTAATGAAATGAAAAAACGAAAAGAGAAACGAAAAAATTTTCATTTCATGCCCATCTCTACCATCTATATATGAAGTGAATTTTGCCTTGACTTTGTCAGTGAAATCCTACTGAATGTGGATTCTGTGCTTCAGAACACACCAGGTGTTTGGTGTTCTTTCTGTTAACCTATCAATTAGCTTTATCCTTACGCTAAACAGTTTTTAAAAAGAAGGATGCACACATGCATGTTCTTTCTCCCCCTCGCCTGATTCTTTTGCTGATGTTATCTATGTCACAGCAAAAGCCATGTTTAGTTCTTACCACAAATATAAGGGCAATCATGCAAGTGTATTTTTGTGTTTTTTTAGGCTGCCCATTGTGCAATTTGGTGTACAATCAGTTTATACAATCACTGCATGGCTAAGTGTGTAATGTATGCTTGCAAATAAAGCACACACATACCACTTGTCTGAGTAAGCAGATTTGTCCACGAAATCTTACATTAAAACATAGCAGTTAGACTTTAAGGTGCCAATTTTTTTGTCTTTGTAAATTTTTACTTTTGCCTGATACCTTTGCATAATTGGTTTTCTGTGACTCATATTTCCCACAGAATTCTGGCTGTAAACTCCATTTTGTATCTACTTACCTGGAAGTTACACCCTGTTTAATTCATGTGTAGGATTATGCTGTTAAAATGTGAGGAAAAATAAGCATATGTAGTGCTTTTACATGGGAAGTGATCCATCAAGATCTATACCACAAGTGACTGAAAACCCTCATCAGCATGGAATCACTTTCGTGGGGGGGGGGGTGTACCTCTTTAGGTTTTGATGGAATTTGGGTGCTACAAAAGCTGTAGCATTATGGCTATATTTTTGGGACCCCCTTTTGCTTTCTTTTATAGAAAAACACCCCTTGTTCATTTCTCTTTGGCACATTGTAGATATGTGACCAGAGTGCAAAGAGCAGTAAGCCAAGAGCAGAAAGTCTCTGAAACATAGTCTTAAGGAAAGAAGGATGCAGCAGTTTCGAGATCAAGACTTGTGTCTTTAATCCCAGAAGAGTTAGCAGGAATGAAGAAACCCACAGGGGTGTGGCGTGGGGAGGGCAAGGGGGTGGGGTGCTCTGGGTGCAGCAATTAGGGGGTGACAAATCACCTACCACCCCTGCCCCCCGCACACCATCTCTGAGTCTGACTGCGAGCAGTAAAGGTGGGGAGGGGGAGGCAGCTCCTGCTTTCTCACCCCGGAGGGCAGGATGGGTCAAAGCAGGAGCCAACGAGGGGAGGGGATAGCAAGAAGCAGGGTGGTGTCTCTCCTCCTTCCCCTCCTTCCCCTCTTCCTCCTCCTCTGCTGTGTGCGCTCAAAGCAGAGGGTGGCACAGCTCTTCCAGGCAGGAGGCAGACGAGCAGCCAAAGTAAAGTGGGGTGGCGGGTTGGTGGCAGTGATTGTGCCTCCAAGTGCTGCCTGCCGCTTCATCCTCGCCACGGGCACAACTCTTATGCTTGTTTCTTGCACGCATGCACGCACGTGCACACACACACAGAGAGAAGAAGAGGGTGGTAGACAGAGCTAGGGGGCTTGGCAGCGGCGGAGGGTGGGCTGCAGCCCAGAGGTGTGGGGGCCAGACTGTGCGGGGGCATTGCAAAAACTGATTTTGTCCCCGGCCGCTCCAACCCCTAGCTACGCCTATGGAAACCAATGAAGGAAATGCACAAGGAGTGCATTTGTAATGAGTGCTCCAGTCTGGGCAGGTGCTCAGGCAGCCCTTCCCCACCTCTTCTGGCAGCTGACCAATCAGATGGGGCAGGAGGGCGGGGAGACTCCTTGTGAAGCTGTCGAGTGGCTGGCTGCAGGGGACGGCAGCCTGAGTGATTTAAAATAGCTCCAAATTTTAATGCTTTTGGTTTTATATGAAGTGTTTAAAGATACCTTAGAGCAGTGATGGTGGGCCTTTCAGAGATCGAGTGCCCAGACTTCGATTGAAAACCCACTAATTTTTCGCAAAGTGCCAATACGGCAATTTAACCTGAATACAGGTGGCTGTGAAGGGGCAATGTTGGGTGCCCACAGAAAGGGCTCTGAGTGCCACCTTTGGTACCCATTGGTTTGCCAACATTGCCTCACAGCTATAAAGCAATGAAAGATAAAAACAATTACTGTATATACTCGAATATAAGTCTAGTTTTTCAGCCCTAATTTTGGGATGATAAAAGGGGCCCTCAATTTATCTTCAGGTTAATACTTTTAGCCACTGAGGCAAGTGTTTGGGTCGGTGGCTAAAAGTCATTTTAAACATCACACACTGCTCCCCCAGCTCACAAAGGAAGAGCTGCCAGGCCCTGCTGCATTTCCCACCCTAGACTTATAATTGAGTCAATAAGTTTCCCCACTTTGGGGGGATTAAATTAGGGGCCTCGACTTATACTTGGGTTGACTTATACTCAAGTATATACGGTATATTATGTAAAGGAAAATAAATAAAAATCGCTCTTTTGCTTTTGACCTTGTGAGGAATTCACACAGGTTCTAGACTATCTCTTGATAATACATGACCCAATGAAAATTGCTTGCATTTGCTATGTCTATGTTAAAATTGGCAGGGCAAAATAGTCTTGAAAGAGTCATAGTCCCCCATCTTCCCAAAATTATCCCACTGAAAAATGAGAGTTTTTAAAACCTGCAGTTTTAAATTACACGTGAATATGCATAATGAGCCAAAAAATGTAAGTTGTCACAACTATCCATAAAGTACAATGGTTGTGCTTCTTAGTGCTTGATACACCTTTACAACACATTCAGCAAGCTATGGAGAGGTTGAGAGAGATTAGAGAGATCTGGTCAGTTTTGGGCTTGATAAAAAGGAAAACAATTTCCTTTTTTTAATAGGGAAATAACTAAATAGGTGCCATGTATAATGTTAATGCCTTTGATTATATTGGGGAAATTCTGTTCCTTAAACAGTGAAAAGGATGTAGGCCAGTATTTGTTTAGAGGCTGTGTCATATTTCTGAATGTGTGCTAAAGAGATTGGCATAAATATGCATATGTCAGTGTATATAACTAGCTACAAATTTCTCAGTAGTATAGTTTGAATGGAAATGCTTTGTATCTTGTCACAGTGGGACAGATTGTGATCAGTGACGAGTATTTGAGCTCAGTCCCTTGGCCAGGAATTACTTCAAGAGTCCTGAATACAAGAATGTATCATGCACACTATCTTGCCTCCTGCTGTTGGTGTTGTGAAAATTCAGTATTCCATTTTCTATGTAAAGCACAATATCAGGCCATTTTGTAGCATTTAGAATTGTGGATACAGGAAGCACAACATCTCACATTCATAAACTGGAGGATTTTTAAAGAACTGAATACATGATATGTAGGCATATGCATTTATGTTATAAATTATAAGTGCCTTGGGTGCCATTTTATAGGGGGGTTAAACAATTTACGAATCAATTCATCAAATTATCTTTTTTTCATAAATTCATGTTTATGATGTGTCAGCCTTGACAAATCACAAATCAAAATGAATCACATTTTTTCAGATTCATGCCCAATTTCTAGTTATAATTATTAATTTGGAGTTTTCTTCTCCAAAGCTTTCTGGAATACATAGATTTCTCTGCTTAAAATAGTGCTGCTTTATATGTCCCTCCTTTCTGACAAAATTTATAGTTGACATTGGGTTTCCTAACCTGGTATTTGACCATCTTAGAACAAGCACCGACTAACTCAACTTGTGAAGTCAGTTCCTGAAAATCTGGAGATCCTTATTTTACAACTATAAGAAAATACTGTTTATCAAATAATTATAGAGGTAGGAAAGGTAATAGGACTCCTAATTCTGCCTAAATAAGGCACAGAGCCAGGTAACCATGGCTGATGCTCATTTCTTAATGGATAATATGTCTGGACTCTGAAGCAGTTTGTATTCTTGAAATGTCGGAGGTGCTAAGTAGTTTTAAAATGAACTGAATAATGATTAGAGAATTTTCCAACTACGCAAAATTGGAGGCATCCTTACTTAGGTTTTCTTACACTATATATGTAGCTCTGCCTATACAGTAAGTATCATTGTGACCTAATACGTATTTCCTCTGATGATGGAATTATCAGAATAAACTATATTCTATACACTGAGGGCACTATACTGGGTTTCAGGTTTGACCATAAGTTTGAATATTTTTAATGTGGCACCAGTGGAACCTGTTTTTTTTCCCCCTTTATTTTGGTACAAATAACAAAGTAAACATGAGCCAGACAATCAAACTATCTCCTGGAAAATTGCTAGACCATGTTTTCATCTCCTTTTGGATGCATTTGTTTAAAGCACATGTTTTAGAGCAGTAGTTTTTGTGTGAAATACAGTCTATAAAAACCATATCATTATCCTTTGTGCTTATGGCAGTGTTGCTTAGTTAATTGTAGCTAACACATATAATTTTGAGGTGGAGAGATGATGTTTCGTTTGGTGTAATGTCTAAGGAACCATTGTGGTTCTAATGTTAGGAGGAATATGGAATATTCTAAGCCAGTTTTCTTGAAGTCATGCTTCTACATATTTAATTTTATTACCTGTTAGATTCAGAGGTTAGACTACTAAGCAGTGGCATGTAGGTTTAGGCAAATCTTCAGAAGTATGGGAAAACCAGGCTACAGTGATGTGAAAAGCGTATTTCCACAGCTGTAATTTCTGATTTATATACAACATTTATCTGTCAGCTATCACTAAATTCCTATACCATAGTCAATATTTATTACACATTTGGGCATCTAGAATAACTATTAAAAGGAGTGAAAGCTGCACTAAATGGACAGGATGAAATTGATTTGTTTTGCTTTACCTTGTCCCCACCACCACCTTTTCTGGTTTCCACATCAAGAATGGAATAGTTAAATTTCTTACATGGCAGGATGGCAACAACTCAGAACAACTTTATTCATTCAGAGATCCTGGTGTATTTTTAAATTATTTATAGTGAAGGTTGTTTCAGCCCATTATGTAATTTTAGACAATTAGCCATCTGCTTTTCTAGCAGATTAATCAATTAAATTTAAATAAATGTTCACATTATCAAATCCTCAACATAAGTGGCTTTTTGGACATGGAGAGATTGTGAAAGTGGTTTAACAGAGGATCTTACATTGTATCCCAGAATCTCTAACCCTTTGCAGCATGGAGTAGTTCTAAAGCAGATGGTTTGATGAGAAAGGAGAAAAGAAAAGAAGGAGGGAGGGATTGGGTAACATTGGAAATACCAGCCGATTAACCAAACAGAAACATTGGCCAAAACCCTATCACACTAGAGATGGGCCATTGAATCAATGGGTTTTGCAATTCATCTCCTTTCTAAGCTCCAGTGACTTAAATAGGCCTGTTCTGCTACTTACTATGCCAAGGTTAGAATAGTTAGAATAGGTCCATTTGAATCAATGGGCAATACAGAGGAGTCAATTATCAACCCCCTGTTGATTCAGTGGATCTAGTTGAGTGTAATTTACTACACTAAGCTGGAATTGGGTCAGATTTAATGCCATTCCCTGTCATTTTTCATGGATGGAACATAACCACACTCTCTTTCTGGCAGTAGCTTCTCGAGCTGGAATGAGAGTGGTATGGAATAATTTAGACACAACTGCACAGAGAGGTCTCAGAATGCCAAGAATCAAACTTCGTGTGACTTTGAAGATATGGGTGGATATTTTATTTAGATCACAGGGACCATTGAAAAAGCATTTCCCTACTCCAGCAAGCCCCTTGACATCTAGAATAACAGTCCACAGGAGAGAAAACTGAACTAAGTGGGCAAGATGCAATTGGTTTTTTTCTTCTTTACCTTGTTCCATCTTTTTGCAGGACCAATCAGACAACTAGTGTGCAACCCATCTCTTAAGTCCTGTGAGTCTGGGCCTGTGAAGGAAAGTCTCCAGGAACAAGGGACACACTTCTGTGATCATGCTTCTACAACCATGCCATGCAACAGGATGTTGGCCATAGCTAATAGCTTAGTGTGAGGGCCAGCTACATCTTCCAGATGATCAGTGTGGTTACACCAACAGAACAAGGAGGAAGATATTCACCTTTCGTTCCCACAGTGTACTTAAGTGCCCTGCTCTGGAGGGCTGGGAGACGTTTTGGTGTCGATATGAAGGATGCTCGATAAAGAAGGATAGGGCCCCATGGCATGAACAGATCCATGTCATGTTGGATTTTGCCTGTTTTCTTTTTTTAAATTCAAAAGCAAGCACATGGGATTTCACCTGGATTGGGACCCAAGTGCACATGGAGTAGTGAACATCCTCATGTTCTGAGCAAGAGTGTGGATGACCTTGGTTTTGGTCTCCAATGACATAAATATAAGAAGAGCCATGCTGGATCAGGCCAAAGAGCCATCTAGTCCAGCTTCCTGTATCTCACAGTAGCCCCACCAGATGCATCCTTGCATTTGATAATCTTTTTCTAATTCCTTCATTGCTGCCTTTCTTGTGTGTGTTATGTTGTTATAGTCGTGACTGACTCTTCATAACCCCATGTCCATTGAGTTTTCTTGGCAGGAATACTGGCTTGCCAGTTCCTACTCCAGGCGCCTACAGCACCTGGTATTCCCTGATGGTCACCCATCCAAGTACTAGCCAGACCCGACCCTGCTTAGCTTCCAAAATCAGTCAAGATTGGATGTGATTAGTGCATCTAGGCTGCTCACTGCCTTTCCTAGTTTCTGTCTTCTGATTTTTTGACTGCACTCTCCATTTGGATTGATGATTTAACCAAGGTATACAAAAGGGTGTACTACCCTTATTGTTTGCCCTAAATATGTCACACATACAACAAACACGCACCCCCCTGTGTCATTAGTTCCTTTACATGAGTCCAGAGGAAGCTAAAGAACTGTTCCTGCTCATGTGTAATAGTATGACATGAATATTGGTATAAGATACTGATATTATTACTATCATTTGGGGGCAGTTGTATTAGCCTGTTGCAACATGAAGAAAAGCCACAGCAAATGGGGGAGAGCACAATGTGTAGCCTTCATGTGTAGCCCCATGCTCATGTGCTGGGTGCTCATTTTACAGACCTCAGAAGAATTGGAGAATGAGTTGTCCTTAAGTCAGCTAACTTAATTTGTTGGGATCAAACTCAAGTAATGACCAAAGCCTTGCTTGCAGTGCTGCAGTTCTAACTGGTGCGCCACAAAACTTATGGAAGTGGTAGGACTTTAAAGGCTAACAACTCCCCCCCCCCCCGTCATATTGTTTTCATGGAGTCTGTCTCTATGCCTGATGACAATTTTGAAAGGAGTGCTACAGATTCAAAAATGTTAATGTATCTGGCCACAATTCTATGCACGATGTATATCCGAGTAAGTTTCACTTAGCACAATGGCATGTATCTCTGAATAAACATGTACAATACAATGTCCTAAATATATCTTATGCCTACTGTCTTCATAGATGAAGAACACATTCTATCACAATTTTGAATTCCTGTGGTCCTCCCATTACATTTAAAGATGGCAAAATGAGACATTTCTTAAAAACTCCTTCCCTTGAAGAGTTCTGTTTCTTAGTGGAAATATTGGAAGGAAGTGTAATAAATGGTGCTAGTGAGGATGATGAGAACGAAAAACTGCTACTACTATATCAGGAAAACAAGCCTGGAAACAGTAATCCAGTGAGGGCTAGGATCCATCTAAGGACAGTAAAATCCTAAGCAGTTTAGGCTTTTATTGGTTTCTATGAAATCCTTGAATAAGACACAGAAAATAATTGGCAACCAGTGGACAGAGCATAAATTCTCACAGTCACATAGTTAGCTTTCCTTAGAGATCAACGTGTTTTGAATGATGCTTTCTACAGCTTTTAGAAGATGGTTGTGCTCTATACAATTTCTCTTTCTGGAGAATAGGACAGGGGTGAACCTCTCATCAGTAGTTACTTGTCTGTTTACCACCCTTCATTCACGCTTTTCTAATTCTAATTCTAATTCTAATTCTAATTCTAATTCTTGAGTTTTATCAGGACCACATTCCTGTGAGACTTGAACCTAGGCCTCCTAAATCCTAGTCCTGTGGTTCTCAACCTGTGGGTCCCCAGATGTTCCTGGACTGCAACTCCCAGAAGCCTCCACCACTCACTGTGCTGGAAGGGATTTCTGGGAGTTGCAGTTCATGAACATCTGGGGACCCACAGGTTGAGAACCACTGTCCTAGTTTATCACTCAGTGCATTACATCACCCTGAGTAAACATAATGTGATATAACCCAAATAATGAGAGTAATGAAAATTTGATTTAAGGTTCACCTGAAAATGCCACCCCAGTAGGAGGAGGGAGTCATCTCATCATTCAGCCACTAAATAAGCCCATTTGTCCAACTCTAAGTAATCTGGAAATGTAGTGTGAATTACACCATGAATCATGAAAGCAATGGCTTCAGCTGGGACCTGCTTTCTCTTTTCTGCCTCTTTCTTCCCCACTCCTCTTTTTCTATCTTCAAAAGGCTTTATAGGCATGAATTGCTTTAATTACTCTTTTGTTCTTACCTCCTTTTGCAAGCCATGGAAAGCTGGCTGACACTTCTCGCTGATTTCAAAAACGGCATTCTTTGAGTGCCCAGCTCTCCGTAGCTTGCTTCTCAGCGACCTTGCCAAGTGTATTCAGTAGCTGGCAATCAGGGTTGAGGTGTCTTAAATTGGGCATCCAGCTTTACACAGTTGGATTACGGTGGTGTGTGTGTGTGTGTTGGGAGAGAGGAGGCTTAAATGCCTGGCCTAAGACTGGAGTTCTGGGGCCAACATTTGAGCGCTGGCTAATGGGAAATTGTGAGATTCCTTAATCCATTCTCATTAGTGCAAATGCCACTGTAAGACACTGCAAAGTACAAATGACCAGACTAAACAAATAGGATTCTATCTGAAAGACAACGCTTATTATAAAATCATGTTTTTATTATTTTTTAAAATTCAAAATGTAATGATTCGTCACAATTCTGTCTGAGGAACAGACACATAGGGAAGTTATTGATGTATTTTATATCCTGCTTTTCTCCAGGACATAGGGTAGCTACAGTTTCATTTTCTAGGAGTTTGGGATTGAATGCCATGCACCTTTACAAAGGAATGAGTCCCTCTGAACTCAGTTCAATTACTTTCTGAGTAGGTAGGAACATATGTTTTTCAATCCTCCAAAATTAAAAATAAAATAAAATGTTATGATTTGGTGTTAAATATATTTTTTGTATACCAGTTTTAACTGTGGGATGAATATGTACCATGGTACATAACAATATTCACATGTAAAACCAGATATGAGAAACAACATGTTTTTCTACTGCAGTTTCCAGAATCCCACAGCTACCATGGCTGCCCATGTTGATAGTGGAAATCTGCATGAGCATTATGTTTAGTGCCCAGAATCCTATTGGTGTTAATGTAAGGTTTGTATAACTTCCCACGGCATTGTTGTTGTTCTTCAGACGTTCAGTCATGTCTGACTCTTCATGACCCCAGGGACCAGAGTATGCCAGACCCTCCTGTCTTCCACTGTCTCCCAGAGATTGATCAAATCCATGTTAATTGCATCGATGAAGCCATCCAACCATCTCATTCTCTGCTGTCTTGATGTCTCTGCTCTTTAGGATGCTACCTAGGTTTGCCATTGCTTTCCTCCCAAGAAGCAGACGTATTTTAATTTCTTTGCTGCAGTCACCATCTGCAGTGATCAAGGAGCCCAAGAAAATAAACTCTGTCATTACCTCCATTTCTTCCCCTTCTATTTGCCAGGAGGGGATGGGACTGATGACGATGAGCTTAGGTTTTTTTATGTTGAATTTCAGCCCCTTTTTTCACTATCCTCTTTCACTCTCATTAAGAGGTTCTTTAATTCCTCCTCACTTTCTGCTATCAGAGTATTATCATCTGCGTATCTGAGGTTGTTGATATTTCTTCCAGCAATCTCAATTCCAGCTTGTGATTCATCCATTCCTGCCTTTTGCATGATGTGCTCTGCATATAAGTTAAATAGGCAAGGTGACAGTATACAGCCTTTCTGTTCTCCTTTCCCAGTTTTAAACCAGTCAGTTGTTCCATATCCGGTTCTGACTGTTGCTGCTAGCAGAAGTAGCTGTAGAAGAAGAAGACTGTTGCTAGCAGAGGTAAATGTTTTTCTGGAACTTTCTAGCTTTCTCTGTAATCCAGCACATGTTGGCAATTCGATCTCTAGTTCCTTCAAAATCCAGCTTGCACTTCTGGGAGTTCTCTGTACACATACTGCTGAAGCTTCCCTTGTAGAATTTTGAGCATAACCTTGCTAGTGTGTGAAATGAGTGCAATTGTACAACAACTGGAGCATTCATTCTTTGGTGTTGCCCTTCTTCAATCTTTTCCAGTCCTCTGGCCGCTGCTAAGTTTTCAAAATTTGCTGGCATATTGCATGTAGCATATTTACAGCATCCTCTTTTAGGATTAGTTCAACTGGAATGCCCTTACCTCCACTGGCCTTGTTTGCAATGCTTTCTAAGGCCCACTTGACTTCACTTTCCAGAATGTCTGGCTCCAGGTCAGCAACTACATTATCTTGGTTATCAGGGAAATCCAGATCTTTCTGATATAATTCCTCTATGTATTCTTGCCATCACTTCTTGATATCTTCTGCTTCTGTTAAGTTCCTACCATTTTTGTCCTTTATTATATCCATCTTTGCACGAAATACCCTTTAATATCTCCAATTTTCTTGAATAGATCTCTGGGTTTTCCTTTTCTATTGTTTTCCTCTATTTCTTTGCACTGTTCGTTCAAGAAGGCTGCCCTGTCTCTCGTTGCTATTCTTTGGAAGTCTGAATTGAATTTTCTGTATTTCTGTATTTTCTGTTTTCCCTTTCTCTCTTGCATTTTGTGTCCCTTCTCTCTTCTGCTATTTGTAGGGTCTCGTTGGACAGCCATTTTACTTTCTTGCATTTTCTTTTCTTTGGGATGATTTTTGTTGCTGCCTCCTCTACAATGTTACAAGCCTCCATCCATAGTTCTTCATGTGTTCTGTCCACCAAATCTAGTTCCTTAAATCCTGACTGGCATAGTGGTCTTCCCTACTTTCTTGAGTTTAAGTTTGAATGTTTAAGTTTGAATGTTGCTATAAGAAGTTGATGATCTGATCCACAGTCAGCACTGTATAGCGCTCCTCCATCTTTGGCTGCAGAGAACATAATCAATTTGATTCCGGTATTATCCATCTGGTGATTTCCATGTGTAGAGTCACCTTTTGTGTTGTTGGAAAAGAGTGTTTGCAATGACCAGCTTGTTCTCTTGACAAAACTTGATTAGCCTTTGTCCTGTTTCATTTGGAACTCCAAGACCAAACTTGTCAGTTATTCCTTTTATCACTTGACTCCCTAATTTAGCATCCAATGATGAGAAGAACATCTTTCTTTGATGTCAGTTCTAGAAGGAATTGTAAGTCTTCATAGAATTGGTCAATCTCAGCCTTTAGCATCGGTAGTTGGTGCATAAGCTTGGATTACTGTGATGTTGAAAGGTCTGCCTTGGAATCGTACCAAAATCATCCTTTCTTTGTTGAGGTTGTATCTCAGCACAGCTTTTCCCACTCTTTTGTTCACTGTGAGGGCTACCCCATTTTTTCTATGGGATTCTTGCTCACAGTAGTAGATTCCTGTCCATTTAAGTTTGCTGATGCCCAAGATGTCAATGTTTATTCTTGCCATCTCATGCTTAACCACAGCCAGCACACGCTGGTGAATAGATCTCACATTCCAGGTTCCTATGCAGTATATTTCTTTGTAGCATTGGACTTTCCTTTCTCTTCCAGGAACGTCCCATGGCTAATTCCAGCTAATTGACAAGGTGCTGGAGTGTGTTCCATTGTGTGTCTGGTTGCATGTCTAGTCATGTAACCAAGATATATCTGAGCACCTCATCAATCTACTGCCATTAGCTGTGGCAAATTATGCAAATCTTACAGGAACACCAATAGGATTCCATCCAATAATTCAGGATCTGTTTTAAATAAATGTGCCCTGGAAATGACTATGATCTCTGGCTCTCTGAGTCCAAAATGTAATACAGTTCATTATTTCAGCCCATTTCCCCTCCCTTCCACACTGCAGATTGCTTATTGTAACATTCAAGCATTTGTCTATGAAAGTCTGACAATTTGTTATTTTTGCCTTGACTGGGAAGCTGCAAGATGGTTGCTCCACTTGTCAAAACATCACATCTCATCATATACATTAAAGAAATGAAATCTAGCTTGTGATTGTTTCTTAAAACTGATTGAGCAGAACCAAGAGTCAATTTATTATATTCTCCCAAGGTTATACATTGCTCCCCTCCCTTGTGTCTGAGTACTCTAATAGTTCTAAGGGCACCACAAGTTTTATCACTGCTACCAAGTATCATGTATTACTGTGGTTCCTCTTCTCATTCAGCAGCCAGACTATGGCAGCCAGGACTGTGCTGTGCTCCACTTGCCACCCCCCCGCCCCCGTATTCCTCTGCCCTTTTCCCAATTATATCATGCATGGCATTTTGAGGAGGGAAGTGAAAGGAACTTCAGAGGAAAAGGGTGGTTTGTGAAAAGCACCCTCTCCTATCTGAAAATGCCTCTGCTGGCTCAAACAACAACAACAACAACAACAACAACAACAACAACAACAACCCACGTATATGTAGGGTATTGCATCATACTAGAGATGGGCACGACCAGGAATTTTTTTTTTGAGTTATCGTTTTTCGGGATGGGTCCGTTTCAGCTCGTTTCTGTTTTTTGCGAAATTTTGCAAAAATTTGTCGTTTTGTGGTGTCGTTTTTTCATCTGTCGTTATACTGGTTTGGGGGGGTAGCGGGCTCCTGGAGGCACCTCTGTGGGGTGGGTGCCTCCTCTGGCCCGCTATAAAGGGAAAGCGGGCTCGTGGAGGCACCTCTTTTTTGGGGGGTGTGCCTCCTCTCCTCACCTGCTAGGAAGGGAAAGCAGGCTCCTGGAGACCCCTCATGGCATGGGGGTCTCCTCTCCTCACCTGCTGCAAAAGGGCATGCATAGCCATATGGATATGCATACCAAGTTGCACGCAGAGACACAGCAGACTGGCAGAGGCACCCCTCTTTTTGGGGTGCCTTCCCTGCATCAGTCAGGCCTCGGGGGCATGGTTTGCATGGCACACATGCTGCCGAGCCGAGCCTGCAGGAGTCACCCAGAGCCACAAGTGGCGGTCTGGCAGACTCTCTGCACCTGCTGTGTCTCACTAAGAAGGGAATTGTACTTGCGTGTAGTGCAATGCAAGTACAGATCTGGCTTAGGCAACAGGGTTAGTGCAAGGGCTAGGGTTAGGCTAGTTACGGGTGAGGTTAGGGTGAGTATTGGGGTGCACCTCTGGGTGCCTCTCTGACGCACTTAGAAGGACAGTGTACTGGCGTATGGGTTAGGGTTAGGGTTAGGGTTCGGGTTTGGGCTACGGTTAGTGGGCTTTTTATGCCCGGTTGGCACATCCCAGAAGTCTCTGTGGTCAACCTGGCCAAGTGGCCGTGCGATTGGTGGAATGGCTCCAAAAATTTGCATGGTCACTCCCATGGCCAGCCCATCATTGCGCAGGTGTAAATAAAATAAAATAAAATAAAATAAAATAAAATAAAATAAAATAAAATCAATGGGGAGAGGACAGAGGAGACATTTTGTTGCAAGAAAAACCCACTGCTACTGTAAAAATTCTGGCAGTTTTAAAATAGCAATTTCCGCATGTTTCTGTGGTGCTTTGGTGTGTTTTTGGACCACGACGATACGATTTCAAAAAAAAGATTGCGGTCGCCGCCCCATTTTCGATCCCCCGCCCGCACCGCATGGCATGGCGAGACGAGGGCATCCCAGGAGGACAGGAGAGGGGGGGAGGCCGGGGACCTCCCCCAGAAACCACCCCTCTGGTATAGGTGCCCTCACCCTGCCCTGAGCCCTCACTCAGACAGGCAGGCATATTTCCGCCTGCTTTTTGGCCCGGGAATGGGGGTTTTAAAACTTTTTTTCTGTGCCGTTTGAATTGCGGCGGCCGGCGGCGAGTCCGGTGCTTGTTGCGAGCGACTACGACAAGGATTTTTCCCACCACTAGAGCAGCCCAGGACAGGAGAAGGGGGGTCAACCACCCCTCTGGTAGGCTTTTTGGACGGGAATCAGATTTTTTTTAACTTTTAAAAACTTTTTTTCTGTGCCGCTTGGCATCGCGGGATCGTCGCGATGCCAGGAACGACAACGACAAATCAGACCCAATTTTTCTTTAGTCGGTTCGAGTTCGAGTTCTGGCGGAGTAATTGTCATTTCCTTTTCCGTTCCGTAACGGAAACGAGTAACAGAAACGGAAACGAGAATTTCGTCAAGTCGTGCCCATCTCTACATCATACCATGTCACCCTGGTGCTGATGCTTGCATGTATTACCTAACTAGCTGGTTCTTGGATTTTCATTATCTTACGTTGCACCAGTCACTTTAGCAGAGAACCACAGTCCCACCATAACAGTCCCCATTGAAAATGAATTTTTAAAACCTCACAACAGCCTTTATTTCTGTACCTGGAATCTTCCCACAGTGGTATTTTTTGCCTTGTGAACTTTGGAGGACTCCGCTAAGCCCCACCCACCCACCAAGAGCATCTGGGTGCTTCCTGGATTCATCTCCCTACCAAAATAAATAAGTAAATAAGAAATAAAAAATAAAAAATAAAAGCAAAAGCCTTGCATGACTATATTCCATGCTTTGCACATCTTGTGGCAGGATCCCAGGCAAAAATGTGGAGACGAAGCCTGCTGATGTTTTGCACCCCTGCTTTAAATGCATTATTGTGTTTCTTATTATTTCTCATTGCTTCCTTTAGGTTGGATCCACTCCAGACTAAGTGAGCTGCACTTTATAGACACTGAGCAAAGTGGGTGCTAACTTAGTAATGACTGACTTTTCCTTCTTATGTCACTAAGCCCTAAAAATACTTTCTTTGATCTAGATTTTTCAAATTTTACATATCAATAAACATATGGTGCATCTTTAAGATGAAACCTTTTGTTATAGTTATGGCTTGATGCTGATGTTTAATGGAAGAGGAGGATACAGTTGTGAGTGCATTAAGTCTGTAGTCAGCTGATTTAAAACACATATTAATGAGCACTAATTACAAGGAGCTTGTTCCTTTTTAACGTCAGTCAGTGTTTACTCAGCCACTGCACAGGACTTGCAGTTTGCCATTTACAAGCCACTGTAATTTCCAGTTTATGCCAACCCATCTGCATGACACCCTTTGCCTTTTACGAGCATAGGTAAAACCTTCTCACTTACCTGCCTTACATTTCAGAGGATGACGAGGTCCCTTCATCTGATGTATCGACACATAGAGTAAAAAGGTAACAAAAAGGTTTCTGGTTTATTGAAAACTGACTTGACAGTTTGTTGTTTTTGTATAGTGAGGTATACCATAGTAGACAGAGCAATGGACTAGGACTCAGGATATGCCACTATTGCCATCTCTTATACAGTTGTACCTTGTATAAAGGAATTAATTCATTCCAAATAAAATTATGTTAAGCAAATTTTCCTTTATACAAATTTCCCATAGGAATGCATTGAAAACAGAATAATCCCTAATTACAACAATTTTTATGTTGTACGGATTTGTCCCTGTTAAGCAAATTTTCCCTATCTCTTGATTTTTTTATGTTGTACAGATTGTATGTTATACAAACCGTTTGTTATACAAGGGTCCACTGTACTTTGGTCCTGATACCTCAGAGATTGGATTGGTGCTAATCTGGTGATTCTCTTTGGCTCAGGAGACAGTCCCACTGGTAAGTAAGTGTGTCCCGGACTGTAGCCTTAACAGTCTACACAACACTGGAAATGGTGTATACAGTTATACCATTAATTAACTGGATTCCTGGTTTCAGATTATACTAGATTCAGAACTTCAGGGCAACTTGAATGGTTTCTGAACTGTGATGGCTTTTATGATATGGTGTTTTTTTTTAAATTATATCTCTTTTGCTGGGTACTTCTTCCCTAAGGCAAAAAGCAAGACCCCTACATCAACTTAGCAAAAGATTTTTATCTAATCATGGTAAGTAAATGTTGCCCTCCTCTTATTACACATCATCACAGAGGACAGTTGATAGCCATCTCTCTCTTAAGTGTTCAGTCCTACTTAATAGTTAGGTGCCATCAAATCAATTCTGAGCTCTGGTGGCCTTTTGCAGGGTTTTCTAGGTGGAGAATACTCAGAAGTGGGTGACCATTCCCTTCTCCCTGGGATGTCCTGGGATGCTGCAGCTTGTTCAAGGACATACAGGTTGGCTGCATTTATAGAAAGTACAGTTACAGGTACTCCCAACCTCTAAGCTATTCAGCCTACATACCATATTTTTTGCTCAATAAGAGGCACTGGCCCATAAGAAGCACCTAATTTTCAGAGGTACGTATGTGTGGAAAAATATTCACACCTACATCCTGTGGTCCTGTTACATTTCCAGCCTCAATTTACACTTCAGCCACGCTGCTCTTGGGATGCCTGGCTGGGAAGCCTCTGGCCTTTGCAGAGGCCTCTGGACCCAACGGAGGTTCTGGCCCCAAAGGAGGCTTCCTGACCCAGCTGTTTTTTCTAAAAATCCCTTGCACAATTGATTTTTTCATTGAATAGGAGAGGAAAAGTAAACGGACTTACCAGAGACCAGAGAGATGAGAAATGGGCTAGAGAGAAAATACATTATATACATTTTTTTTTAATTTTCTGCTTTATATGGAAAATGGTAAATTGGTGACCAATTACTGTTTGCTCAAATGGGCCAAAGAGGATTTGGAAAATGCATTTGTACACCATTATAATACAGACACTCACTGGAAGATATGACTGAGTAGGTTATCAGTCAGACAATCAGATTATCTAGTCAGTCATCTGCAAATTGGTGAAATTTACATTTAAGTTCTAACAATTATTTCCCCATTTACACTTAAACTTAAGTATTATCATATGAAAAATCTGTTCTGGATGATATATTATTTTTTGGTGAAGAGAAATCCATAAAGAAGTCTCCAAAATGTATTCTGTAACTGGAAGGAAGGAAGGAAGGAAGGAAGGAAGGAAGGAAGGAAGGA
>JAHTLZ010000122.1:1519313-1591105 GCA_023846285.1 Phrynocephalus versicolor
ATTTCATTTGGAACGAATTAATTCCTTTATACAAGGTACCACTGTATCTGGAAATCCATGGAAAAGATCACCATAAGTCAATCCTGACTTGATGGAACATAATTATTATTGACCCACATCAGTCAATCTGATGTGGGTCAATAATAATCTCCACCTAACTTTTGTTTATTAAGCAGAAGGAAAAGGATACAGCCCACATGCGATGGCTGCATTTTTCCAGTCACCCTGCCATCAATATCAACCTGCAACATTTGAAAACTACTGTATCCATCATTGTTTGACCAACTTGGTCCAGAATTACATCATTGAAAGCTATTTCAAGTACAGCCTCTAAGTCTGACTTGATTCAAGTAATATAATTTGTCAAAAGCTGTGCAAATTCTTTATAGTAGGCTACTGAGTGGGCCTGAATTTTCTTCCTTGGGGCCACAGCAAATAATAAGCTCCAGGGCCACACAAGGCAGCTTTACTGGATGACTCTGCAAATGCAGTGATAGCGGAGAAGAAATGTTTTTGCTTCCAGCATTATCATGGACAAGGGACTCTTATCCACATTAAGCGCAACCCGCTTTGAGTTTTCCATCATCATCATAGCATCCTCCACCCCATTCATTTCATTGCTCTCCGTTCCCTAGTAGACCAGGTGAGAGATTGGATTACGCTGTATTGACTCATTTGCATGAGCATGCAAGATTTCAGCCATTATTTCTAAACTCTAGTCTAAACCTCATCAGCCAGTGATCCATCCCTTACAATAGAGCTGCAGAGATCACCCAGAAACAGCTCAGAGTATCTTCTGCTGCACATGGGGACCATGTACCACTTGGAATAGGTGCTAGAGATGGGCACAAATAAAAAAATGGCGTTTTGGTTTTTCGTTTGTCATTGAGAGGTCTGTTTCATTTTGTTTCAATTTTTTGCAAATTTTTGGGAAAAAATTGTTTTCATTTTTTCATTTTTCATTTTTCGTTTCTACCCGCTTTTTGTGCGATTTTTAAAGCATTTCCGTGCGGGGGCATCCCCCAATGCCCCAAACCAGAGGGAAAACACTAAAAATAAAAGGATGCTGGCAGAGACACAGTATAGACTAGGTATGCAGGGAGGCTGCAAAGGCAGCGGCGGGCGTTGCCCAGGGTGCAAGGCAGCCACAGAGTGACTGCACTGTGGGGCAGGGGAGGGTACTCCCCAAGAGGTACGCACACACGCACACAGGGAGGCTGCAGGACTGAAGCTAGAGTCGTAGAGACAGCAATCCCACCCTAACTCCCACCAGGGACTGCAAGGAGGACGGGGGCTGCCAGAGCTTTTTATGCCCTCTGTGGCTGCCAGACCTGCCCAGTCTGCAACCTGGGCATGCTATTGGTTGAAGTTGTCCAAGAATTTACATCCCATCACATGGCTTGCCTCCATGTTGTGGCTGGAGTGGCGACATCCATTTTGTCATCCTTAAAGAGAAAAGAAAAATACATCGCGATGGGAGAAGACAAAAACAAACGTTTTAAGGACCCCAACTCCCTGGTAGGTAATAATTTCAAATAATTATTGCATTATCGCTGCATTTTTATGGATGTCCAGGGCATTTTAATACCCAAGAAATCAATATTAGGCATCTGGGAGCCATTTTGGGTCGATGTCCCCTAACTCCCCTTAAAGGAAAAAAATAAAGCGTCCTGAGAAAAGACATAAATGCATGTTTTAAGGACCCCAACCCCCCGGTAGGTATTATCAGACAATATAAATAATTATTGCTGTGTTTTTATGGATGTCCAGAGCATTTTTTAACATTTAAAACAGCTCATTTCATTGCATGTAGCCATTAACGAAAACAAAACGTAATGAACACAATTTTCATGGTTCTGTTCATTTCATTCCATTTTCACCACAATTTTTGTTTGTCATTTGGTTATGTAACAAAATGAATAACGAATAACGGAAACAAAAAAAATGTTCGTTTCATGCCCATCTCTAATAGGTGCATGGTTGCTATTGAAAATATGAATACCTGAGCTCTTGCTAAAAAGGCAGTCCAATAAGAATACTTCAGGGCAATCCTTAGGGACAGCTCATTTAATTCAGGAAGGGAGATTGTTGTGCATCAGAGTGAGCAGTACAACAGATTTCCCTGTCTGTCCTGAAAACCCATTTTCATCTGCATGCATTTAAATCCAGAAAACTGTAGTATAAGGCAGCTGATAAGGAGATTGGTATCTCAGGTATTATTTACTGCTGCACAAATAATGTGTGTGTGTGTGTGAGAGAGAAATGGAGGGATTGACCCTTCCACATTTCATTCAGGCATGTTTCTATAAAGAATGTCACATCACTCTGTTCCCCTAGGATCAAATGCTGGATGGTTGTTGTCTTGGTCAGTGGCTTAGCATTTGGTGATGTGACATTCGTCTTGTTCCTGCCATTTCATTAGCTGAATGTCATCATAACTGTCCTGACTTTGGATGTGGTCGCTCCAAATTATGATGTTGGTTATTACTTATAAAACTCTACACGGCTTGGTTCCAAGCTTTTTGAAAGACTACATCACCCCATATGAACCTTCTCAGCTTTTACAATCTTCTGGGGAGGCCTTTCTTTCCGTCATCTCTCCACACTTGTTGGTTGAGGACACGAGAAGCCCTTCTCAGGGGTCAGCCCCAGTCTTTGAAATTTGCTGCCTCAAGAAGCCAATATGGCTTCCTCCCTCTTGTCCTTCCATTAGCAGGCAAAGCCCTTCCTCCTTCAGACAGGATTTTAAGCAGTAAGTATCTCAGGAATCCTATGTTCATTAAACCCAGATTTTTAAATGTTTCTAAAAATATCTTCAAATTGTTTTTAATTTTGGTTTTGATATTGATACATGGTTATTTTATATTTTAAAATGTGGTGTTTATATGGCATTTCAAAACTGTTGATTGTTTTAGCTGTTGGGAGCTGCCTTGGCAGAGCTGTCTATGGGGGGGGAAAGTGCTAAGTGTGTAAATAAATACATGTAGTGTTTCATACAAACCAGCCTTAAAAATTCTTGAAATGCAACCAGTTTTCCAAAGTGCCAGATCTGGAATCACAAATTGCCAAATCTAATAAAGTTTTCAAAAACAACAATCTTCAGTAATTTTTTTTAAAAGCAAGCCCTGCTAAGGAACATGCAGACATTTTTGAGTAAGTTAGCCCTTAAATAAATTTATCTTCCTTGTCATTCAGCACAGCCATCTCGGCTGTATCAATGTAACAGAATACTGCTGATTTTTATCACCTAAAATATGTCTGGAGGGTAAGAGGAATATCACCTTCTTCACGTGTCGCCTTATAAAAAGAAAAGTGCTAACATCTTCCAGGGTTTCTGTGAATTTCTCTCTGTCTCTTATTTTAAATCAAGCATCTAGAACTGTGAGCTAGTTGCGAGGTCCCTAAATTTAAACCAGCAGTTTCAGTATATTTGCACACAACATAGGTGCTTCAAAGACTGAATTTATTGTTTGAAAATACATCAATTCTTGTGCAACTGACACTGGGAATTGGCCATTGTTGTATTTCAGAAGGCAGGTAGCTGCTCAACATACACTAGAACGTACATACAGACAGAAAATAGGAGATTCCCTTGTGGGCAGAAAAGTACATTCCTCTTGCAGAAATGAGCATATGAAGGGGTGTGTGTGTCTTGGGGCATGTTGCTTCTCTTATGTGCGAGAGCGTTTTGTGGGTTGGGTATGTACTCAAACCTTTAGCACTGCACATAACACACATGGTCCCATGGATGTTATTCTGGTGTGATGAAGAGCTATATCATATGACCCTGCATAAAACTGTATTCTTAGCAATAAATATTTGAAAATGGCCTTAAAAAGTCAGTTATTACTGATTACTGCAGAATGTGTTCATAGCAAATTGTTCATCCTACTCTCTAAAAGCTTCCTTCCTTGGGTTATCTGGGGTACATCTCTTGGTGGGGTGTTGGACTAACTTGGGTTTAGAGATGGGCACGACTCAGCGAAATTTTCGTTTTCATTTTCGTTTTTTCATTTCGTAACGAAAATGAAAACGAAAAATTTTTCAGAAGCAAAACGACAACGGAAACGAAACAAAAGATTTTGCCGTGTTTTTCGTTTTCGTTACGGCAGATGCGTTGCATTGAAAAGAATGCTAATGAAACGAAAAATTTTCGTTTTTGTTTTTGTTTTTTCGTTTCATTTCATAACGAAAACGAAAATGAAAAATGTGCCAAACCCCCCCGAAAAATGAAAACAAACCGAAACGGACCCCTAAACGACAAACGAAAAACAAAAAATCATTTTTTTTGAGTTGTGCCCATCTCTACTTGGGTTTCTTGTTCTGAGGGACTCTGACATGCATTCTAAGGTTCCACAGACAGGAGTGGCTTAGGATTTCATGTCTCCCATGACAACTATGGATCTGTCCCAGTTAGTAGTAGTTAGTTAGTAGCTGCTCCACTATATGTGTCAAGACATGTTTTAATCTGAGATTTTTGTCTGGTGGAAATGTTGATGTGAAGGCGGGGAAGTTACATGTGACACCATTATCATGCACAAATCACTAAGTAGTTAGACTGGAAGCTGATATGAGCCTCCACAGGGGTGGTGGACCCACTAAGATGGACCATGTCATGTTCCCGATGAATCCAAATGGTTTCTTGAATATATTTGGGGGGGCTACAGAAATAGCTAGGGTGGTAGACACAATTGCTTCTGAGTGCACCCTTTTCCTGGCACCCCCAGACTGAGCCAGATTGTAAACTTCTTTTAATCCATTGGAAAAGTATTAAAGGAGCACTGTTCATTTTCATGCCTTTGGGATGTGTGGTTTTTCAGGGCATTACCTTCCCCCCTAGATCACTACAAATCTACCTTGGGCCATTGTATAACAAACAGTTTGTATAACATAAAATCTGTACAACATAAAAAATTCCTGAGATAGGGGAAATTTGCTTAACATAATCGCCCATGGGGCAAATCTGTACAACATAAAAATGGGATTACTTTGTTTTCAATGCATTCCTATGGGAAATTTGTATAAAGGAAAATTTGCTTAACATAATTCCAGTAGAATGGAGATGGACAGAGGGTCTGACTCCACCATAGAATCACTGTGGGTTAAACTACCAGGTCCCAGGAGTGATGTGATAGTTGGAGTATTCTATCGTCCACCAGATCAAAAACTTGAGGGGGACCTTGAAATGAGGAGAGAAATCGTGGAGGTGGCTAAGAGGGATAGGATAGTAATCATGGGGGACTTCAGTTATCCCCACATTGACTGGGCCAATGCGAGCTCCGGGCAAGAAAGAGAAACTGGGTTTATCGACTTGCTGAATGACTGTACCTTAGAGCAACTTGTCATGGAGCCCACCCGAGAACAGGCAACTCTGGATCTAATACTGTGTGATATTCAGGACCTGGTCAGGGATGTGAATGTCACTGAGCCTCTGGGGAACAGTGACCATGCTGCAATTTCCTTTGCCATGCATGTCGGAGGAAGAGTGTCAACCAAATCAGACATAAAAACCCTTGATTTTCGAAGGGCAAACTTCCCTCAGATGAGGAAACTAGTTAGAGAGAAATTGAAGGGGAATGTTAGAAGAATCCAATCTCTTCAGAGTGCATGGAGCCTGTTTAAAACAACAATAATAGAGGCTCAGCACAAGTGCATACAACAAAGAAAGAAGAGCTCATTTAAGTCCAAGAGGACACCAACATGGTTAACGAGCGGAGTTAGAGAGGCTCTAAAGCGCAAGGAGAGGTCTTTCTGTAAATGGAAATCCTCCCCAAATGAGGAAAATAAAAAGGAACACAAACTCTGGCAAAAGAAATGTAAGAAGATGATAAGGGAGGCAAAAAAAGATTTTGAGGAACGCATGGCTAGCAATATAAAGGGTAATAATAAAAGCTTCTTTAAATATGTTAGAAGTAGAAAACCTGCCAGAGAACCAGTTGGCCCTCTGGATGGTGAGGGAGGAAAAGGGGAGGTTAAGGAGGACTTGGACATTGCAGAGAAATTGAATGACTTCTTTGCGTCTGTCTTCATGACAGAGGACCTTGAGCGGATTCCGCTACCTGAGCTGCCCCTCTTGACTAAAGAATTAAATCAAATACAGGTTAAAAGAGAGGATGTTTTAGGACTAATCGATAAATTGAGGATAAATAAGTCACCGGGCCCAGATGGCATCCACCCAAGGGTTATTAGGGAACTGAGAAATAAAATTGCAGATCTCTTAACGGTTATATGCAACTTGTCTCTTAAAACGGCCACAGTGCCGGAGGACTGGAGGATGGCAGATGTCACACCAATTTTTAAAAAAGGAAGGAGGGGGGACCCAGGAAACTACAGGCCAGTTAGCCTTACATCTGTCCTAGGGAAGATGGTGGGAAGCCTCATCCAAGAGAAAATCTTAAAACACATAAAAGAACAAACCTTGCTGAGAGAAAATCAGCATGGCTTCTATAAGGGTAAATCCTGTCTGACAAACCTTTTAGAATTTTTTGAAAAGGTCAACAGGCACGTGGATTTGGGTGAACCGGTGGATATAGTCTATCTGGATTTTCAAAAGGCTTTTGACACAGTCCCTCACCAAAGGCTGCTGAGAAAATTGCACAGTCAGGGATAAGAGGGCAGGTCCTCTTATGGACTGAGAACTGGTTGAGATCCCGGAAACAAAGAATAGGTGTGAATGGGAAATTTTCTCAATGGAGAGAAGTGAAAAGCGGTGTGCCCCAGGGATCTGTCCTGGGACCGGTGCTTTTCAATCTGTTCATAAATGACCTGGAGACAGGGACAAACAGTGAGGTGGCCAAGTTTGCAGATGACACAAAATTTTTCTGTGTGGTAAAAAACAGAGAAGATTGTGAAGAGCTCCAGAAGGATCTCTCCAAACTGGGGGAATGGGCTGAGAAATGGCAAATGCGTTTTAATATAACCAAATGTAAAGTAATGCATATTGGGGCAAAAAATCCAAACTTCATCTATCAACTCATGGGCTCTGAGTTATCCGTGACGAATCAAGAAAGAGATCTTGGTGTGTTGGTGGACAGCTTCATGAAGGTGTCTCCCCAATGTGTGGCAGCAGTGAAGAAGGCCAATTCCATGCTAGGGATTATCAAAAAGGGGATTGAAAATAAAACAGCCAACATTATAATGCCATTATACAAAACAATAGTAAGGCCCCACCTGGAGTATTGTGTACAATTCTGGTCACCGCATCTCAAGAAAGACATAGTGGAACTGGAAAAGGTGCAGAAGAGAGTGACTAAAATGATTACTGGGCTGGGGCACCTCCCTTATGAAGAAAGGCTAAAATATTTGGGCCTCTTTAGTCTGGAAAAAAGGCGCTTGAGGGGGGATATGATTGAGACATACAAAATAATGCACGGTATGAGTAAAGTGGATAGAGGGAAGCTCTTCTCTCTCTCCCAAAATACCAGAACTAGGGGACATCCACTCAGATTGAGGGCTGGGAGAGTAAGAACTGACAAAAGAAAATATTTTTTCACCCAGCGCGTTGTAAGTCTATGGAACTCCCTGCCACAGGATGTGGTGATGGCATCTGGCCTGGATGCCTTCAAAAGGGGATTGGACAGATTCCTGGAGGAAAAGTCCATCACAGGTTACAAACCATGATGGAGAAACCAGGGCACTTCAAGGGCCAGATGCAGGGGAGTGGTATCAGGAGACAGAAATCTAGTCTCATGCACTCCCAAATGCATCTGGTGGGGCCACTGTGAGATACAGGAAGCTGGACTAGATTGGCCTTTGGCCTGATCCAGCATGGCTCTTCTTATGTTCTTATGTTCTTATGTTCATTTAGAATGAATTAATTCCTTGATACAAGGTACCACTGTATATAAATCTGCTGGGAGAAGAAATTTAGAGTTTGGGATGATGTGCCTCCACAAATATTTTGATGATACCCAGTTGTACTTCTCCTTGTCTACAAACACACAGGAAGAGATCTGGACTCCAAAAGATTGCCTGAGTTCCATAATGAGCTGAATAAAGGTAATCAAGATGCTGCTAAATCCTGACAAGGTAGAGGTGATGCTTGTCAGTAAAAATTCAGATTAAGGAACTTATTTGAGAAGGGGCTGTATTCCCCCAATAGGCCAGGGTGTAGTCCAGGAATGCTCCTTGACTCTGCACTGTTGTTGGACTCCCAGGTGGGAGTGGTAATAAGAGGAGTGTCTTTTCACAATTCCGTTTAGTGGATCAGCTACAACATTTCCTGAGTGGACATGATTCCAAGCCATCCACGGCTTGGGACCTGAATACCTGGCAGAGCGAATCTCTCAAAGGTCAACTGAGGCCCAACCAATCAGAATGTCGCGGGTGCTCTCACTCCAGGTGGCCATGCCCAGAGAGGCTCGGAAAACTGTGACACGTAACCGAGCCTTCTCTGTGGCTGGCCCTGCACTCTGGAACCATCTCCCAAGTGAGTTGCGCCTTGCACAGTCCCTGCCAGCCTTCAAAAAGGCCCTAAAGGCCTGGCTTTTTTGTGAGGCGTTTGGCGACAGTTAATTCCCCCCCCCCACCATCACGTTAATTATGCTAATGATGCTAATGACTCTTCCTGTAGTTTTATTATGGTGTCATATTTTAATGTTTATTATTGTTGCCATTGTATTTTATTGTCTTTACTCTTTGTGTTCTGTTGTAAACCGCCCGGAGTTCCCCCGGAAGATGTCTAGTTTCTTTCCCCACAATGCATGGCTGTTTCTTACTGTAACTCATTTGCCAGGAGCTCAAAGTAACGGCCACTCTTGAGTGGCTCTGGACTGTGCAAGTCTCCCTTCACGATGGATAAACTGGGTGACCTCCCTTCCCACAAACAAGGTACTGTCCCAGCCAAAATTGTGGCAGCTGTGATCTGAGGTGACCTTTAACTGACTGTGCAACCCTGCAACATTTTAAGCCGGTCAAGAATGGGTACGTGGAAGGTAAAACTCATCACTTTCCAATTTTGAATATATATATATCTATATAAATCAAGCCTTGCTGTCAGTTTACTCTATATTTCAAAGAGACTAGCAAAAGCAGAAGGTTAACCACAGGGCTGTTGCTTGCTTATGTGTCCTGTATAAAAATTTGGCCCCGTGTACTGGGAAGGCTGCTCGTGTAAGCAGGATTGTACGTGGTCCTCTGTCGTACTGTTTAGCAAAAAGAACAAGGGCATACCATAGCAACCACAGCATCATAGGTGGACTATACCGTAATGCCTCTCTGAGGTGAAGCTGGCCTATTGTAGGCTTGCGCTGAGTGTCCAATGGGAATCCTTTGTCCTTAACAGAGTGATTAAGAAGGGAGTGGGCTTGGCAATACAAAGATATTTCTGAAACACAGTTGTAAATGATTATTTGGCTTGGATCACATCCATTCGTACTCATCTTTCACTGCATCCTGAAACTCCAGCTGGCTGAGGCAGCAAAAGAAATAGACATGTGATTGGTGAGGCAATGAATACAAGCTTTGTAGTGTAAATTACAGCAAAATAACACATACACATAGACACAGGCGAAGCAAACTAGATGTGAAGTTGGGGAGTCTGTGATCAGATCATCTCCATGTGTATGCAGGTAAACGTGTTTTAAAGATATCAGGGCAAGAGATTCAAAACAAGCTCTGGACAGACAAGCTGCTTCTTTGTATGGGTGGGGGCAGGGGAGAGAGAGACATACAGATGTGACTTGATGGCCTGTCCTGATTCCCACCACCACACCAACACATACAAAAGGTAAATAGTAGCATCATTGGAAAATTTCAACTGGATAATATCATAAAGGTAACAATTACCCTACTTCTCCAACACTCTATCTTGATTTAAATTTGCCACCTAGATTTACATTTTCCTTAAAAAAAAGTAGTAGTAGTCAAAGTCATTGTTAATGGATCGCCTGCATCATAATTAGTTTATCTTGAATGGTGCTCTTAATCTTTCGCAAACATAAAAGATGCTTGTTGTTTAACTCGATCTTTTACCAAAGTTGCCAGAGTTAACTAGGTGGTCATAGGCATCAAGGGCCAGGATGTCGGTCTTGGGAATACATATGGGTCATTCTCACAACAAGGGAAGTAAACCTTCAGCAATCTCTTCCGAGAGGAACCAATGCTGCTAAATTTATTCATCAAGGATCTGGAATCAAGAGTAAACAATAAATCCATTGCATTAATAGGGGGACATTGTGTTTTCCTGGATGATGGACAGGGCTAGCCTAGGGAAGGCAGAGTAAAACATCTAATTTGCGCTCCCCCCCCCAAAAAAAGATACGAATAGTCACATATTTAATCTTTTGCTGTTATATTTTCACTGCTGGAAATGGTGAGAGTTGCTTATGGGATTTTCCATTTGATATGTTACTTTGATGACTATGCAATTTCAACTGGATATAGGGGAGGAGCAGAAGTACAAGTAATTAACTCTGACGTTGAGAACGTGCACTAGTCTCCCCGAACCAAGGGCCAGTGTGTGCCCATGCAGATTGGTACCTAACTGCCTCAATGTCCTTTCAGAGACATTCCAACCCAGCCGTTGCCTAATGTGTGCCAGTATTTGTGTGGTTCCGGATTTATGCTTAAAAGAAAAAAAGTTCTACAAATGGGCAAATGCAAATGATGATAACTTGGGGTGGAAAGTTACACGGCCCAACCATAATTATTTCTGGCAAAATTACTTGCCTACCTTCAAGCCCTGAGAAAACTGGGGAGGGGGGCAGAATTAAGAGGCAACTGTGATGAACTTTGGACCAACAAGAAGAAAGAAAGTGAAAATGAGGGAGTGAGAAAGACAGACTCAAGCATCCTAAAGTGGAACACTTACAATCCATTCAGTAGCATACATATACATGCACACTCAGTCTGAGCAATGATAACTAAGTACATTTTAAAAAAGGGTAGTGGTGGTAGAAATACACAGCTCAAACAATGTCAACATTGTCACTGATTGAACTGAATTTAATATTTGAAACAATGGTCATCAGCCTTGTTAGACTCTCCTAGTTCAGAAGGAGTATATCATGCACATGCTAGCATGATCAATAGCAGAGGTGAGCATTTGATGGGATTTGCATAAGTTACATATTTGTACTGCACCTTACAAAACCCCTCAGCGGCAATGGCTACTGCCTATGGTAGATGGAGACCTCTGGGAGTAGTAGTCCAACAAAGTAACTTGACCAATATAAAAATAAAAGGTGTGTCCCACATATGATGTGCAATTGAAGATACTGAAGCTGCAGGTTCCATTTCATTTAACTGATTTCTTGGCTAAGTAAGCATGCTTAAGATTGTGATCCAAGCTATGAATAGAGATGGTAACAAATTGGAAAAATGGCGATTTTGCTTCATCATAATTCTTCAACATTGATGATCACAAATTTTGCAATTTCCCCCATGAACTGTTTAATCAATTTGTTGTTTCCCTTAAAAAACCATATAGAATGACTCTACAAACCACTGAGAAACTTCCACTCACTCTCATCTACAATCCCTGAAAGTTTGGTGAATTTTGGAGTTTGAACATCCAAGTTAAGCTTCCCACAAGAGGTCCCCTCCAGGAAAGACCCCCCAAACACCAAAAGAGACACCAAAATCACAGAGGCTCTGTCTCTTCTCTACAATCCCTCCAAGTTTGCTGAAGTTTGGGTTCTGGATGTCTGCATTACATACCCCTAAAGAGAGTCCCCTAGGAAAATGACAGAGGCTGCAGATGGCAGGGCCCCCCAAAATAGCCAAAAAGAGGTTGATGAATCAAAAATTTCTAAAAATATTATCCATTCATATTCATTAGGGTCATTGCATTTGTTGAATACAAATGGATAAATTAGTGATTCTGAACAAATTTTGTGATTAATTTTTTAATCCGTGCCCATCCTTAGCTATGAGCTAAAAAGCCTTCATTCACATTTGGCTCCACTAAGAGATTTATAAGTGACTTCTCTTAGAACATGGCTATTTGCACTGTAGGGATAACAAAATGGACTGACTTGATGGACTAGTTCAGAGGGACTACCAAGAAAGCAGAACTCTGAAATTTTTTTGAAATTATTCACAAGTACATTATTAATTATCTGTTAAATTAATCTGAAGTTATTTCCTAGGGAAAGGCATATTCCCCTACCTGTACTGAAAGTGGAGAAAGTTTCTTGTGGTTTTAGGCTTCTAAATAGAAATGGCATTCCCATACTAATGACTCTGGTCAGAAAAGTAATCAAAATATAGGGGATCAAAATATAGTATAGACAAAACCTACCAGCTCATATGCCCACTCTCAGGAGTCTCACAAAGTCTAGTAGTCATTCAAGCATTTCAGGTGAGGACTTTATAAGGTTTCTCTGCATACATATTGTGTGTGTGTGTGTGTGTGTGTGTGTGTGTGTGTGTGTGTGTGCGCGCGCGCGCGCGTATGTGTGTGTGTGTGCGTGTGCGCGCGTGTGCGTGCATGTGTGGGCATGCCACTCCTAACTGCTGACCAGTCAGAAATGCACAGCTACCAATTTGGGAATACCACACCTTCCTGCAAAAGATGAGTCAATGTCGTTTTCGCCAAAGTCCTCTGGCAGGACAGAAACCTAACTGCCCTTTAAAGAAGCATCAAGTCTATTTGCGGACGGCCTCACAGCTTTCAATTGTGTAGACACAGAGGGGATGGGCGGCGGTGTGACCTATATTCCTGCCTGTGGCCTGCAGTGCTGACTCATGGTATTCCCATGGATTAAAATATGTGAGGCAACTCAAACGTTCTAAAGGGTTATCGGAATGCTGAGCCCTAGTAATACAGCCACATAGCTAAAGCATAAAAATATTTCCACAAATATTTTAAACTAGTTTGTAGAGGAAAAGGTGCAGAGATAAATTTGAGGGAATTTGGAGGATATACTAGTAGCAGAGTGTTCACTGGGACTTTGGGGCTATGGAAGTTACTGTGTCACATTGAACTCTCTCTCAGCTTAATATACCTCACAGAGTTGGGAGGAAGAGGAGGAGGAACAAAGAAATACTGAATAGTGAAAAAGCCTACTAAACTTTACCTGACAGGATGGCATCAGTCAGAATTCTGCCTCCACAGCAGTACAGAATAGAGGTGGGCATGAAAAAGAAAACCCATGGTTCGGGTTTGTCTCTTTCGGGCCCACCCGTGGTTCGGTTTGGGTTGGGTTCATACCATTTTTTAAAAAAAAATCATACAAATCCAAACCAATCTGAAGTGGTTTGGGTCTGACTTACCGGGCAGCAGCAGTGGCAGGTAATCCTGGCCCTGTTGGCAGGGGCTTTTTGAGGCACTGGCTTGGGGCCAGCACCTTGGGTTTTTTTTTCTTCAAGCGCTGACTGCACGGCCCCTGGGTCCAAGTTGGCACTCGTTTTATTTTATTTTATTATTTTTATTTTTAGAGTGCCGACCCAGGCACCCCTGGTGCCGGGTCGGTACTTCTTTTTTATTTTATTTTTATTTTTATTTTTATTTTTATTTTTATTTTTATTTTTATTTTTATTTTTATTTTTGTGCCAACCATGTGGCCCACCTACCAGCTGTTTTTTTTTTTTTACATTTGCTGGCCCACAAAAAATGTGCCTGAGGGGGGATATGATTGATACATACAAAATAATGTGGGGCATCAGTAAAGTGGATAGAGGGACACTCTTCTCCCTCTCACAAAATACCAGAACTAGGGGGCATGCACTCAAATTGAGGGTTGAGAGAATGAGAACAGATAAAAGAAAATATTTTTTTACCCAGCGTGTTGTTAGTCTGTGGAACTCCCTGCAACAGGATGTGGTGATGGCATCTGGCCTGGATGCCTTCAAAAGGGGATTGGATAGATTCCTGGAGGAAAAAACCATGATGGAGATGTATAATCTCCAGGATTAAAACTGGGGTACTTCAAGGACCAGATGCAGAGGAGTAGTATCAGAAGACAGATATCTAGTCTTGTGCGCTCCCTGACACATTTGGTGGGCACACTGTGAGATACAGGAAGCTGGACTAGATGGGCTTTTGCCCTGACCCAGCATAGTTCTTCTTATGTTCTTATGTTCCTATGTTCTTATGCTCTTTCTTTTCCTCATGTTTTTAAATAAGATAAGACCGCCAGAGGACTGTCTTCTTACACATCCTTCAAGCACAGTCATATCATCTGTAAAGTAGGTCACGTGGCCACCTTATTCTGAACAGGAATAGATGTGATAAAAAGAATGGGTCTTAAATTCAGTCATTGCCTATCCATGAAAGCAATACAATTCTGCTTGTAGAAGCCCAGTTTGCTAACCAGCTTTTGATTTACAGAAATCTCTGGATTTTCTTGAGGTCTCAATAGCACTTACTTTTTCTGGATTTGCTTTTAGACCTTCTTAGATCCTTGAATGGCCAGTATGTGGTCCTCTTTTGATTTTTAACCTGGATTTATTCCCCTCTTCTGCCATGGTAGTTTGGATGAGTTCTATTTCACCCACCCCCCCCAATCTTACATCTATCCATAGTAGTTTAGGGATCCAGTTTTTTTTTCCTGGCCCACCTGATCGCCCCGCCTTTCTGTGTTTTGTATTCTTGATGTTTTAGCTGTTTTAGTTGTTTTAACTTCTTATGCTGTAAACCGCCCTGAGTCCCCTATGAGGGAATAGGTGCGGTATACAAATGTGAAATAAATAAATAAATAAATAAAATAGTTTTGTAGTAAATTCAGAATTCTGTGAGGATTTTAGTCATAGAAAGAGGCAAATCTGAGAGAAAAGTCACCTTCAGAAGGCTTTAGATGAGGTTAGCAAAAGGAACGTCTGATATGAAGATATCATTTCAAGAGTTTCCCTCCATCTGAAATCATCTTATTTTTCCATAGATACTCATAGTACTATAAGTTGGATGGATGGAAAGAAATACATGCTGAATTTTCTGTGTAAAACATGGGATGCCCGAAACAAACATATGTACTTAGTAGTGCGTACATAACATTGCATTAAATGGAGCTGATGTATGACTGAAGACTTGAGTTGATGGATAGCAACATTTCTCTCTCTGGGTATGGGTGGGTGTGCGCGCACACACACACGCATGCATGCGTGTATCAATTTTTGAGGAGAAATGCTGCTTATATCACTTTCAGAAAGCCAATGATACTCAATAGTACTATAACTCAGACTTTCTCTGGATATTTTATTAGCTATTACGTGCAGCAGGGGTGAAGAAAGGACAGCATAAAAGAGCATGGAATCTTTATACTGTGCCATGAAACAATCTCCACTCTGTGCGTGTTTTACCACTTGCTTACTGTATGGGATTATGGATATTTATGCCTGTATCTCTCCATGGTATTTTAGGGTGGCCCTTTTCAAATTCTTTCATGCTTTAGACATTAGATCAGGACAGGCTGGCTGTAAGAATTCTCTGTCAGCCTTACAAAAGGCGGTTTGTTTCCATACAAATAAATTGGTCCTCAGCAGGGGAGCTGCACTGGACTTTCCCCCTAGTTTTTGTGCAGAAATGTCGATGGTTGTGCACAGATGGCGGTTTGGCCAAGAGCTGGTGGTTGTACCGTGGTGGCATCATCGCTACAGAACAAGGTCTTTCTCAAGTGCCCTAGCTTAGCATGCAAAAACTTTTGGCCCAAGACATTTTTGTTGCCAAGGTGGAGTTGCAAATGGTGCCCTACTATGTATCAAGTACAGTGGTACCTTGTATAAAGGAATTAATTCGTTCCAAATGAAATTATGTTAAGCAAATTTTCCTTTAAAAGCAAAGCAAAGTGTTCTGCTTATATACCGCCCCATACCACTTTAAGTAGTCTCTGGGCGGTTTACAATTTTAATTACAGTGTGCAGGCTACACATTGCCCCCCCCCCCAGCAAGCTGGGTACTCATTTTACCAACCTCGGAAGGATGGAAGGCTGAGTGAACCTTGAGCCTGCTACCTGGGATTGAACCCCAGGTCGTGAGCACAGTTTCACCTGCAGTACAGGCATTTAACCACTGCGCCACGAGGCTCTTTATACAAATTTCCCATAGGAATGCATTGAAAATGGAGTAATCCTATTTTTATGTTTTACGGATTTGCCCCATAGGCTATTCGGTTAAGCAAATTTCCCCTATCTCTGGAATTTTTTATGTTATACAAATTTTATGTTATACAAACTGTTTGTTATACAAGGGTCCACTGTACAGTAGTTAATGCCAGCCAAAATCCTGTATCAGGAAAAATACAGCAATAACCTTCCCTTCATCCAGAATCATATACAATAAGTCAAATACAAGTAATTTATTGCCTTTTTGAGACACTCACCGAAATGGCCCATTTTGTCTAAAGGGAGGGCCTTTCTCCACAAGTAAGCTAGCACAGTTCATTGAAAGGGAGAGGAGATGTAGTGTCTCTGTCTCAGCAATGCTCTCTTTCTTTCCTTTTCTCACATGCCAGTTTTGCATACATTGACTGCTTAAATAATAGAAAACTGGGTTGTCCTAGACATGGGGGCTTCTATAGCTTTCATTCTCCAAGACAGAGAATAAAAGACAAGAATTCATAGATGGTTATTATGAACATTGACAGCGATGCCACTCTATCAGCAAGAAAAGAAAAGCCAAAATGGGGAGAAGTAAAGTAAACCACTCAAAATTATACAGAAATAAAAACAGATGTGCTGAAAACACTATACTCAATTCTAGCAGAGTATCTATTTGAGAAAAAGGAAAAAAAACTGGGAATGCAGTAAATATGTTCCTTGTCTTGCACTTCATCGTAAACAACAACAAAAGTGTGTGTGTGTGTGTGTGTGTGTGTGTGTGTGTGACTGCTACTTAGAGACTGACAGCAGTGACTCCCAAACTTGGCTCCCCAGATGTCCTTGAATAAAAGTCCCAGAAGCCTTCACTACTAGCTCTGCTGGGCAAGATTTCTAGGAGTTGTGGCGGAAGAAGTTGTGGGGTCCCAAAACTGGGAACCACTGACTATAGCAATAGGAGTGTGCAGGCGAGGTTTCCAACTTTAACTTGAAGCACTTTGTTGCTTCTTTTGGCGCAGGCTCAGAACTTACCTTACAAAATATTCATATTTTCAATTATCTCTCTCCCCCCTCCCATTTTATTCACACAATACCTTGTTTCCCCTCTTCCTATTTTTTGAAACCTCATGCATGTCAGATGTAACACAATTTAGAGGTGGGGCACCTTCTCGTGAGTATTCCTGAACTATTTGTTCCATTTTGTGGTTGCCTAGGAAATGTACAAATAGCTCTGATATACAGTAGCCTGTATTTACACATTTGCCTCAAGAAAGTGGATATCCCTGATTCTAATGTTTGCACAGCCTTCGGCTGCCACCTTATATCTTATGGTGAGTGATGTAATACTGCCCACAAGAAAGAAGTTCAAGTGAGATTGCATTTAGGGCATAACCTTTTATTGCAGCAATAAGCAGACCAAAGAAAATACATTACACAACATGGCTGATGAGAGATGACACGATTTATGAATAGCCTGCTCTTAAGAGCATCCTCTTTTCCAGTCTCCATTATTTTCCAAGTGCTCCAAATATATGATCTGTCATAACGCATCTGTCTAGACCTTTGAGCAGTTGATAAGACAAATAACAATTATTTTAAATGCACACTATGCATCATGGATGGATGGATTTACCTATATATGCCATCTTTCCTCCAATGAGCTCAACTCATTGGCTGAAATTCTGCTTCTTACCATAGTAAGTCACAGAGTGGAGTTTGGTGAGTTAATTCCTTCTTAAGTTCAACAAGTATAGTCTAGGCCCATGGGTGATTAAAAACAGGTTCATACAGATGTACTATGTTAGATATTGGCACACATATAAAAGCTGTTTATTTTTCTATGCACTGTGTTCAATGTACACTTGTAATCATCAAGTGACGTACGGATTCTGAGCTGCATCATGTACCCAGTCCAAATCTGGTCCAGGCATTGTACACTAGGGAACATTGGATAGTAGTCTCAAACTTACAGAATGGCCGTGGTCTACTTGCAATCTCTTAGAATGGCCTATAGCACAGAATTGTGGGGAAATGACATGGAGAAGAGAGCAATAAAGTTACCCAAATGTGAAGAACAAGAACAACAATAATGCCTTGGGATGCATGGCATCTGGTATTGCCCATCAAAAGACACTGCAGCTATTCATTTTTTTTTAACTTCAGCCATTTTTTTTCCTGATAAAGAAACAAAGGGGAAAGAAGCAAGGCAAAAATGGGTGGACTACCAGAAGACAAGTCTGTCCATCAAAAGTTCATAGAGGAGGAAAGGTAACTGCACTTGATAGTGAAGTTGATAAGCCTTTTATTAAAGTGCCCTGAATGAACTAGACACAGTTAGGTGCTTCAGTGATCAGGTTTCATCTAAATAGCAGAATCAATCTTCAAAGTGCCATTTTCAACATTGCCAACATTACCCCTTTTTCCAGAAAGCAACACCAATTAGCAGTTGTACTAGATCACATCAACCTAATGGAAACACTGCAAGTATTTAATGCAAGCAAGATCCATAAATTATCCCCCTCCCCCCCCAGACTCGATCTTGTTTGTTTTGATCCAATCAAGCCAACTTTTGTCCCATCAACTTCTGGTGTGCGGATGAGTATTGTTCCTTTGACCATTCTGGCATTATTTGTTTCGTTATTATTTTTTTTAACACTGAAGATTTCTTTCAATGACTCAAGCAACAAACATCTTGACTTCATTTGTCAGAATTTGCTTTCACTTAATAAGGGAATACCACACATGTATAATTGATACTGAGCCCTTTTAATGACCCTGTTGGACTCTCTTGGTGAATATTTAATACGCTGAACCTCATGTTGCCAACTGAAGGTGGGGGGGGGAAGCCCTAAGAGCTTGAAACACATCATACATCATCCTACGAAATGAGCCATCAAAACTAAAAGCAGTATGTTTAAAGGATTTTACAAGCAATGATCAAAGGAAATGTCTCATTGGTTTTAACTAATAAAACACCCCTAGTTATGTTTACCCAGAAGTAAGTTACCTGGGGTTTATACCTAGACAAATGCCTCATCGGACTCCTGACTATGCATTCCTATATAGGACTGACTGTACACAAGGATAATTTTCAAAAGGGTAGGCTAGGTGATACCTTTATAGGTCACTAATAAAATAAAATAAAAAATGCAAGCCGAGCTTTTGATAGCAAGTTATCTTTATCAAAGCATTATACCGAAATGCATTCTTGATAGAGGATGTAGTCTATCAGGGGCTGAGATCCTTTGTGGGAAAATGGAATCCACCAGATGATGGTTGCAGGAGACAGGGCTGATTTTAAAACTTCATCAAAGTCCCGGATAAGGTTGCAAACCCAGCATACCAAACAAACCAGCAGAGTCATTGCCCACCGATCCCCCTTCCTTCCCTCAATTTGGCTCTCTCGAGACCATAGTCCCTGCTGGCCCATAGTCCAAAAGCAGTTTGTGATGTGGTGTGGGATGCTTAAGTTCAGACAAACAGTTATTGGCTGCTGAAAAACATTTCCTCTTGCTTTTTCCCATATATCCACTGATGACTATGAAATAGAGAGCCCGGTGTTTTGTTATTCATACCTGAATGTTCCTTGGTTTTCTTATGGTTTTTATCTAAATGGTAACACTGGATGCTTAAATAATGATTTTTAAAATGTAAGGCCAAGATAAGCATTTTCATTTGTGTCAGCATTATGACTCACTTAAAGTGTACATGGCTGATGGCTTACACTGTTCCCAGGGTCAGAAATCTATGAACTTTTCAAAGAGGTTAATCAGACTTAATATAAAAAGGTAAAAGTAAATGTCCCCCCCACACACACACACATGTGCGCTAGTCATGTCTGACTCTAGGGGCGGTGCTCATCTCTGTATTCAAGCCAAAGAGCCAATGTTGAGAAAGTCCGTGGCCATGTCACCGGCATGGCTGCAAGGAAACACTGTACCTTCCCGCTTTTTACGGTGGTGCCTATTTATCTAGTTGCATTTACATGCTTTTGAACTGTTAGGTTGGCAGGAGGTGGGGTTAATAGCGGGAGCTCACTCTGCTGTGTGGCACCCGGGATTCCAAGTGTTGAGCTGCCAACTTTGTAGATGGCAGTTTTTAGTGCTCTAGCCCACTGAGTTACCATGCCCCTAGACTTAATATAGCTGTACCTTTTTATGTTGTATCAATCAGGTCCTCCATTTCTGCAATCTTCAGTTGCTTACTTTATTCGTTCCCTCCTTCCTTCCATCATTCATTCATTCATTCATTCACTGTTTCATCTTAGGTACCACCCCATAGTGTTAAGGCACTCTCTGGGCAGTTTTATAACATAATTTATGCAAGGAAAATTTTGGTACTCATTTTATTGACCTCGGGAGGGTGAAAGGCTCATTCAGCATTGAGTCTAACTCAGGCCATGAGCAGAGGCTTGAATGCAGCACTGTAGTTTATGTACTGTGCCATGGGGACTTTCATATGTGTAATTTAATGGGAAATAGCCATTTTATTAATGTTTCCCTCCTGATGTAACAGGGGTAACAATGTATAGGGGTGGATAGGTTTAATCTCTAAGCATCTCCTCTCTCCCTGTTTTACTACTGTTGATTGTATGTGTAAGGAGAAAGAATTCTGCTGCTGGTCTTTTTATTTTTGTAAAAAAAAAAACATAGATTTATAATTTCATCCTTTCATCCAAAGATTTTTAAATTTCATCCAACTTATTTACTGCATAGAAATATGTCTGTGAAGATTCTCAGTCACCCAGGTGAGTTTATCTGGAAGTTGAGTCATGGCTACTGGACTTCTTTTTTGAGAGATAGAAACGTTTCATTGCTCATCCAAACAGCTTCATCAGGGTTACTGCATAGAAGGACGAGAGAGAGAGAGAGAGAGAGAGAGAGAGAGAGAGAGAGAGCAGGACAGGGCAGGGCAGGGCAGGGCAGGTAACCCTGCAGCCCTCCATATATTTTTGGATTTATTTCCCATTAGTTGATCAGCTGATCAACAATGTGAGGGCTGCAGCTTTCTCCTCCTTATGGCAGAAAAAGGCCCTACAGTCCCATTTCAGCTTGTGGGGGAAATACGTGAGAAGTAGGATCAATGCTCATACGTAACATGTTGGTTTTGTTTAGAAATGGGGGCCATGGCATTGATTTCTAACATTCTACTGCAAATGGAATAGAAGTTACAATGTTTGCCTAATTTTTACTTGCTGCAAAACTGTTACTTTGGCAGGACTTTTATTATTTTTTTAAAGAAATGCATTTGGCACTCGAGTATTAATCACATACTGTGTTGCTGTGACTCTTGAGTAAGAGTTGTGCATTATTTATGCTGTGGCCGATGAGCAACCTGTTCCATTTTTTTTGGGGGGGGGATAACTTTTCCAAATGCTGGCTGGGGTTCAAGAGCTCCGTTCTTTCCTGTGCCTGCCACCAGAGGCGCAGAATGGCCTCGCCAGTGTTCTTCACACACTCAGAGCACTGAGGCCTAGCATTCAGAACAGGCACACTGGGTAGCCCTAGCAACCTGACCCTGCCAGGCATGATTTCTTGAGACATTCTTTCTACTCCACATAGAGCACAAATGGCTGCTGTTCCATCTGCTCTGCCAGGCTCCCAGAACTGGCTGAGTGTTGAGACATGCAAGAGCATTGCTGCTGGATAATGTGGCTGGAACGCATCGCAGGAGACACTCCAGATTCTCCTCTGCTCGCTGAGAGCAGTCACGGAGTAGTGGGTGCAACCAGGAAAGAAACCCCAGCCTAGGAAAACTCTGCAAGGAAGACTCCCACGCACATGCGCCACGGCCACAATTTCTCCCCTCCCACTACAGACAAGCTCTCCGCTGAATTAAAATAATGGACGACACTGTCAAGTAGAGTAGTGTGAAAAATACTAGGTCACATTTAAAGTGGATGGCCTGGAAAATTTTCAGCATAAACAGATGGAGAGGTCTCCTTTTAATCAGGAGTGTTTTCTGTTACTGTAGCTTCATTAAGAATGCATGCTGTCTCACTGTTTTATAGCTCCACTGCAAAATTCCATCTACCCTGAGCATTTGCCAAAATAGGACTCATTACAATAACACCACTAAACTGTTGTATGACAAAGCGAAGAATACGGCGACCTGTATGCATCTGCCCACCACAGAGAGAACACTGGAGATGTGTGCCTCGCAGTAAATTCCTATAGGACCTTCTCTGAAAGAAAGGGTTCACTGGGAGTTATGGCAAAATACAAAAGTGCAGGCCAAGTGCAGGCCCTCATTAAGACAACTCCAACCACTCTCCTAAAAGGCGGGCAGCTGTGTTGTTGTGGGCTAACGCTGAGCTTGGGTTCTGCTGGAACATAAACCACACTGACTCATTAGCTCTTGGGAAAAGATGTAACGGCCACAGCTTTACTGGCATCAGATGACAAGGAAGAAACTGCAGTACTCTGGACAGGCATTGGGTCGGATCCGTTCCATCGGGGGACCCGCCTGCTCCCCAATGCACCCCATAGCACCCCATGGTGGCAGCAACCTTTTACCCAGCTTCAGGAACCCCCCATGGGCGTACACTCCTTCAGGATTTCCTCTGCTAAGCTGAGCGGAAAAGCCGCTTGATGTCCCACCCAAGCTGGGACCATCCGTGCTCCCTCCTGGGTCCGCTGTCACCACCTGTTGCTTCCAAGCTGCGCAGGCTCCGTCCTGCTGCCACATCAGCCTGGATCTGGACCCAATGCCTCCAAACTGCCGAATGCCGCACTGTGACAAGTATAAAGACAATTATTAAAACATTAAAACATTACAATGACAATCTTGAAGCCCCATGGTGTGGGTGGGTGGATGTCGCTCTCGCTGCCGGTCCACAAATGGTGCTGCCCTCCGGGCCTGCCTCCCTTTTGTTTTGCGCCCGGGCGGAGCTGGGTGCATGCGCGGGCAGGCTGGACCCAGATGCCTGCCCATGCCACGTGAGGGCTGGTCGCCTGGGATTGCCCGGGGGCACCCAGGGTGACCCGGATGCTGGCTTCCTGGGAGGCACGTGGCCGACGCCATCTTTCTTCAGCAGCTCTGCCTACAGACCCGGCACTGCTGCCACCCACAACGCTGGTCCCGGTAAATCAGGACCATTTTCTTCTTTCACAGTAAACCACTCTTTGAAGTGGTCATTTCCATCAAGAGTAGGTCTTTTGTAAAGATCTACTCTTGATGTACCCCGTGGCGCAGTGGTTAAATGCCTGTACTGCAGGTAAATCTGTGCTCACAACCTGAGGTTTAATCCCAGGTAGCAGACTCATGGTTGACTCAGACTTCCATCCTTCCAAGGTGAGTAAAATGAGTACCCAGCCTGCTGCTGCTGGTGGTGGGGACATGTGTAGCCTGCATACTGTAATTAAACTGTAAACTGCCCAGAGACTACTTGAAGTGGTATGGGGCGGTATAAAAACAGAACACTTTTTGCTTTTTTGTAAAGCTGGTGGTTCTTAACTGCCTCTTCAAGATGAAGCCACTCCAAAATACCTTGCTTTAAAACGGGGATAGTCCATATCAATGTATTGCTTTTGATCTTGTTTCTCTTGGGTATTTGAAGTACTGCTGCTTATTAGGAGGGAGGAGAGGAAAAGCTGGCAAGTGGCATCATGTCTGCTAATCAAAATAGTCTAGAATCAGTGATAAGACTGCTTATTCTTAGGTGTAGTACTGCAGTCTAAGACTCAGTCCTGCAAAGTAATAAAATGCCACTCAAAATTCATCACTTTTTATTTGTTGGGGGTATCAGTTCATATGAATATGAATCAATGAATTAGCCATTTTTGAATGATTTTTGCAATTCAGTTTTTAATTCATGCCCATCTCTAGATGCACTGGCTTTCTCTTTCTGTTTCTGTAGCAAATTCAGATTGCTGGTAATAATTTATGCAGCCCTTTTCAGTTTAGGACCTCTTTACCTACTGGAGCTTCTCCCCCTACGATCATCTACCTGGGCCAACTAGGTTGTGTGTTTGTGGGTGGCTACCCCTAGAAAGGCCCAGAAAACTACAGGTTGACTAGGCCTTCTTGGTCGTGTCTACTATGCTTTGGAATGTGTTACCTATGGATATATCCCAGGCTCCCTCCTTTCTGGCCTTTAGGAAATGGATAAAAACTATATTGTCTGAAGAGGCATCAGAAACATCTTCTTCTGATATCCTCGTGGACCCAAGAATTGGACATTGATTGTGATTGGCCATTGCCTTGTGTCTTTTAAGGAGAAACATGGGGGTAAAGATATTTTAAATAAACTAAATATAAATGTTACATTTTGAGTTATTACTGTTTTGATCCGGACTTCACTATTTATGTATGTCTTTGTTGGCTGGGGTCGGTAGTTGTGTTGTTAACTGCTGTTAGCTGCCCTGACTTGTGCTCAAGCACTAAATGGGTAGGGTATAAATGCAATGATTATAAATAAATAAATAAATAAATAAATAAATAAATAAATAAATAAATAAATAACCCATCATGTTGGTAGATAATTACGGAGGATGATAGGAATAGAACCAGAATTACTTGGTTCTAGATGTGAATACCCTTAATTCTGCCTCTAACTACTATTGGCGTTACCTTCACCTGTGGCCTGGAGGCTTCTTAGTTTAAAATGCCCACTGCCGCATTGTTTAGCACCTACCTGCTTGCTACTACCAGGTTCATGTGTAACCTCCTCCTCTGTGTAACATTTTCAGGGGACTGGAAAAACTGCTGTGAAAAGGTGTGTGTGTGTGTGTGTGTGTGTGTGCGCGCGTGCGCATGCATGCATGCGAGAGACATATCTTTCCAGCAGCCCAGTTCCACATACCTAAATCTGGATCCAATCCCAAATTTTACATCTGGGACGCAGTGACAGCATCAAGAATTTGAATCTAAGCTCTGTGTGATTCACAGACTTCCTTCGTGAAGTGTTTTTGTGAGCGCTTCCTTTTGATTTGATTGCTTTTGATTCCTATCCTACTTCTGAGTTTTTAGAAAGGGGGAAAACAAACAAACTCCAAACTTCAAAGCCAATCTGCTGCATCTCATTTGCTTTAGTGTCAAGATTTTAGAAAATAATAAACCCTTGGTACATTCATGTGACATCTACTCCAAATTATGGCTCTCCCCCCTTCCCTCTGTGTGTCACAAACATACGCCACGCACAAATGTATACTAACAAAATAAGTTTAATGCTGCTCTGTCCTGACTGTTGCAGGGCCTGTGTTTGTATCCTGAATACCTGTCATTGTGTTGTGATCCTGTGACTTCTGTGGACATGAGACTGTCAAGTAATGAGATCATGCCTCCATAAAAAATCTGCCTACTAATTAATGTTTAATGAGGGGACTGAAGGGCACTGCCCTCTTCCCTCGTAGCACCCACACCACTTCCGTTTCATCTGTCCAAAGACTCTGGACGGGCTTTGAACTGGAATCTCTGTGAGATTCCACCTATAGTTCTACCTTGTCCAAAAGGGCTGGGAGAGGCAGGTATCAGTCTGTGTGGATACAAAAAGTAGGCCAGGTCAGTGCAGGTCCAAAGGGGGATGTTGGGCACAAGAAAGGAAAGGTCCTGTAAGGATCCCATATTTTGCATCTTTCCCCCCACTCCCCATACACCAGTCGTCTAGTCTGAACAGTAGAAAACAAATTCACCCTTACATTGACGAGGGAATATTTTAGGATTAACACTCCCTGTTTTTGCAGAGCTTTTAAAGAAATGTTCAAAGGCAATCAGAAATTTAACCAGGGCACCTCTTCCTTTTTAAAACTTCATTGTAAATAGTGTGTGGCCCTGAAAGTAACTGGGAAAAGCTACTTTCTTGGATTGCAGCTCTGATTACCCCCTTGCTAGCATGACAAGTGGTTGTAGTTAAGGGGAAAATGTCTCTAAGGCCAGGCACAATTACTGTACAGTGGTTCTCTTCTAGGAATAGACTATATATTGACCTGCATATTTGGAGTTGAGGGTCTGTCCACACTGTTATATGGATATGATATATGGATTCCTTGAATCAGGAAAAAAAAACAAACGACTTCACCGACAAGTGTTTTAACTTACAATGATTCATCCTTCCTCTTTAAGAGCTGTCACACACCTTTCTGCCCCAGCAATACTGCATGCATTCTTTTTGTCAAGCTTATTGTTTAGCCTGGAGACAGCAGCCTCCAGCAGCCTCTGCCATCATGGCTGCAGATGCTGAGGAAGGTGAGAGAATGCAGGGTGGTAGTGGTGAAGGAATGGGAGCAGGAAAATAGGAAGGGAGAAAACAGAACAGCACCAAAAGAGGCAGCAGAATTTTTTTTTAAAAAAATACCAAAACTTCTTTTAACCCATCACAGATGATGGAAGAAGCCCTTAATTGACAGCCAATCAGGCTAAAAGGGGTTGTTTGCTGTTCAGGCAGGAGAAGCATCCCTTTGTAACCTGATCTACCCAACATCCAAAACACCCAGTCAGGACAAGCCCTGGGTCTCACCTTGCAAGTACAGCTGGAGTTATCTGGTCATTTGCTGTAAGAGGCAGATGAGCATGAACTACTGTTATGTCTTGCCATTTCTTCATAGAGTTGCTTTTGTGCCCCAACCCCCCAAAAACCGTGATCCTCTTCCCCTGTTCACACAGCTAAGGTAGCTGATTTCTACTCAAATATGCATGGTTATCCCAGGCAAAAGCAGTTCAGTGTTGATGTCAGCAACTCAATATCTAAACATGTGTCACTTCTCAGATTGTTTCCATTTGACTTCTTCCAGGAAACACTGGACAGTTTCATGCAGATATGTTCCTAATGACCAGACTGTGCGGTCTGTCAGATATAGCATTTATTCTGTCTTAAGGACTGGATTTTGTACCAAGTTTTCAGGAATTTGTCATCCAAACAATGTTCATCTTATCTCACTTTTCTCCTTGATCTCCTTTTTGTCCTGTCTTTATAACCTTAGTTTATGTTTTGCATTGCTTTGTAGAAGGTGGAATTTACCACTATGATGCATCCCAGGCATTTTTGCACTAATGCACCATGTGAAGCAGGAACTCACAGAGGTTTGGGAAACCAACAAGTGAAAATACAGCACAGGATCTTCGGAAATTCCTAAGACCAAAGCACAATCTGCAGAAAACTTCATATCCTCAGCAGTCATGGTGCTACTGCTAAAGCAACTTAGGAAGTTAACAGTGAGGGTGTGATCTCCCACCAGTGAAGGACAAAACACATGGAAGACTCCTGTGCAAGTTGAACTTTGGGTATACTGTAGTGAATGTCAATTTCTCCATCCTACCATCCTATTCTCATTCTTTGTCTGTCTGTCTGTTCATCTGCCCCCCCCCCTCTCTCACACACACACGAAATTGTGAAGCAGTGAAATATCCAGGGCTGGTCACTGAAGTATTTATTTATTTATTTTATTATTTTGAATATTTTACCCCATCTTTCTCCTTGGAAAAGGGCCCAAGGTGGCTTACAATAATGAGGGGCAATATACAGCTGGGAACATTTAAGACATATTCAAGTTAAGAACAGGGAATTAAAAGAGGCATCTTAGAACATTAAAAGGTAACAGTAGAGCTACAAAGAGCCCACAAAAAGAAAAGAAAAACCCATTATGAAGGGTGCAAAGTAACATGGAAAACACTGGTGCTCTTATGAAATCAGTCAATGCAATCATATAAAAGTCACATAGTAGGTACTTAGTCCATCATTAAGGGAAAGCTTGCCCGAAGAGGAAGGCCTTTGCCTACTTTCGGAAAGACAGCAGAGATGGGGCAGTTCTGGCCTTCAGTGGGATGGAGTTCCAAAGTCTGGGTGCAGCAACAGAGAAGGCCCTTTCATGTATTCTTATGAGACACACCTGTGAAGGTGGCGGGATGGAGAGAAAGGCCTCTCCTGATGATCTTAGCAGCCTCCGAGCTGGTTCATACTGTGAGTTATACTCAGTATAACTTGGAGGACACAATGCCCTTCTCTACTTCAGCTGTTATTTCTCCCCTAAGTGGGATACCTTCTAGAGTAGTTTTTCAGCATTCTGGAGAGCTGCACGGGCTGGGGGAACACAGTAGAAGAAACTTACGTTGTTACAGCCATCTACCGCAGCTGAGGCCAGCCCTACTGTTTGGTTCAGTGAGATAGGGGACTCAAAATTAGGGTTGTTTTGAAAGAGGACCACTCTTCTGGTTACTTCACATGTTGCTTTCACATTTTTACAACACAGTTGGAGGAGAGGCACTTGTGAGATTTTCTGTCTCATGAGCATAAATCATTTGACTTGACTCTGTGCGCTATGTAAGTTGATTGGGCAGAGTGTGCTCCATTTACTGCGCTGCCTCAGGTTGGAAAATGCCCTGGGCAGGCTCTGAACCCAGCTGCTGCAACATTATGTCTACAACTGAGAGTGGCTTCGGAAGAAGGGAAAAGCTCCTGTGAGTCATCAGTCTTATTAACCCAAGCACTTGGGGACTCATTCAGTTAAGAGAGGGAGCTGGGTGTTTATGCTGTAGGCATTATTTGTTGAAGCTGGGAAGTTCTGGACTTCCCCCAGGATCCATGAAGGAAAACAATATTGTAGTGTGACCCAATGAGGAGAAGAACCCTGAGAACGGAGGCAGGCAGGAACCCGAATTTTAAAAATAGGGATCTTTCCAACTCTTCCTCCGCCTCCTTCTTCATCATTCCGCGTAGGCCCACATTTCATTTCCCCATCAGCTCCACTACAGTCTTCCTTTCATTTTCTTCCTTTGTGCTCTGTATCTCAAAGAATGTCCATCTCTCCAAACCTCTCTGGTCACAGGCCAATAGGCTGTGACAAAGCTCGGTCTCAGCTGCCAACAAAGTTCAAACAGAGAAAGTCACAAAAGATTCTTTTTTCCCTCTTTGGCTTTGCCCTTTTCCTCACCCAGGCTGTGGCAGGGACACACAGAGCAGCGTGGCAGCTAACTCGGAGCCGGCAAATGATGATGGAATGTTACAGGAAAGAGCTTGGAGCACAGCCCAAGCCGTATAATGTACATGATGTGTGCAGACAGAGAAGAGTGAACTGCTGCAAATGAAGCATCTGGGTGGGTTGTTTTTGTTTTTTGTTTTTTTTTGGTTGCTTCTGCCTCATCTGCATGGGACTGTACGGATGCCAACAGCATATTCTCCCTCCTTAAACCCCCTTTATATGCTTTTTCCCAAATGATTTCAAAGGATGCTGCTAAGAAAAAGAATGTTTTTGTCTTACTTTAGCATCAGTGCTCTCCTGTGACAACATTCTGCCAGAATCACTGTTTTTGTTTTGTTTTTTGGCAGGGAGCTAACGTGAAGACATATTACCCCAGAGGTAGGATAAACATATTCCCGAGATTGATTGCTCGTATCTCTATGAATAATGGTATCCTAATTGAATAGAAGACCAATATTGTAAGCAAGTGATTTGCACTTGTGGGGGAGGGGCAATAGGCAGAGAGGTAGTCAAATGTGCCTTTTGTATTTTCTAGTTCTATATACAGACTGATATTCTTAAGATCCCTTCATGCCTTTTTCTGTGCTCACTTTTTGGTTTTTCATTTGTTTCACGGTTGTGTTTTTTTCTTTTCTTCTGCATCTTGGCTAGATGGAGGCAGACCCATAGGCATGGAAACCAGCTTTAAGGATGTCTGTAACCAAGTTTAGAAATCCATCCTCAAGTACTAACTGGATTCCTTAGATGATAAACTTCTCATCTCTTCCCTTCTTTCCCCAGAATAATAACCTCATTGGGAATCAAAAGCTTTACACTAGCAGCAAAACTACCAAACAGCACTGGAGTTGCTGTATCAGCATTAGAGATGGTTTCTGATTTGATTTTATAGCAAATATTGGGAACAAATGGACCTTCGGGTGGTTTCCAGCTACAACTCCCATTTTCCTTACCACTGGCTATTTATTGGGAGATGAAGTCCAATAAAACTTCTTCTTCTAGATGTTCAGTTGCGTCTGACTCTTGGTGACTCACTTTTCTATAACTTGCAGCTTATTTCAGTTTCATCAAAGTAATTTCCATGTCCATTCTGGAGGGGTTGAGCAAGTCAATCCAGGGGCAGCCCCTTCTTCTTTTACCAAAAATCAATCCCTGCATGATTGGTTTTTTATGTGTGTCAGCTGGCATAACATGACATTAAAACATTAATTTTAGAGCCAAGAAAGTTGGCTTTTTGCTGCATCAATTACCTTGTTGTTGATCTCAGCACTAACTTCCACATTCTCTGCTGTTGTCATTACTTTTGTTTTCTTAGTGTTGATTGTCAATGCAAGTTTTTCACTTTAATATTTTTAAAAAATATTTAATTGTATTAATTAAATACATCCTACACACCCAAACTTAAAAATTAAATACAACATTAAAACAAGTAGAAAAACAAGTAAAACAATTTTATACACAAAAACTTCACTATTATAACACCAAGTCCTCCACCACCAGGACCATTGGAGGCAAAAAACAATTCTCTCTCCTTCAAGAGTTTCCATTCCCCCTCCAAAATTGTAGCACTTGTTGTGATAGTGCACATCCCCCTCCTTTTATTAACACATGCAGTCATCATTTGATTAATTTTAGAGCCCAGAAAGTTAAGCCCCTTTACTGCATCCATTACCTTGTTGATCTTAACAGTAACTTTCACATTCGCTGCTGTTGGCATTATTTTTGTTTTCTTGGTGTTGAAGCAGAATCCAAGTTTTTCACTTTCATATTTGACTGTTAGGATCAGCTGTTCTAGATCTTTCTTATTTTCCACCAACTGTGTTGTGTCAACTGCATATCATCAATTTTACCCCAATGGCAGATTGTACCAGATGTGCCTTTCTCATAACCACTTCTGTGTTTCTGATGAATAATGAAGGTGATAGAATACAATCCTGACGGTGCCTTTTCCAATTTTGAATCATTCTGTATCTCCAAAAGGTGGCCTTACTGTTGCTTCTTGATCAGAGTACAGAGATCGTATCAGTTGGATGAGAGGTGAAGAAATTCCTATTTATTTCAGGCAGTCCCGGAGCTTGTCATGATCAACACAGTCAGAAGCTTTTATATAGTCAATGAAGCAAAGGTATTCCCTTTAGAGATGGGCAGGAAGTGAAAAACAAAACACTGTTTCATCATTTCATTACATAATGAAATGGTAGGACATGTTTTGTTACAAAAAAAAATTAATCACAATGTGTTTCATATTTGTGTTTTGATATTTTTTGTGCTTCAAACAAAACATTATGTACTCAAAAATACAGATTCCAGACATGTATTGGCACCAAAATAGCGGGAGGGGGGAATTCCTCAATCTCTTCCCTGTAAGCACCCCAAATTTGGAGAGGTTTTGGTTTCAGGGGGCTGAGTTATTCAACTGCAAAGAAGTTCCCTCTACCTAGATAACTGCAAAAGTGTGTACAACACACACTGGCAATATAGGGGTTTTAACATAACATAATGTTTTATTATGTTTATGTACTCAAAAATACAGATCACAGCCATGTATCAACACCAAATCACAGGATAGCTTCTTTAGACTCTTCTCTGTAAGCCCCCCAAATTTGGAAAGGTTTGGGGTTTGGGGGGCTGACTTATTAAACTCCAAAGGGAGTTCCCTAGGGGGGAAAAGCATTCTATAGGTGTTGGGAGGCTGCTAATTGCCCGCCAAGGGGGGGGGGGAAATTAGCAGCTTCCTGACCAAATTAGAATGATTTTCTCCTAGCGGGACCCCCTTTAGAGTTTAATAACTCAGCTCCTGAACCCCAATCCTCTCCAATTTTTTGGGGGGGAGGGTGCTTACAGGAAACAGCTTAAGGAAGCTCCCCTGCAATTTTGGTGCCTCTAGCCCCCAGGGGAGCTATTATATAGGATTTTGTTTTGTTTTGTTTCAAAATTCTTTTAAAATTTCGTTAGTAAGAAATGTAAGAAATCAAAACACTATATTTTCATTTCATGCCCATCTCTAATTCTCTTGCCTTTTTGATCATCTATTGAAGATTAGAGATGTGGTCACATGCCCCTCTTTCTTTTCAGAATCCACCTTGTACAACTATTAATTCTATTTTGATGGCTGCATTCATATATTGTTGGATGATCTTCAAGAGAACTTCACTCACATGTGATAGTAAGGCAATGGTGCAGTAATATGAACAGCCTTTCATATCACTTTTCTTCGGTATTGGAATAAATGTTGACCTTTCCCACTCTTTTGGCCACTGAACAGTCTTTCACAGGCTTTGACTTAGTGCTGTCAAATGCTTTTGTTGGCAGCGGTCTCAGTAGTTCTGCTGGTATTCCTTCAACTCCAGGGGCTCTGTGGTCTGGTATCTGATAGGGTGCCCAATCAGCTTCCTCCTCCAGGATATCTGCTTCCAGCTCCAGTGGATCTTCCTCTCCTCTGCCTTGATTTTAGTTTTCATTTTTATAAAGTTGCTCTGAATTTCCTGCCACCTTTCTCTGATGGCTAGTAATTCTTGCCCATCATGTCCACTGACTATTGCCTTTCTTGCCATTAAATGAGCTCTGAACCTCTTCACAAAAGCAAAACACTGCCTTGTATGATCTTTCTGAGCTGCCTCCTCCAGTTTCCTGTACAAGTTCATGCCAAAATTCTTATTTGTCTTTCCATCCTCCTCTCTGGAACTTTGCATTCAGTTTTCATGCTTCTTCCTTATCACCAATAGCTTTTGCCTTCTTTTTCCTGCAGTTTCTGTTTGTGAAGATTCTCAGTCATCCAGGTGAGTTTATCTGGAAATTGAATCATGGCAGCTGGACTTCTTTTCTTGAGAGAATGAAATGTTTTGCTACTCATCCAAGCAGCTTCATCAGTCTCTGTTGTTGCTTCTGATATCCACCTCACCAATTGTGTTGGTTTCTTCTGGGCATATGCTACTTCATTGCTTTTATTTCCTCCCATCGATCATTTGGTTGTCTTTCTGTGATGTAAAGCAATTCAGAACTCTTCCTCACTTCTCCCGCAGGAGAAATCTGCTCAGCATCAAATTTTCAGGTCATAGATGGTTGTTCAACATTGCAGAACCTTAGCTGCGGCTTGGCCGCTAGCGGTTCATGATCTGATCCACAATGTGCACCAGGAAACATTTTCATAGCAAGAATGGAACTTCTGCACTTTTGTTGGCATAAACCATAGTCAAATTAATTTCAGTATTGGTCAGGTCCAGGTGTTGAATTATCATTTAAGCTGTAATTTCTGAGCTGCTCAGAGTAGCAATTTTGCTAGATGGTGTGGTATAGAAGTCTAACAAACAAACAAACAAATAAATAAATAAATAAATAAATAAGTATTCATTATACATAACTTCTGTCCTTGATATAGCTTTTACCTGACATTCTCCTGAACCATTTCTCTCACCAAACTTACCTATAATTCTTGGTTGGACTTTGGAGGGGAGGTGAAGTCCAACAAACATATTTACTTTTCCAGTGTTATAGTTATCTCATTAAATTCCTGGGAAAAATATTTTAAAATGGGAATTCTATTGGAGGTCCTCAGACACAGAACTAACATTTTTAAGGTCTCTGGTTTAAGGGAAGGGAAGGGTCAGTGAGGGAAGAAGGATGAAACCAGAGGTATGTGTTGTAGATGCGCCACAAAGCATCATATACAGCCGGTAGGTCAAGTTATGCATGCCATCAAACACATCCTTCAATTTTTCCTTAGGACTCTTTCTTTCTTTTTAAAACTCACATCACTGGCTCCTTTTTGGTCCTTAGCTGGACCCACACACTGGAGGACAGGTGAGATGTAAAAGAAACAAATACATAAGTTTGTCTGTTTGTCTGTTTGTTTGACCTTCAGTGACTTCACTCTAAGAAAAGACCACTCAGAAACATTTGGGATTGAAGTAGGTTTGACATAGACAATGGAAAGAGCATATGCTGGGGGTGGGAATGGGGAATTGGACCATATGGAAGAGAACAGAGGTGCCTTAGGTTTCCCCTCAGGTGTTAGGACTCACAGTGACATCCCTGGTTAAATCCTTGGCCTTTGTATGCCATGCTAAAATCTCTCTTCCTCTCCTCCTACCAGCCAAGACATTTTGTTTGAGGAGGTCCTGACTCTTGTTAAATAGGCCTATATATTAATAAAAATCATCACATTGTGGAAGAGCAGGGATGCTATTGAAAAACTGTGCTTCCTTCTAAAAATGAACATTTTATACCTACTTGGGGGAAGGCAGAAAGGAATATGTATGTCTCCATTAATTTCTCATTTGTAGGGATGTAGACCTGCCAAGAACTGTGAACGTGTAGAAGTCACCCAGAGAAACAATGGGGCATGTTCCTGTATTGGGGGGGGGGTATTTTGGTTAATGTTGGAGAGGTTGTTTTCTTAAGTGGTGCAATGTGTGAAAATGTAAAAATCTGTGAAACTGAACTTCACCCTTGCCTGTGTCATTTCTTCATTTTTTTGTATTTTGTCCAGTGGATTTCATTTGAATTTTTAATTAGGCACACTTGATGATCTTTGCTGTGGCTAAGATCATGTTTTTGCCTGGACAGCTTGCTTTTCAATCTCCAACCACTTTTTATTTGGCTGAGCATATTTCTCACAGAGATTATAGGCTTCATTTTTCTCCAGTCATAGACAATGCAGCTCACATTTACTGATGCATCATTTAACATTAGCTTTCCTTTAAAAAATTAAAAGTTTAGTTCTGAACCCAGCAACCAGAGTCTGGAAGTAATGCATTTTGATTTTTGAATAACATGATTATTCATAAAGCACTGCGGGTGTGGGGAGGTGGATTAGCAAGAGGGCAATGACCTAATTATTTTTGCCTCCTGATAATAGTGATCCATTTTTGCCAATTCTGAAATGATGAATAATGTCAATTCCAAAATGTTATATGTGTGTCTTGTTTAAACTTTTTTTGGATTCTGGGTCATAACTGTGGCAAGGGGTGCATCCTACCAAAATGTTGGGGTGAGACACCCTCCCCCGTAATCTCGGCCCATGAACCATCCCTGCTTCTCTTTGTGCTTCAGATTCCTCCAGAACATTTCTCAAAATCAAAATACCCTTGATATGAATTTAAAATGGCAGCCATGTGCCACTTGGGGCATTACTTGTGAGTATCAAGAAATGATACCAGGGATCCAAGGCTTTTGGAGAGAGCACTGGCCATGCTCATTGATTCTGCTTGCTTCTCATTGGGTACCTTTTGAGTACTTACATACTTCCTTTTCTTCCCATTATCAGCTGCATAAATATAACGTGTGTCAGACTTTTACTGTCTTGACTGCTCAATATATTGGGCAGAATCACCACAGCAGAACCAAGACTGATTATCTTAATTAATTTTTTACATACTGTCAATTCATTGAAGGGTTTCTTTTAAACCTCCTATTCTGACTTCACAACAGCTCCATGCACTAGCTGTGGCTTAGAGGTGGCTCTGTAGTTCATCCAGCCATGGATCATTCGTCTGTGACAGTGAAGTGGACACATATTCCTACCTTGCAAGTAATACAGTGGGATAGCCAGCTGTTCTATATATAAGCTGGAGCATTTGAAAGCTTGATTTATACAATTTGATCCCTGTAAATGAGGCCTCCATGGATATGACATCCACAATGCTCTGCATATGCCTGGAAACCCTGATCCTCAGTTGAGTGACTGCATAAAGCAATATAGTGACATGCTGCATGCAAGGCGGTGACCTTCGTGGCTGACGGATCTGAACACAGTCTTCATTGTGCTCAACCCTTGGATCCACATTCTGTCAGCTCTCTCATGCTGGTGCTGAGCTCCAAATATCCAAGGGAATGTTTTTTCCTGGCTGCTTTAGTAGAAGTCAACCCTACCGAGGACTGAAGTTTTGGTGGATTTGCTATGTCTTGTAATCGGCTGTATTCCCTCCAGCTCCAAGTAATATTTTTTAGGGTGAGAACTCATATATGATTACTTCAGGTGGGAGGGGTTTTTATCTCTAACTGTGAAGCTACCCCTGAGCTTTATTTTGGCAATCATTCTTGTCTTATAGGAACCATTGTAATTGTATCTTAATAAAATCCACTTGCATCATAGTGGTGACACTCGCTTTCTTTTAAAAGAAAGGAACATAAAGGCTTTTGACATCTACTGTAGCACTATAATTTGGCGCTCTCAAAAATATTTGTGATGTGCAGTTGAAAACAAATTAACAAATGAATGATGGCAGAAATGTGTAACTCACATTTCTCAATGAGTGACTGGCCAAGGACATGATATATAATGACTTAATGCATCTTCTCTGATGACATGGGAAATTTTCCTTCACTGATCGTAGCCAAACTCTTCATTTAATTTTCCATTTCTCTAATTGCCGTACCAATCTTGTTCTTTCAGTTATTGTAGGTTTACTCCCACATTATCCCGTTCTCTCAACCTCACTACTGGACATTCATAGTTTAGCTGTGGTGGGAAATTTTCCTTATCAGTACAGTACTGTTAAATTAAACTTCAGTCAAAAGTTCCTATTTTTGTATCAGCTTTCTTTTTTTAAAAAATAATACTTATTTTAATTTATATTGGACCTTCCTTATTTATAGGACCCAAGACAGTTTTCAGCATACTTTTTTTTTAAAAAAAAAAGGATGGTGAAAATCAAAATAAATTACAACACTTAAGTAGACTGTCCTGTGAAAACATGCACTGAATTCAAATGATTTAAAAGCAATTTCAAAACAATGGCAACAAACGAGAAACACCCACTATTACTAGAGATTATCACAGTCTTTAAGGTAACATTTCCTGTGGATGGGGTTCTGTACTCAACACAGCCATATGAAATAAATATTGACCAAATCAGGACTGTGCTAGCTGCCTAACAAGCCTTATAAGGTGGTATGAGAAGAAATGTTTCCAGTCGGTGGATCCCTTCAAATATGGAAGCCCCCCCCCCCGCCCCTGGGAGTCATATGGTTTCACTGAGAATGGCTGGCCTAGATGGTACCCCTCAGTCGTCCGCCAAGGGTTGACACATTGTTAGAGGCCAAAAGTCATTGCCCTCCACATTCTGTGTTGCAGAATGCCTTATCTCCATGCTGCTTTTGCTTGTTCCGGGGGGAACACCAAGGATATACCAAATCTGTTCCTAAACTTATTCCTGTGCTTCTTGAGAACAACTTTGGCAAGGCTGACCTTCTCTAAATATCTCAGATCTTCAGAACTCTTGAAGGGAACCTGTCATGTATCTCACTTTATGCACACACCCCCAATTGTATACCTGAGTTAGTGATGTATTTCCCCTCTTGCAGAAGAAGGATTTTGAGGTAGTTGTCCTAGGTTCCTTATGTTTGCAATAATAATATCCAAGGGGATCTGAGGTGGCTATTCCACTTCTATTGCCACGACAGTGGCCAGGCCTCTGGGTGGATTTCAGAAGATCCAGAACAGATACCTTGAAACCGCCTATTAGCACTTGGCAGGTGGCCAGCACACTAAATAGATGCATGAGTTGTTTGGTTGCAGTCTTTCCCATTATGGTAAGATGAATTGCATTTCTATGTAAATTACAGTAATTATTTCTAAATTCGAATCCTTCCCTATGCATGAATGAAAATAATTATTGTTTAGTCAATTCCAAATTATGGAAACCCTTAGTGCTGCTTTGAGGGGGTGATCCATTTCTTATTCAGGGATCATCTGATTTGACTTGGAACCAAGTATGAATTTTAATCCATAAACCCAAATCTTCCCTCTTCCCATTGTCTTTCACTGGAAATCAATAATCAGATTTTAACTCTCCACCCCCACCCAGTATGTCTGAAATGAATTTGTAGATATGTTAGATACTCAAGAGAATAAATGCATTTGTTGTATTTAGGACTAATCTTTACAGGGACTTTTGTGGTATGCACAGTTACATTTATCCCAGAAGACCTCCCAAGTGTCAAAAGCTAGAAACACAAGTGTTTGAATAAATACTACAGATTTTACAGATTTCTTGACTGGACTAGTTTGGCTGTATCATAAAACTGATTTTCCCAAAGCCCAACTGGACCCAATGATAACTTTTGCTAGTTACTTGGCCTTCTCCTCTTCCTTTATCTAAATTGGTATAAGCTGAGTATGTACCCCTACGGGGAAGGGGGGATTTGGAGGGTGAGAAAGAAGAAAGAAAGCACATGAATGAGGATGAGAAGCATGGGATTCTAACAGAACTTGGAGCATTTTTGGAGTATTTGCTGTTAACACTCTTTCCATATCTAGCTGCCCAAATACTTAAAAGAGTAATTGAAGAGAAAGCAACCATTTAGTCAGAAGGCAATTTATGACTATTTGGATCCAAGTTTGTGATCTCTTTTATTTATTTATTTATTTATTTATTTATTTATTTATTTATTTATTGCACTTTTATACCGCACCATTTCCCAAAGGGACTTTGGGTGGTTTACAAATAAAACGTCAGATAAAACAATAATTAAAAAAACATCAACAGGAGGACAACAATATGGGCAATAGAAGGAAACCCTCAACAAGAAGCAGCGGGCACAAGAAACAGAAACAAAAAGAAAAAAATTAGACAGAAATAATTAGATAGAAATAAGGTCACCATAAGCCTCCTTAAAAAGCATAGTTTTTAAAGCCTTTTTGAAGGTGGGCAGGGATGATGCAAGGTGCAGCTCATTCAGGAGATGATTCCAGAACGACGGGCCAACAACCGAGAAGGCGCGGCTACGCATTGCCGTCTTCCGGACCTCCCTGGGAGTGCCCTGTTTTAATCAGTCTGGTATTTTTGGGTGGAAGGTAATTCAATTCAATTCTGGTTTATGAATGTAGGATATTGCCATTCTGTATCCACAACTGAAAATGCTAGTAAATGGCCTGATATTGCTGCACAAGATGATGCCTGTAAGTATGCATTAAAAAGAATAGCAAGATACTATAACAACATTGTGTGCGCATACCATGGAGATAGATGCCAAAATGTCCCTCTTTCTGGAGGACTGCGACTCAGTTATTTTATTTTATTTTATTTTATTTTATTTATTAAAGTTTTCCAATTACAAGGGAAAAGGAAGGTTTAATAGGTAAAATGGGTAAAGGATAGGTGAAAGGTTAAATAAAGAGAGTTGGCATCATAGTCATTATTTTTTCCTACATATTTCAAACAATTCTATATTTTAACATCTTATTTTCTATATAATTTGTTCCCATATTTTCATTATATCACATTCTTTGGTCTTAGTGTTTATTTAACACGCTATTGTGTTTTTAAAATTAATTTATGTCTTGAATCCATCTATATACTGGTTTCCAGCTTACTTTTGCATTTAGAATTGTCCTTTCTTTCGAATGTTCAGTCAGTGCCTTGTGCCCTGGCATCTTAATATGGAAAAAGGTTGCACTGCCATGATTTGTTGGATGGTTAACCTAATCTATCTATTTTGTTCTATTTCATTTGATGGTTTTTCTTGCTGCTTTTGTTATGGTTTTGTTTGATGTTCTTGTTCTGTTAACTGCCCAGAAAAGTGCATTGTACTAAAGGGACAGTATATAAATGAAAGAAGCAAATATTAAAGAAAGGTGCTACTGGTCACTAGAGGCAGACCTTTGATCCCGAGTATACATGAATGTTTAAAGTATGTTTAAGGCAGACTTGCACAACTCGTTGTGACTCATCAAAAACAAAAATTATCAAGGAACAGCAGCCTTCTAAGGAAAGGTTGCAACAATCTTAACTTGTGGAGTGGGAAGATAAGAGGAAGACGGCATGGTCGAGGTGCATAATACAATACATGGTGTGGAAAAAATAGTTTCCCCCCTTTCCCTCATAATACAAGAATCTGGGATCCTGCACTGGAGCACAACAGAGGCAAATTCGGGAGATTGTGATGTCCTATTTCATGCACAGCACATAGTCAAAGTATGACATTTGCCTCTGTGAGATGCATTGATGGCCACTCATCTGGGTGCCTTTCTAAAAAGATTAGATAAATTCCTGGACAATAAGGCTACTAGAGATGGGCACGAAACAAAAAAAATGGCGTTTGGGTTTTTCGTTTGTCATTGAGAGGTCTGTTTCGGTTCGTTTCCATTTGTCGAGAATTTTTGGAAAAATTTCGTTACTGGTTTTTGTTTTTTCCGTTTGTCGTTTCTACCCGCTTTTTGTGCGATTTTTAAAGCATTTCCGTGCGTAGGCATTCCCCAACACCCCAGACCAGAGGGAAAACACACCAAAAAATGGATGCTGGCAGAGACACAGTATAGACTAGGTATGCAGGGAGGCTGCAAAAGCAGCGGCGGGCGTTGCCCAGGGTGCAAGGCAGCCGCAGAGTGACTGCACTGCGGGGCAAGGGAGGGTACTCACTGAGAGGTACGCAGCACGCACGCACACAGGGAGGCTGCAGGACTGAAGCTAGAGTCGCAGAGACAGCAATCCCACCCTAACTCCCACCAGAGACTGCAAGGAGGACGGGGGCTGCCAGAGCTTTTTATGCCCTCTGTGGCTGACAGACCTGCCTGCCCAGACTGCAACCTGGGCATGCTATTAGTTGAACATGATCCCATCACATGGCTTGCCTCCATTTTGTGGCTGGTGCAACATCCATTTTAAAGGGAAAAGAAAAATATATCGCGATGGGAGAAGACAAAAACAAACGTTTTATTTATTTATTTATTTATTTATTTATTTATTTATTTATTTATTGCATTTATACCCCACCCATCTTCCTGTGGGAACTTTGGGCGGCTTACAATGGTAAACAAAAACAACACAATAAAATCAGACAACAAAATAGAGCAAAAAACAAACTATTCTAACCGGCTTAGCGCTCTGACAATGCGTACAGTTCCCAGAGGGAAACTTTCCTAGGATACAAGGTATGAACGGCGGGAGGAAAAAAAAACCTACAAAAAGTCGCCAAAGGCCTCCCGGAAGAGCAGAGTCTTTAAGGTTTTACGGAAGGCCTGCAGGGACTCTGCAGAGCGCACTTCACTTGGGAGAGTGTTCCAGAGGGAGGGGGCCACCACTGAGAAAGCCCGGTTACGTGTAGATGTCCTACGGGCTTCTCGAGGAGTGGCGACCCGAAGCGAGTGCACTCGTGACTGCCGAACTGGTCGGGCCGAGGTTGATCGCTGGGCGATCCGCTCTGACAGGTAGTCCGGGCCCAAGCCATGGAGGGTTTTATAAGTTAAAACCAAGACCTTGAATCTAATCCGGGATTCAATGGGTAACCAATGCAGGCGAGCCAGAACTGGGGTGATGTGGTCATAACGACGCACACCCGCCACCAGCCTGGCTGCCGCATTTTGCACCCGCTGCAATTGCCAGAGGAGAGTCAAGGGCAACCCCATGTAGAGGGCGTTGCAGTAGTCCAACCGCGAGATCACCAGCGCTTGAACCACTGTTCTCAGAGAGTCGCCATCCAGGTATGGGCGAATCTGGGCGATTTGGTGAAGATGGTAAAATGCGGATCTGGTAACGGCGGCCACCTGGGCATCCACGGTAAGCGCCGGATCCAGAACCACACCCAGATTCCGCACCCTATCCGCGAGTTGGAGGGAAACTCCCCCCAAACAGGGGAGAGGGCCTCCATACCCAGATGGTGAGCTCCCAAAGAACATAACCAGCGTCTTCTCGGGGTTGAGCTTAAGCCTGTTGGCCCTGGTCCATGTCAATACTGCATCCAGGCACCTGTCGAGAGTCAGAACAGCTTCCACTGCAGAGGTGGAAAAGGAGAGATAGAGCTGCATGTCATCAGCGTACTGATGACAGCAGACCCCAAATCTCCTAATGACCGCAGCCAGCGGCCTTACATAGATGTTAAACAACATGGGGGACAGAGACGACCCCTGCGGAACTCCACAGGGAAGTATACACGGGGCCGACAACTCCCCCCCCCCCATGCTGCACATACTGGGGATGGCTCTCCAGGAAGGACCGGAGCCAACTGCGAGCAGTGCCTCCGATTCCCACCTCAGAGAGCCAATCCAGTAGGATACCGTGGTCGACAGTATTAAAGGCTGCTGACAAATCCAGGAGGACCAACAGGGTAAAGCAACCTCTGTCGGCCGCCCGGATTAGGTCATCTTGCAGCGCGACCAAAGCTGTTTCTCTCCCCCGGTCGGGCGTGAACCCGGATTGGCATGGATCAAGGCACTGTTGTTCCTCCAGGTAAGACTGAATCCGGACTGCGGCCACCCTCTCGATGACCTTGCCCATAAACGGGACGTTGGCGATTGGACGGTAGTTGGCCAATTGGTTCGTTGCCAGGCCAGGTTTTTTAAGAATGGGCTTAACCACCGTCTCCTTCAAGCGGGAGGGAAAAACCCCCTCACTGAAGGAGGCGGTGGCAATGACAGATACCCATTCTGGCATACTCCCGCCGGTAGCTTTTATCAACCAGGCCGGGCAAGGGTCGAAGGGGGTGGACGCGGGCCGGCAATGAGCAATCGCCCTGGAGGCCTCCAACGAGGAAACAGGCCCAAGCTCATCCAGCCGGGAAGAAGAAGAAGGACCCCAACCCCCCTGGTAGGTATTATCAGACAATATAAATAAGTATCGCTGCGTTTTTACGGATGTCCAGGGCGTTTTTTAACATTTAAAATAGCTCATTTCATTGCGTGTCGCCATTAACGGAAACGAAACGTAACAACCACAATTTTGTGGTTCTGTTCGTTTTGTTACATTTTCATCACAATTTTTGTTTGTCGTTTCGTTGCATAACGGAAATGACAAACGGTAACGGAAACGAAAAATTGTTCGTTCCGTGCCCATATCTAGTGGCTACTAGGCTGTACATTATTATTTGCTGGGGAATCAGGATGAATGTACACATGGCCTGTTGGTGAGCTTCCCATAGAAATAGCAATTAGCCAATGTGGGAAGAGCAGGCAGGATTAAATGGGCCTTCCATGTGGTGCTTCATATGTCCATAAGCCAAATGCTGGACTTCCAATATGCCACCTTTATTTCTTTATTATTTGTGGCAGCCAACAATTATGCTCTATCTGAATAAGTTACCGTGAAGCACGAAGGCTGAGCTGGGTAGTGGTGGCAGGGCAACTGTTCACTTGCCTGCCTAATGCCAGCCTGCTCGCATCCAGTGCTGCGGGAAGAAAACTGAAAATATGGTGGTCAGAAATGCAGTCCATCATGAGCTCTCAAACCAAGCATCTCTTTTCCTGAAATCCCATAAGACACAGGAACTGAATCATGGAAGGTCTGGACCAGTGGTTCTCAACCTGTGGGTCCCCAGATGTTCCTGGGCTGCAACTCCCATAAATCCCTTCCATCATAGCGAGTGGTGGAGGCTTCTGGGAGCTGCAGTCCAGGAACATCTGGGGACCCACAGGTTGAGAACCACTGGTCTGGACCTTTACAAGGCTTGCTAATAGGTGCCTTCAGCTAGTTGGAGTGAGGCAGCAGCTGAAGGCAGAGTTATAATATGCCCTTCTGGCATCCAGGGCAAGTTCCCCTGCCACATATAAGAAAGGAGAAAAAAATGTGATATCCCTCATAAAAAATTGGGGGAGGGACATATGTTGCTGTTGCTGTTGTTTTAAATATGGAGAATAGGGCCAAGATGTGTTGCTATTTATTTTCTTAACATTCAACTGGACTAACTTCCAGTTTTGGTGCCCTCATAGCTGTGGTGCTATGGTTACTTCAGCCCAACATCAGGCCCCATTGATCTGCTCGTATATGGCTGGGAAGGGCTGCACCCAGTTTCATGGATCACAGATGGTACAGGCCAGATTCCTAGTGACCATATGAACACTCTAGCTACTTAGGTTGAAGATAACCAAAGCAGCATTCTTTGGGATATTCTGAATGCTTGACAAAGCATTCCCTCGATGTCAAACATCTGTGCTATTCTGATTATGCAGGACTGGGAAAAACAAAAAAGCAATATATAAATTAGCTGCACCTTCAAGTTATCCTCCCCCAGAGATGTTTGGCCAGGAAGGAAGAGATGACATCTTAAACTCACAGTTCTTTAGTAATGGAATGTGACCTAACCCTGAATTTTATCTAACCATTTTCTTTCCATGGATTAGCACAACCCTCCCTGGAATTTTGTCATAGAAATTTCCTCATCCATTGGCATGTAGCTCCTCGATTACCATTTCTGTACAATAAAAACTTAGCACAATTTAGCAATGAATGTGAGTTATGCACCAACAATGTCTGCTTTTCCACTGATTTCTTAGTGTTCTCTTATTCTCTTTTTGGAATGTCACTTATTTTCTCTACAGCCAGTTTCTCCTAGAACAGTTGTTGTGATGGCAATGTGAACATGCAGCATTATGTGTTTTCCACCCATACCAACAGCTGGGACCACGTGTGTCTCCACTCTTCTGGGGCAAGGAGGAAGAGCAAGAAAATCCCACTAGTTCCAATGGGGGAGTAGAATTTTAGGGCCAACACCCAGAGCCCTAAAATGCAACAAAGGGGTTCCCAGAAGAGCTGGCTTGCCATGTGTGTGTGTGTGTGTGTGTGTGTGTGTGTGTGTGTGTGTGTGTGTGTGGCGTCATTACAGTCATGACTGACTCTTTGTGACTCCATGTCCATGGAGTTTTTCTGGGCAGGAATACTGGAGTGAATTTCCAGTTCCTACTCCAGGTGCCTACAGCACCTAGTATTCCCTGGTGGTCTCCCATCCAAACTTAGAAGGAAGTAAATTAAGAAGCCACAGTCTAACCACTACACTGGGAGGTCTACACCTGGATGAGTCAGAGCTTCCAACTATACACAAGGCTCCTGACGGGGGTCCTTGCCTTGCACTACAGCCACATCAAAAAACATAGCTGGAATACCATGCTTATATGCCAGCAATAGGTGGGACACTCTGGAAGGCAAGAGGTATCTGTGATGTTTCAGTGCTGTTTATCTAGGCATGCAAAGAATGGGAAGCATTTTATCAACATCCAAGTAGATCTTTTACACACATCTGCAGATATCTACGGAGGTGAGATCTGCTTAGCCATAGTCCCGTTGTCACCTCACTTATGCTCTTTACCAATGTGTGTTTTGCCTCAGTTTGTAGGCCCTTTGGAACAAAGCAGAATTTGATGGTTTTGCAAGGTGCCTGCCTGAGCAAGTAGTTTGTCCATTATTGTTACTTCATGTTTTTCCTTAAGGGCATTTAGAGCTATAAAATGCAGTAATTGAGAGACTTTGACTCAAAGTATATGGATCTTATCTTAGCATGCACAAGACAACCCCTTGTTCAAGTGCAAAAATAACAAGAAGAAATAATTTGTTTGTCTAAATGTCCATGCGTATGTTTGCTGTCTGTCAGATTGGCAACATTGGGCTGGACAGATTAAGAGTCTGATACAGTAGAAGTTCCTGTAGTATTCTGTACTTTCTGCTCTACAGCTTTGCAATAGATCCGTGCTTCAAACCTGCCAGATCTGCAGTGTCAACATGCAAACAAAGCCCATTGTTTACCTTCTGATGACCCCTCATTATCAAACAAAAGCCAACTGTTTTGCAATTTACAGAGCTGTGAATTTTCGCTGGAGGAAAATCAACTGTCCTTAAAACAGTGCTTTTAATGGAAAAACTGCTGTTGCGTCTGTTTCTGAACTGAATCCAGAACCGACAGGTGGTCACTGGTCAATAACATCTTTGCTCTTGTGGATACATACTAGACATGGGCACGACTCGGCGAAATTTTCGTTTCCGTTTCCGTTTCCGTTTTCCATTTCCGTTACGTAACGGAAACGGTAACGATAATTAAGCCTTCAGAACTCGAACTCGAACCGAAAAAAGAAAAATTTGGTCAGGTTTTTCGTTTTCGTTTGTGGCATCGTGGCGATCGCGCAATGTGAAGCACAGAAAAAGTTTTTAAAAGTTTTTTTAAAAAAACCCGACTCCCGGCCAAAAAAGCAGGAGAAACTATGCCTGCCTGAGGCTTTGCCACCTACCAGAGGGGTGGTTTCTGGGGGTCCCCCCCTCTTTTCCTGTCCTGGGCTGCTTGCACCAGGCTGGGGGGTCATCCTCATTGTCTCGCCATGCGATGCGGGGGGGGGTCCAAGTCACCACAGAAACATGTGAAATTTATTTATTTCAAATGCCTGAATTTTAATAGTAGCAGCAGTGGGTTTTTAATAGCAAAAAACATTGTATTGATTTTATTTTATTTTATTTTATTTTTTATTTTTTTAGACCTGCCCATTTGGGCTGGGCATGGGATGGGACCATTCAATTTTTTTGAACCATTCCACCAATGGCATCGCCAGGTTTTTGACTGACACTTCTGGATGTCTCGGAGGGCATAAAAAGCCGAGGCAACTTCCAGAAATCGCAGTCGGGTGTATGGATGTGGTTGAGGGAGGAGGGCTGGCTGCTGGTGCTGGTGTGATCTGCTCGAGATCGAGGAGGGAGGGTGGAGGCTTTAGGATTTAAGTTAGGCAGGCAGGGAGGGAATTGAATTTAGAAAATAATTTATTTGATTCCCTGCAGCTTTGTCTGCTGAAGGGAAGAAAAGTTTATTCTTTATTTCTTCTCTGGCAGTTTGTGAGGATTTTCCCAACTTCGATTTGCTTGCACACAAACACATTTGGGGTGCAAGCCAAGAACAGAACCTCTATCCTAAGTGATATCCTAACTGCCCACTCGCCCGTCCGCCCGCGCTGCCACCCGCCTGCGGCCCGTGCCACCACACGGCCGCTCGCCTGCCCGCGCCTCCCCCCTGCCGCTGTCGCCGCCCACCCATGGCCCCCCGCCACTGCCACCCGCCCGCACCTCCACCCTCTGCCCACCCCCACCCCGCCCATCGCCTAGGGCGCAAAAAACACCTAGCACCGGCCCTGATTGCGGGATGCCCCTATGCTCTCTGGGAAGTCAAATCGTGCTAAATCGTGGTAGAAATGACAAATGACAAATGAAATGAAACAACGAAATGACAAATTTTTGAAAAAATTTGCGACAAACAGAAACGACCCGAAACGGACCTGTTCCGACAAATGAAAACTTGAAACGTCATTTTTTTCTGGTCGTGCCCATGTCTAATACATACTGTCAGCTCACCCTCAATGTATGGCAATCCTATGAATGAAATGCTCCGAAATATCCTGTCCCCAACAGCAGGGCTCAGCATTTGCAAATTCAAGGCTGTGGCTTCCTTTAGTAACCTAATCCATTTCAGCAGGAAAAGAGGAAATCCAAATAGAAGCCACACACTTGAATTTACAAGAGCTGAGTAGAGCTGTTGAGGACAGAACATTTTGGAGATCTCTCATTCACAGGGCTGCCATAAATTGGAGACAACCCGGCAGCACGTAACAACAATAAACAAGATTACAGGCTCATTTGGACTGTTTTCAATGCAATCTCTTTGGTTGTTGAGGTAGGGACTAAGTTTGCTGTTTGGGGGATTCAGGGCTTCTTTTGCACCTTTGGACTAGAGATACAGTAGTTCACTACTACTGACATCAGGACTGATATACAGATATGGAGTAGATTTACACATTTAAGCTGAAACATGATCATTTAAACTGCAGTTTTAGCACCTCTTCCATTTTCGATTAGTCATTTTAAAATAAGTATTCTATAAATTGGATTTGATTTGCCAGTACAATTAATGAATCTCTTAAAGACAAATGTAAGATGTAGTTTTTAGCATGTTTTGGAACATGCTCAGTTTAGATAATTTCTTACATCTCTTGATATTGCAGTGCTTTTTGAAACATTAATTGACTTGTCTGTGATACAGACACTAAACAAAACCCCACTACTAAACATTCCCACATCAAATCTCTAGTGGCATTTATATCACTATTGTTTAAATTATTCTAACGAAAAGATAATGTTAATCTGCTGAAACCCTCATGTCCCAGACTTTGACCATGTTCCAGATGATGACCTAAGACTGTCCTCACTTTCTAAAGCAATTTTCAGTGAGATTTTGGGAAGGTTGCTGTTCAAAATGAACAGCTTTTAATGAACGGCATGTTGTTTGCTTTATACATGCAGATGAGCACCGGTCCATTGAGTTGGAAACAACTAGACTTTTTTGTCGGGAGGGAGGAGGGGAAAAACTTTACCTTTATTCTAAACCAGGCATGTCCAAACTTCGACCCTCCAGATGTTTTGGACCACAACTCCTGCAGTCCTTTGTCACTGGCAGTCTAAGCTTAGAATTCTGGGAGTTGTGGTCCAAAACATCAGGAGGGCCGAAGTTTGGACATGCCTGTTCTAGATAATTGAGATGTGTTGATGGTATTATAAAAAGTACATTTCCTTCCTTTTTTTGGGGGGGGGCATAGATGGAAGTCCAGTAGCCACAGCCAGTCCTATACACACATACACAGTATTAGCTAATAGTAACCCTCCCCTCCCCTCCCTTGCCTCATTTTTTCCTGTTGATTCCCCTTCCCCCAAACTTAATATCTATCATCATTTCAAGATGGGGGGGGGGAGATGTACCATCCATAATCTATAAACAAACAAGTAAAAATCTAAGTCTGTTTTTTGTAGAAAGAAACCACATCCAATGTTAGTTTAAGTCAAACCAGAGAGCAGGCTCCAGATCCTGTGCTTTCTGTGTTATACAGAAAGCCAACATGGTTCCAGCACCTGTGAAAAAACATGACAATTCAGTCCATTATGTCTAAACACCTGAAGCTTCAGATTGCTATGTTGATCAAAAACATTTCAATAGAAAGATAACATGGAAAGATATTTAACAGGTGAAGAAAACAGAACATCAAACATTTAAACAGTAATTTTGCAAAACTTATTATAATTCACATGTTGGAATGATTGCATTATGAGATTATCACATTCCACCTCCCATTCATTACTCTTTACTTTACTTTCAGATAACATGTACAGGAGTCACTTCATCTTTGGTCACATAATTTTTTTTTAAACCATTGCCGTGATAAACTTTTTTCTTTTTGCTTACATCCAGTTGCATATCTTTCAATAAAGTAATTCACAGCACTCAGTTTCTTCTTCATCACAAAAGGCCCTTCCCACTTTGTTTGAAGCTGAGTATTTTCACTGGACTGAGAACCAACAACCACTGTGGTTGAAATCATGGTGCCTTGCTTTTGCATCATGGTTAGGGAACCATAACTGATCAGCATTTTAGAACTATTTCTGTGGATTATTTTCTGATGTGTTTGAGCTTCTGCTGGCCTAGCTCTCATTCACTGTGGTTACTTCACGTCTGTTTTGTCTCTGTTAGTGTTGCGCTTAGGAGCTGTACAAAAAAAGTTACTTCATGTCTGTCACACAACTACTGAAATTTGTCTCGACCATGCCCCCGGAATGGGTGTTAAGCGTGACAATACTGTACCTGGTGCTGGCGTAGGGTTTTCTTTGTTCCCGCTTTCTGTTCCGAGACAAGACACCATGTAGTAACAACTTTCATGCAACAAAACATTCATTTCTCTCAGAAAACTGTGTCCTTTTTTAATTTTGACTTTTCGGAAGCAAAATATCAAAAAAGAATTTTTTAAGCCCCCCCCCAAAAAAAAAAAGGAAAAATGAAGCTAGACAAATTCAGTGTTTGTCACAGTACAAGACCGTGAGGTAACATTTGTCACAAGACAAGTTATCACAACCATGGGAACACTGAAACAGGGACAAAACCACGTGATCGTGACCAACGTGGTCAAAGTACAAAACAAGTCATGGAACAAAGTAGGACGTGAAGTAACCGCATTGTCACCTCCAGGAGAAGTGTGGGTTTTGCCTCTCTCTCTCCTTGCATCCTTCTTTATTCCTCCTACCATTAAAAAAGAAGCAACTTTTGCCCCTATAAAATAAGAATAATAAACAAGTCACAATGACAGCATTATGTGTATCATGCTAGGTAGATGCATTGCTGTTTCACTATGTCTTTATTTACTTTATTTAACAACAACAAAAAGTTACAGAAGTCTGCTATATGATAGTCACGGGGAAAAGTGGGGAAGGGGATAGGAACAGGAGAGACAAGAACTGAAAGACCCTTTTTGTCAGAAGAAACAGAACAGAAGGATCTCTCAAATGAGTGATAAAATACATCACATTAAAGATATGAACGTTTCAAGTATAAACCAGTCTGTTCCAAATTCCCCCATCTGGAGATCCCCTTAGTACTTTTAGAAGGAGACTTTTAAAACTACAACTACTACTACATCTAAACCTTAATTAGGTGGGCTTGTTTTTGCATATAAACAGATGGACAAAGGAAAATAAGAACAGAAGTTATATAATATGTGCAACGTGCAGATGTCTTTCCCTGTTATGTCTACTCACATACATTTTTTTTCCAACAAGATTTTGGGATCAGCTTGGCGGAGGCCTGGAATTACGGGTGCATTCCATTTGGAGAATGTAGCAGTTGGACTCCCCCACTATGATTACAGTGAATACGATTTTTCTGTTATTTGGAGATGGAGGAATAGTTTGTCAGACTGTTCTAGAACAAAATGCATACAATATTTTGCTAGAAAGTAGAATGGTGCCTTCTGACTACAGATTTTGAAAATGGAAATAAAGATCAGCATAGCTATAGGAAAGGAGACCAGACAACCATGCATAGTTTGGTCTGTACAGAGGTAGGCCGGTTTAGCTGTGGATGTGTTTCCAGGAATATGAAACCAAAATGGGCCAAAGACAATGACAAAGGCAAAGGACAAGACAGCAACCTCCCCTCTCAAATTCCATAAAGAAGACGACTAGATTGACAATTGAATCTAACTGGTGAGAAAACAGTGTCCCACATCTGAGGGCATGAAGGTACAGTAACCTAGACAGAACATGTGTAGGCAATGTGGTACACATAGCTGTCATCCTAGAACAGAGAAATGTCCTCAGGAGGAAAGCCTGGTCGGCACCTTCTGCTCCCCACCCCCCATAACATCTGCCACCATAGGTGTTTGCCTATGCACGCAGAGAAACCTACATACAGAAATAAATTAAAAAAACACCAGAATCTAAAATGGTGAATTGTTGTCACTGAAGACAAAACAAGCAGCCAGGGCCATGTGGCTGTGTTTGTGCAACCGTTAATCAGAAACTCGGCCGCCCTGCTTCTTTTGTGAGCCCCGACTGAGAGTGAGGTCCGACATGGACAGCTGCAGCTTCAAAGAATCCCAGTGACCTAGATTCTCCACTAGATTACTGTCTGTTTGGGCCTGTGTTGCTACCTCTGCATTGTAAGCCCGATTTCAGTTGCTCATACTGACTTGCTCGCTGCGCTGACCCATTTTACCATGGCAACCTGATTCGCTGTACCAGAGCCCAAGGAAAAAAAAAACACTCCTAGAGGATTCCAAGATTAAATATACTTGCTGCTTTTTATAGAAAAAAATAATGTCCTTAGCAAGCATGCAGCAGACTTGAATAGATGTGGAAGCTAGGGATATTTTTAGGCCAGATATTACAAATGTACCTTTAAATCAACATGTCTGTGCCTACATTGAAAAAAGAAAAACAACAACATGTACACATATTTTTTGGTAAATCTGACAATTGTTTTTCCTTCTGCCAACCACTTCATCCTCTCTTCCCTTGTGAACTCGGCACAACTCCATAAATATACATTACAGCATGTCAAACTTTGCTTTCCCCCTCACACATGAAGGGATGCACTCAGATAGAAAATCATTCCTGCTGCCACGTATTAGTGACTGTCTGTGCCTGCTACTCTGTAGTTTATTCCCCACCCCCCAGGAGATGGGGGCTAGGATTAGAAAGAGGAAGGAACATTTCTGAATTTGTTTTGCTATACAGGCAAGTGCCATTATATTTCTTATGCTGGCACACTCTCTTACCAACCAATTTCCCCTTGCCAAATATATATTCATTCTACAAATATTCCTGATTTGAGATTACAGAAATGCCTGTCAGTTTTGATAATTGGGCATTTTGTGAAGCTAGGATGACGGGTTATGAAATACAGTCACCCCCCCCCCCGCCATTTCGCGCTTCAGGTACTGGAGTCCCACTACATTGCGGGATCGCAGTACCTGCACCTCAGGATGGCAGAGGGCAGCGGGGGACAATCGGGTCGCTCTGCACCACCCAACCAGGCTCCCCCGAGAAGCCTCGGGGCAGTGTGGGGGGCAGCAGCAGGGAGCGTTCAGGTCGCTCCACCTCGCCCCCAGGCTCCCCCGAGAAGTCTAGGGGTGGCAGGGAGTGATCAGGTCATTCCATGCCGCCCAACCAGGCTCCCCTGAGAAGCCTCAAGGCCACACGGGTGGGCGATGGAAGTAAGATCCCGCAACACTGCCTGGACGCGCCGCCCCAAGACTTTTCGGACAGGCATGTGATTGCCCCTGCCCCGCCCCCTACCCCCAGGCCCCACCCCACCCACTTCTGCATATCGCAGATTTTCATGCATCATGGGTGGGGTGGGTCCCTAACCCCCATGATCGGCGGGGGGGGGGTACTGTATCCTCATCCTACAGCCTAATGTCCACGAATGTACTGTTAAGGCATTGGGCCACCTTGAATCCAGTAAATCTGAGTAAACATTCTGAGTTTCCCATGCAGCACTGCTCCAAGATATTCTTACTGGCAGAGCAATATAAGGCCCCACCTTCTCATTCCATGTACAAAACAAAGTGGGAGAACAGTTGACAGAACACCATCCTGCATTCCGTCAGAAGAAGGCAATAAAGGTAATGTAGTGGAGCAAAGACTCAAAGAGACACATAATTGAGTTGTGCGTTTTTTAAAAATCAGATATGATGACATCATCTGAAACACACCCATTAGGAGCCCTCTGAGATTAGCGACAAGCCTTGGAGGAAACTGGATTTTCTGTGCAATGATAAAAGGTCTCGAGAGATGTGTCATAATCTGAAGTATTGTTGAGGCTAGCTTGGTCTTGCACCATGACCCACTGGCTTCAGCATAGACACACTTGTCATGGTCGTGAATTCCTCATGGCGTTTTTATGTGCTGCCAGGTTGGAAATGACCAATAGCAACCCTAATAGGGCTTTCAAGGTAAGGTTGATGCTTAAAGACTGATTTTGTCAGTTCCACACCCTCAGTGAGTTTCCACGCCTGAGCAGGGATTCAAACCCTTGTCTCTACAGTCCTAGTCTGTCACTCTATCCACTATACCACACTGGGTATCTTGATTTGACACCTCCACATTGTATCTTGATTCCCTCCCCCATTTGTGGCGCAGTGGTTAAATGCCTGTACTGCAGGTGAAACTGTGCTCACGACCTTGGGTTCAATCCCAGTTAGCTAGGCTCAAGGTTCACTCAGCCTTCCATCCTTCTGAGGTCGGTAAAATGAGTACCCAGCTTGCTGGGGGGGGGGCAATGTGTAGCCTGCACACTGTAATTAAAATTGTAAACTGCCCAGAGACTACTTAAAGTGGTATGGAGCGGTATATAAGCAGAACACTTTGCTTTGATTTGGGAGTAATCAACAAATTGACTCCATTTTGGGATTCATTGATGACATGACTAAAGCGACTGCCATGCTGAATATCTGCCCCCTTTGCACTGTGTTTTCTTTTTGCACAAGCACAGGGGAGATGTTTGTGATATGGAGAAAGCTGCTGGACTGTCTTCATGTGGGTAAATAATAGACCCACATGCATGGGAAGAAATATAATATCGTATCCTTTTTTTTTAAACAAAGGAAGATAAACCCTGGTCTTCTGTTAAATGGGAGGTCATGTGATTTATCTTTGTTTTCCCCTAATAATCCAGCAGTCTTTTGTATCTCCTAAAAGTCCTCTCCAGGCAAGAGTTCCTCTTCTGTAAAGTCGGGTTGTGTCTTATGATACTGCAATGGGAAGTAAAAATCACCAGAGTGGGTTTGGGTAGGAGTATACCATGCCATTAGGGATGGGCACGACTTAGCGGTATTCCCATTTCCGTTTCCGTTACTTGTTTCCATTACTCAACGGAAACGGTAACGGGAATTACTCCGCCAGAATTCGAACTCGAACCGATGAACGAATAATTTGGTCTGATTTGTCGTGGTCGTTCCTGGCATCGCGCGATCGCGCGATGCCAAGAGGCACAAAAAAAAAGTTTTTAAAAGTTAAAAAAAAGACCCCGATTCCCGGCCCTAAAAGCAGGCGAAAACTGTCTGAGGGCACCTACCAGGCCAGAAGGGTATTTTATTTGGGGGGGGGGTTTCCCTGCCCCCCCTCTCCTTGGCTATTGCTACTGCTGCGCTGCTGGTACCAGGCTGGGAGGGCGCATCCATTTGCCATGCAGTGCGGGGGGATCCAAAATGGCGACCACAATATTTTTTTTGAAATCGTTGCCCAAAACCCCACCAAAGCACCACAGAAACATGCGAAAATTAGCTATTTTAAATGCTTGAATTTTTACAGTAGCAGCAGTGGGTTTTTCTTGCAAAAAAAAAAGTCTCCGTTGATTTTATTTTATTTTATTTTATTTTATTGTATTTTATTTTTTTACACCTGCGCATTCACAATGATGGGCTCGCCCATGGGAGTGGACCATGCAAATTTTCCACCAATCGCATGGCCACTTGGCCAGGTTGACCACAGAGACTTCTGGGATGTGCCAATCGGGCATAAACAGCCCACTAATAGTAGCCCAAACCCGAACCCTAAGCCTAAGCCTAACCCATACGCCAGTACACTGTCCTTCTAAGTGGGTCAGAGAGGCACCCAGAGGTGCACCCCAATACTCACTCTAACCACACCCATAACTAGCCTAACCCTAGACCTTGCGCTAACCCATCTTAACCCTAAGCCAGATCTACTTGCATTGCACTACATGCAAGTACGTGAGAGGCAGCGGGTGCAAAGAGTCTGCCGGTCCGTCACTTGTGGCTCTGGCTGACTCCTGCAGCTGCCTCCAGAAGCCTGCTACCCCCCCCAAACCAGTACTAACGACAACGAAAAAACAAAAAAACAAACCGACTAATTTTTGCGAATTTTTGCAAAAAATGGAAACGAGCTGAAACGGGCTGCCTCTGACACACGACAACTCGAAAACGTCATTTTCCCTAGTCGTGCCCATCTCTACATGCCATATAGGCAAGTATGGGGAAGTAGTTTATAGGCAGAATATTGCTTTTTGGGATGGTACGTGTGAAAGTACCAAGGAGTCCCTCTCTAGTCACTGACATCACATCACACGTGTGATGACAAGTATGCTAACCCTGCAAGGTATAACTGCCACCACACCCACCCCAGTCACAGATCAAGGCAAAACTTGATTTTTGGTACCAAAAACCCTCTGAGCCAAAACCACAGGAAATTGGATGGATATACATTTTTACATATTTTATTAAAGATAGTGAAAAAGGCAAAAAGGTAACTTTTTAAAAAAAGTTTCACAAAAAAGCACAATTAAAAGTAAAGTAAAAAAGTAAAACAAGCACAATTAAAAGTAAAGGCTGAAACATGTAAAATAAAAAAGCTAGCTAATAACCCAGTACTCACATATTAGCATAATATGTGAGTATCAGGCAGCCATTTTTCCTATTACTCAAATCCTGTTTTGGAAAAGAAATATAATGAACAAGTAACACATATCTAATACACTGAATTTAAAATAACAGGTAATAGCTGACACATTATTTTACAAATAATATTTCAGTAATAATTTTGAAGGTCTGTGTTTGAATCATGAAGAGAAAAATCAAACCTCGGCATCCTGACCTCCTATCCTGGCATCACATTCTCAATCTGAATCCTAACTGCTGATGTACAATAAATAAAGCAAAGCTAACAAACAATTGAACTCACAAGGAAATCATATCATTTACTTCACTTGTAGTTACAACTGTGACAAATGACTGTCATGTGCCTCCTCCCAAGGTCGTCCTCCCATACCACCAGAACTAGTGGAACTATGCCTGGTGATTCCCTAACTTTAGGAGGCTGCTGCTGATGTGTCTCTCATGAGAAACCCAAATAGAGATGGGGACAAACTGCCAACATGGAGAGTCTAAAAAACGGGAGGGAGGGAGGAATGAATAAAAACAAGGAAATATTTAATGAATTTGCTGTATCAATTGAATACCCCCATTCATTTTTTTAATTTGTCCCCCTCTCTAGTGGCAACCCATCTTGATCAGGGTCTAATGGTGGACTACTTTCCTGTTGATTGGTTTTATCTTTTTTATCTAGCTGAAGCTTTCTTTGTTATATATCTACAGTAGAGATGGGTGTGAAATGGAAAAAGAGTGTTTCATTTCATTTCTTAAGTAGCTTCATTTCGTTTTGTTACTAATGAATTTTTAAAGTAGTTTTGTAACAAAACAAAACGAAATGAAATGAAACTTTATGCTCTCTTGTGGCCTAGAGGCACCAAAATGGTAGGGGAGTTTCCTCAAGCTCTTCCCTGTAAGCCCCCAAAATTTTGAAAAGTTTGGGGGTCAGGGGCTGAGTTATTAAACATCAAGAGGGTGCTCCTAGGAAAAAAAATCACTTCTAATTGAGCGAGAAGCTGATAATACACCCCCCCCCCAGAGGGTGAGCAATTAGCGGCTTCTTGCTCAATTAAAAATGACTTTTTCCTAGGGACATCCCCTTTGTAGCTTTATAACTCAGCCCCCTGAACCCCAAACCTCTCCAAATTTGGGGGGTTTAAAGGGAAGTGTACCCAGCAATTTTAGTGCCAATACATGACTGGCGATACCACTTTTTGAGTACATTTTAATGTACTCAAAAATAGGTATTGCAGGCACGTTTTGGAACCAAAATACTAGGGAGCAAGTTTGAGCTGTGAAACTTCAAACTTAAGTTTGAAGACCTGGAGAATCCAAGGACCCACTTCATCCTTCATGAATACTTGTAAATATTAGGGCATTTATCAGTGACCTTTCTCATAGTTTACACAGCATAAAGTTACATTATGCAATGAGGGAAGAAAAGGAATCTTATTCTGGTGAGATAAATATTTTCCAATGCCACTTTTCTAGGGTGCTTTATGTACCATCAATCCTACTGTTTTTTGCCAAAGAACATTCTTATTTCCAAAACATTTTGGAGTCATATTTATTTATTTTACTGGGTTTGTGTGATTATTGGTGTATTTTATATTTTATTGTTTATTTCTGTGAACTTTAAAAATCTCTAAGTCCTCCTAAAATCAGTAAGTCAACACAAGTCCCAAATTTTGGTCATTATAGCCACCTTAAAAAAAAGAGGCTCCTAATTCTACATTCTAAATTGCTTGCAGACATTATTAACAGATAATGAGACAGTAGGGAAGAAAAGAGTACATTATTATATTATTAGTATTAACATTATTAGCATTGTTAATATGTACCTTTATTTTACTCTGCATCCCTGAACATCCTTGGGCAAACTACGCAGCCCCGGGATGCCTCAGAAGAAGGGAATGGTAAACCACCTCTCCCTAGAAAGCCCAGAAAGGAGTTGCCATAAGTCAGAATTGACGGCACAAAATTATTATTGTTTCTAATGTGTGTGTCAAAGGGGACAGTTTTAGGGCCCTTCATTTCAACATGCAGATCCACTATGAATAAGAGTGCTCAGCAACTGATACGACCATGTATACTGCCGGTGACCTTGCTCTGAAAGTGATTTCAGGGCCTCAAGGACCCTAATCGGGGTTTTAAAAGCACACTGTCACAAAGCTTTAGAAAACAGAGTGGATAATGATACCATCAAATGTGGATGTCCTGCTAGAAATGAGATTAATTTATACGCTGAAGTGCCCAAGTGACTTTCATGCCACCACCATTTTCTGTCCTCCTCGGGGAAAGAAAAACAGACCGCATCCACTCAGCCTACATCCTGGAGTCAAAATGGAGAATACAAAAAACATAGAAAAGCATGCTCAACATACCCCAAAAGCACGAACCACAATGGCTTTGTATTTGTTTTCATTTGTTTTATTAATTCTTTCTAAGAAAGGAAATACATTTGGTTCTGCAACTCATTTTGGTTTTCTGGGTATAAGATCAAAATCAAATAAATATTTTAAATGACAAATTAACATAGGGGTCGTGTATTTGTACACGACCCCTAAACTCCGCCGCAAATGGCTGCCAGCTCCGGAGCTTACAATTGTTTCCCCACCAGTTTGCAGGAAATTAAGTGCGACCATGACCACCTAAGCACGTCCCAGCGCACTTTTCATGTACCTGCTCTTGGAGGGTGAAAATCCCCTCTCTGGATGTAATCTGGTGAGTGCGGGGCTCTCCTCGCTTCTGTTTGGGTTTTTTTGCCTCCCGCCCCTTTAAGAGAAGGAATCAGGACGACGGGTGGCTTCGGAGGTGAGCCTGCATTTTTTCCTCTCTTTTTTCTCCCTCCCCTCATGCAGATAGGAGCAAGGAAGTGCAGAGGGGTGGGGACCCAGGAAGAGCAACGAACCCCCAAGATCTCTGGTCTTAGTTTAAGTGGCCAGCGGATCTTAGGGGTCGTGTGAAAAGGCCCATAGTGGCTCAAAGCCAATTCAGCTTCTACAATAGGAGGGGGGAAAACCCTAACACTTGCACACAAATCTTTGGAAAAAGTCTTGCCCAAGAGTCACAGATCAGATACCACTGAATCATGATGTAACCATTGGACTCAGGTAGACTTAGAAATGAATACACATTTAATCACTACGGTCTCATGCCGTGCTTTGTCTCCAAATAAAAGGGAAGCAATGCAAACCGGAAGCTGTCCACAGTTTTTGCATCTTTATTGCCTTTCTGCCTCACTTGCATTCCAGGGCAATATCTGCACTACGTTGCAGGCTACAGGATCTGTTTCAAAACAGCTTTGTCGCCATTGTTTGCCCCAGTCCTGGGAGTTGTGGCTTAGTGACAGTCTTGTGTTAAGACATTGGTGGGGAGAGATTTCCTGGCAGCTGAATTACAATTTCCCTGAACATGGGACACCTGAGGATTTCTATTTGTCTGCATTTGGGAGTGAGCCAATGCAATTTGCATATCATGAATTAATGTGCAGATCAGAAGGCAGTTGTTCCTTGATTGCCCTGAATGTTGCAAAGATATTTTTCAGCTTACAAAATGTAAAACTATAACATGTTCAAAAAATTTAGAAAATTACACATTAAATTCATTCCCCCACCAATAAAATGCACACAGAAAGGCGTGTTTTGACCCTAACATAAAGCCATGTGGGGAAGCGGGGGGGAGGAACAAAGTTTTCTTAGGCGAATGGTGTTCATCAGTGCTTGCAAGACAGCTTGAAAGCTCTGTTTAGAGACAGACTGCAACAACAGCTCCTGCAGACTGCAATGGGTGTGGCTAACTGGGGGAACCTGTTTTGTTGCACCTTAAAAAGTAAGTTTTTGAAAGTGTCCGGTCTCTACTTATCTCTGGCCTAGGGCAGATCAAGTACATCCTCCCTCACACAGTAACTATCCTCCACCACATACACATTTTGAAGGTAGAAATGCGAATATTCTAGTAGGAAGACAGATGCACAAGGGAATCCATGCATCTGATTGGAGATAGCTGGGGGATTCACCAACATACATGGCACAAGGGCAATGGAGAAACCTCAGAGATGTCAGTTCATTGATTTTAGTTTGGCTTTAGTTTCCTCCTTTTCTTACCAGTTTCTGTGTGAGGAATCAGTATGCAATAGTTATTTAAAAAGAAAATCAATAAATCTTCCTGTAATAGTGAAGTCTGTGTCAAAAAATCCTGAGTTTCCTTAGTTTGCAGCTTTCTTATGGTCTTCTTGACCTTTAAACTAAATTAGTCTGGGCAACAAAAAATAAATGTTTTAAGGAGATTATTGCCATGTGTGAAGCAGGACATGCAGCACGGTGGTATTTGTTACTCTCAAAAGTACACAAAAAAGTAATTTAGAAGCTACTAGCTGCCTAGATGCCCTAAGCACATCTGATCTCACCTGATTTTGGAAGGTAAGCATGGTCGGCCCTGGTTAGTACTTGGATGGGAGACCACCAGGGAATACCAGCTGTTGTAGGTGACTGGAGTAGGAACTGGCAAACCACTCAGTAATCCTGCCAAGAAAATTCCATTGTCATGGAATCACGAAGAGTCGGTCACAGCTGTAGCAACGCAACACAACACAACACACACACACACACACACACACACACAGAGAGAGAGAGAGAGAGAGAGAGAGCGAGAGAGAGCCCATCAACATTACTAATCACCCATTTGATTGTGTTCTAGCCTGGTCAATATCTTTGTGCTGATGTAGACCATCATATAGAGCTGAGCTAGGTCATTTGTGTTCTCTGCTTCTCAATATCCATATGAAGGTTGTGGTTCCAAAGCTGAGATCCACATGCACCTTGAATTCACATATAGGGCTTATTCTTCAGAAGAGCATTTGTTTGAATCTTGGTTCTCGTGTATGCCTGCAAACTGGGACATTCAGAGACCAGTTCAAGCAAGGCTAACACAATAGGTAGACCGAGAAGACAGGAATGTCTTCCTTCAGCTGCATACAACTGTCCCAGATCTGCCTGAAGGCACCTTCTACAACTGCAAGCTGATTAATAGAAGTTCCCCAAAATCTTGACAGTGGATAAATAGAAGTGACAGCATACCACAGGATAACTTAAGTTATTACAGTGCAGGGGTAAGCACCCCCACAACAAGCTATATTACTCTGCCTTGGTGAGCCAAATACTGGATTCCGAATTAATCTCATTATCCAAAATTTGGGGCATGTATGAAATCATTGCTTGAATTCTTACCTACCTAGCTCTCAAAAAGCAGCAGAAAGCCATAGTGGTGTAGGGATTGCAACATTGGATTAAAGCAGAGGATTGGAAAGTTCAGACTCACTCTGGGCTGTGCAACTTGTTGTGTGAACTTTAAGAGGCTACTGTCTCCGAACCTAATCTACCTGCTAGGGTCACTGAGAGGATCAAGTGGGGAACTAGACCCCCCAATAAGGTCTTCCTTGAGCTTCTTCTTTAAGGAACAAGATCTGAACCTATAATAAATGAAGTACAACACTGTACAATAAATGAGAATTTTTTTATGCATTTCATTTTACTTTTGGAGTAATTCTTTATCTTTATTATTCTTGAAGAAAACTCTCTTTGGCAGAGGGCAGAGTCTATGCCATAGCTGTCTGACTTTTAAAAACCATTCTTAGAGGCGTCATACATCTCCGGAAAGATGATCAATGCTGCCAAGGGCCTCAGTCCTTGATGATGTTTTTGCTTGTACTTTAATTAATTTATTCTTTCTCTTTTCACATACACTTTTCACACGACCCCTAAGATCCGCTGGCCCCTTAAATTCAGACCAGAGATCTTGGGGGTTCGTTGCTCTTCCTTCCTCCCCACCACTCCGCACTTCCTTGCTTCTGTCTGCGTGAGGGGAGGAAGGGGGGAAAAAGCCTTAAAAAGGGACAGAAGAATAAAGCCTTACCTCCGGTGCCAGTGGAAGTTGCTCCAAGCCCCGTTCACTTCCTGGTTCCTCTTTTAAGTAGCTCTTAAAGGGGCAGGAGCCAAAAAACAGCAAACAGAAGCGAGGAGAGCCCCGCACTCACTATCGTTGCACCACATCAAAGAATTTTCACCTCCGGAGAGAAGGTACAAGAAAAGTGCACTGGGTCGCGCTAAAGTGGGTGGGGTCACACTTAATTGCCTGTAAACTCTGGAGCTGGTGGGGAAACATTTTTAAGCTCCAGAGCTGGGAGCCATTTGCTCCGGAGTTTAGGGGTCGTGTATAAACGCCCACAGTCATTTAATGCAGATCTATTGCTAATAATAATGAGCCAAGACCTCAGCACTGAAAAATCTAGGCTTTTTGATGGGTCCCAAGGGTTGGGGAACAAGCGACAGTAAATGTCTTCCTTTTTAAAAAAAAACTAAAATGAAAAATTAAATGTATTTATCAGACACATAGAAGGCCAGCAAAGCAAGTACAGCTGTGGCCAAACAGAAGGGACAGAATTGCTTCTCATCAATAGAGCTTTCAGTTGTCTTTGAACATGTATAGTGGATGTAGAATTATGATGACAATCACATGTTCAACACGTGTTCTATACAGGAGTGTGTGGGTTAAGATGGTACCCCTCGCTGTTCCCCATTGTTCTTAGACAAAAACCAACAGCCAAATGAGTATGCAATCGGACAGACATTTGTATCTTGATTCTGGGACAGACTGGTTCTTTCCTAGAGATGGGCATGGAACGAACATTTTTTCGTTTCTGTTACCGTTTGTCATTTCCGTTACGTAACGAAATGACAAACAATAATTGTGATGAAATGCAACGAAATGAACAAAACCATGAAAATTGTGGTTGTTACGTTTCGTTTCCGTTAATGGCGACGCGCAATGAAATGAGCTGTTTTAAATGTTAAAAAACGCCCTGGACATCCGTAAAAACACAGCAATAATTATTTATATTGTCTGATAATACCTACCAGGGGGGTTGGGGTCCTTAAAACGTTTGTTTTTGTCTTCTCCCATTACGATGTATTTTTCTTTTCCCTTTAAAATGGATGTCGCCACCAGCCGCAAAATGAAGGCAAGCCATGTGATGGGATCATGTTCAACCAATAGCATGCCCAGGTTGCAGACTGGGCGGGCAGGTCTGGCAGCCACAGAGGGCATAAAAAGCTCTGTCAGCCCCCGTCCTCCTTGCAGTCTCTGGTGGGAGTTAGGGTGGGATTGCTGTCTCTGCAACTCTAGCTTCAGTCCTGCAGCCTCCCTGTGTGCATGCGTGCTGCGTACCTCTCGGTGAGTACCCTCCCTTGCCCCACAGTGCAGTCACTCTGCAGCTGCCTTGCACCCTGGGCAACGCCCGCCGCTGCCTTTGCAGCCTCCTTGCATACCTAGTCTATACTGTGTCTCTGCCAGCATCCATTTTTTTAGTGTTTTCCCTCTGGTCTGGGGCGTTGGGGGATGCCTGCACACGGAAATGCTTTAAAAATCACGCAAAAAGCGGGTAGATATGACAAACAAAAAAATGAAAAACGGTAATGAAATTTTTCAAAAATTTTACGACAAACAGAAATGAACCGAAACGGACCTCTCAACAACAAACGAAAAACCGAAACGCCATTTTTTTGTTCCGTGCCCATCTTTATTCTTTCCTTTTCCCCGACACCACACAACGTACATCAGTGGTCCTCAACCTGTGGGCTCCCAGATGTTCCTGGACTGCAACTCCCAGAAGCCTCCACCACTTGCTATGCTGGAAGGGATTTCTGGACATTGCAGTTCAGGAACATCTGGGGACCCACAGGTTGAGAACCACTGACGTACATGCATCACAAAACATCCCGTCCCTAACTGATGTGCATCTGCATCTTTTGGGCTCCTTTTTAGGGGCTACTGTTTAGGTTGTTGTCCCCCTCTCTATGTGTGTGCATTTTGGTTTGGTTGAGGGATGTGTGATCAAATCAAAGTGTATGGCGTAAACTGCCTCTTTGTTTAAGCCACTTATGGATCATGAAAGATGGAAAGCTTCCTCCATGCTTCCTAAACAATGGTTTGAAACAGCTTTTAAAAAACAAGCCCTTTCAATGCAACTGTCAGTTAGCAATACAGTAGGTACCCTGGTATCCGCTGGGGATCAGTTCCAGGACTTCCCATGGATAATGAAAACTGTGGATAAGAGAGAACACCCAAAATCACCAAAACAGCTCTTTTGTGACAGTAGCTTGCTTTACGGCTGCTGTTTTATGACAGTAGCTTGCTTTACAGCTGCTGTTTGTGACAGTAGCTTTCTTTGTGGATGCTGTTTTAGCTTGCTTAACAGCTGCTGTTTGTGACAGTAGCTTGCTTTGCAGCTGCTGAATTATTTATTTAATTTCCCCCCCTGCCAACCGTGGATAACTGAATCAGTGGATAATGAATCAGTGGATACGGGGTCCTACTGTAATTAAAAAGGAATGGAAATCTTTCTCTCCCTTCCTATCTGCAGGTGCTTGGAAAAGAATTACATTTCTCAGTCAGGACCATTAAGGAGCTTAAACAAAGCATGAAGGAGTAGATAAAAAAGGAATTTGGGTGGGGGGCTTGTTTGTTTACCTTTAAAGGGAAAGATCAATCTATATTGTAACAGGGTAGTTTGAGGTGCAGTGGGGCTGATCCTTGCAAGGATTGCCCCAAATGACATACTGCAACTTCTGGAAACCCTGTTCAGCATGATTGAGATTGATCCAATCCAGGATAATTGGGCTATCTAGTCATACCCTAAGTTTAATGAGAATCCCCCTGAAATCAATTGAAGTCCCTCATGTCACATCCTATGCACATAACAACCAAGGAAGCAATGCCGCCTTATGTAGACTTTTGAAGGGGTAAAATTAAACTGGGGCAAACTTCCACATAAACATGTTGCAGCCAAGGCAGGAAAAATATAAAATATTGGTTCAGAGATTCTTTTTGGTCCTTGACCCTAAATAACATTTACTTACTTACTTGGTACAGAGACTAACCAGTTTTGTTTGTGGCTTAAGCTTTTGTAGAGTGCAGATTGCTTCTTCAGATAAACTGAAGTGAGGCACCTGTAGAAATGGGCTGCAATCCATGAAAGCATGTTAATTTTTAAAGGTGCCATAAGATGTTGCTATTTTTGCTGCAACAGACTAACATCACTACCCCTCTGGAAAATTCAGGTAAACATTGGGTACAGCTTTATACTGCATCTCTCATTAAACACAGGCTCCATCTGAGTAAATATGTATGACATTGATCCTTCAGGGCCAATTGACATGTTTCATGGAAGTACTTTAAACGGCACAGCGGTGGATCTCCCCACCCCCTTGCTATAAATAGATCAAGTAGCATAGAAATTGTGGCGGTGTCTACAGATGCATGCCTGTTTATTTTCTGATGTCAAACCACAAACAGGTGTCTCCCTTGTACATTGTGTGAGAGGGGAGGCTTGTTTCAAAGGTGGGGGTGGTGGAAAAATGCAGTGAGGAAGAATAAAACTCAATCATCCTCCTTATGGGCTCCCCATTGTCCTCATTGCTATGATGCTTCCCAACCATCAGGAAAAAGTAGATGCAATATGCACATTCTTACCTATAACAAACTGTCTTACAGGTGATAAAGGAGAACTTTGTAGATCAGAGAAAAGGTCAGTCCAGAATTCTGATTCCCATAACAGCCAGCTTGTGGAATCATGACGTCAATAGTTCTGTCCTACTGTTGTTCTCCAGTGGCTACAGTTCAGAGGTATATTGATTCCCATCCTGGAGGTAACATATAACAGCCATGACTGGCTTATAACCTCTCATTCCATTCCATTGCAAGCCTCCTGAACTTCTCCCATATTCTGTTCTTTAACAGCGATGAATGTTACTTAAGATATCTTTCAGCATGTCACATTCAGTGAAGCAAGTGATTCAAGCAAGCCAAGTTGAACTATTGTTTTTATGTGCCTTCTTCTCACATACAAGCGGGTTCTAAGACTGTGGAGAAGTTTCGCTCATTTTCAAAGTCCATTTCCTCTTTATAAGCTTCACTGGTTGCAATATTGAATTTCCACTGCATCAGATTTGCTGCCTTCGTGCTACATCTTGTTTCTAGTGACCAGTTACTGGAGATGCAATTGATAGCACTTGGAGGCTGCAAAACATTTCTCAATATAGCTAGCAAAGCATTTCAGTGGACATGAAATGGGTATCTTTCTGTAATGCTGAAATGGCAAGCGCAACAGGCCCCTGGAAGATGGAAAAGTCCAACAAATAAAAATCGCAATAAATGCTTATCTTCCTCAGTCACGTGGAATTCAAGGCTATTAAAAAAAATACAGGTGACTGATGTGATCTCCATGTTGTGCTATTTGTGCAGCACTGATATGGACTGATTGAACTCCAATGACAGCTCACTGCTTAGAGACCTCAGCAGGTGCTAATTACTAGGGCTGGCTCTGCCATTAGGCAAAGTGGGGCACCCAATTTAACAGCAGATTCTGAGCGCAATAATGACAAAATCCAAACCACTCCTTCCCCATCCTCACCCATTTTGCACTGGAGGAGTAAACATTAGCCATAGGAACAGCTCTGCCCTTTAGACATCGGCTGGTTGCACCCAGGGGATTTGGGAAATATGTGGAATAGAAGAGGGCTGCATTGTACTTCGTCTGTGGTGGCAACATCTTTGGCCTACTTTGCAGAACAACTTCAGTCGGCCTGTCTTAAGGTTTCACATGGTGGATGTTTGAGGACTTGCAAACATGCTCCTTTTAATTTGATCCATAGTTATTTTAGTTTTAAAAAGATGCTTCTGCAGTTTGCACATGCCGGGAATAGTCATGCTTGATAGCCAATAAATGTTTGAACCCATGTGGCCCAATTTAGCATAGAGCAGGCATGTCAATCTAGATCTCGGTGGATATGCTATGAAGAGAAAACGTGACATTATATTACAGGAGTAACGCATACTCATGACCTGTGATGTTGTTACCTCTCATGAATGCCATCAAGCAAAGGAGAAAATCAGCCTGGTCACCATCAATAAGCCAGGGAATTATCAGCTTCTTTGCTCTAGCTGTTTGTTGCTCCAGGAATGTAAGAATAAAGGCAACAAACAGTATGCCACTTTCCACAGTTTAACGGAACAAAGTCACCTGAACAGTTCATGCAAAATCTGTCCCAAAGGAAAAATAGCCTGGCCCAAAATGGATTCAGTTCTTAAAAATAAACACCCAACCCCCCCTCTGGTTTATGAAAGCAGGATATTGTGCTTTTGTGTCCATGATTCAAAACACCAGGAAATGGCCTGATATTGCTGCACTGTATCGTGCCCACTTTGCCATCATGAAAAATCACACTGAGCTTTACATAGCAAAGGCTGGCCTGAAATGTCGGCAACACCAAAGGCAGCAACCAAGATGGTCTATGGGATACTCTGTTCTGTTCACTACTAGAGATGGGGACTAATAAAAATCAAACTGGTATATTGAATGAATACCCCCAATTTGTCAAATATCCATTCCTCAATATTCATTGGGTCTGGAGGACCCACAAATATGAAGGCATGGATATTTCCTTCTTTTATTTGTGCATTTTTAAAAAACAAAGACAGACCATGGCTGTCTATAAAACAAAACAAAACAAAACAAAAACTACAATCCAATCCTGAAGAACCTCCTATCTGTTTCATCCCCTGCATCCCCTGAAGCCCCCATCGGGGAGTCCCCATCAGTGAGATTGCCCAGATGGGGTGTGAATGATAGCTTCCCTAGAGACTAGGCAAATGATCACACACACCCCACTGTGGAATCACCTTGAAATCAGACGGGAGTCTTTCTTTATCTCCCTGAAGCCCTCATTTGTGTGATCCCAATGAGATTGCACTGATAGGTGATTGCCTCTCTGAAGCCAGGGGTTTCCCCAAAACTAAACATGAACTAAACATGAATATACAGAAGAATTATATCAGAAAGATCTGGATGTCCCTGATAACCAAGATAGCATAGCTGCTGACCTGGAGCCAGACATCCTAGAAAGTGAAGTCAAGTGGGCCATAGAAAGCACTGCAAACAACAAGGCCAGTGGAGGTGATGGTATTCCAATTGAACTCTTTAAAATCTTAAAAGAGGATGCTGTAAAGGTGCTGCACACGATATGCCAGCAAATTTGGAAAATGCAGCAGTGGCCAGAGGACTGGAAAAGATCAGTCTACATCCCAATCCCAAAGAAAGGAAACACCAAAGAATGCTCCAACTATCACACAATTGCACTCATTTTACATGCTAGCAAGGTTATGGGTTCAGCAGCATGTGGAAAGAGAACTTCCAGAAGTACAACCTGGATTTCGAAGGGGCAAAGGAACTAGAGATCAAATCGCCAACATGCGCTGGATTATGCAGAAAGTCAGAGAGTTCCAGAAAAACATCTACTTCTGCTTCATCGACTATGCCAAAGCCTTTGACTGTGCGGACGACAAACTATGGCAAGTCCTCAAAGAAATGGGAGTGCTTGACCACCTTATCTGTCTCCTAAGAAATCTATATGTGGGACAAGCAGCAACTGTCAGAACTGGATATGGAACATCTGACTGGTTTAAAATTGGGAAAGGAGTACGACAAGGCTGTATACAGTCACCTTGCCTATTTAACTTATATGCAGAGTACATCACGCAAAAGGCAGGTCTGGATGAATCACAAACTGGAATTAAGATTGCCAGAAGAAATATCAACAACCTCAGATACGCAGATGATACTACTCTGATAGCAGAAAGTGAGGAGGAATTAAAGAACCTCTTAATGAGGGTGAAAGAGGAGAGTGAAAAAAAATGTGCAGAAGCTCAACATCAAAAAAACTAAGATCATGGCCACCGGTCCCATCACCTCCTGGCAAATAGAAGGGGAAGAAATGGAGGCAATGACAGAGTTTATTTTCTTGGGCTCCTTGATCACTGCAGATGGCGACTGCAGCAACGAAATAAAAAGACGCCTGCTTCTTGGGAGGAAAGCAATGGCAAACCTAGATAGCATCCTAAAGAGCAGAGACATCACTTTGCCAACTAAGGTCAGGATAGTCAAAGCTATGGTTTTCCCAGTAGTGATGTATGGAAGTGAGAGCTGGACTATAAAGAAGGCTGATCGCTGCAGAATTGATGCTTTTGAGCTGTGGTGCTGGAGGAGAGTCTTGAGAGTTCCCTGGACTGCAAGGAGATCAGACCTATCCATTCTGAAAGAAATCAACCCTGAATGTTCACTGGAAGGACAGATTTTGAAGCTGAGGCTCCAGTACTTTGGCCATCTCATGAGGAGAGAGGACTCCTTGGAAAAGTCCCTGATGTTGGGAAAGATTGAAGGCAAAAGGAAAAGAGGACAGCAGAGAATGAGATGGTTGGACGGTGTCATCCATGCAACCAATATGAATTTGACGAAACTCCAGGAGGCAGTGGAGGATAGGAAGGTCTGGCGAGCTCTGGTCCATGGGGTCACGAAGAGTCGGACACGACTAAATGACTGAACAACAAAACATGAACTGACAAACTATTTTATCAGTTTGTTGTTTCGGTGGCAGTGGTGGTGGTGGTGGTGGAATCCATGGTTAATCAAACCTTGGAAAATCACAAACCAGGACAAATCCCCATTTTGGTGGTTTGTCCCCATCTCTGTTCACTACCATTCACAGAGGGACACTAAGCAAGGGAAAATCCCAAAAGCTGAATCATTTTGTTTAATCAGTTAACCACTTCTCATCTGAGCACAAAGTAATTGTCAGGGCTGTTTTTCAGTTAGTGAATGGTAGTGAGCACAAGATGCCAGAAGATGAGCACATAATCTATACTAGAGATGGGCATGACTAAAAAAAAATGGTGTTTCGTTTGTCGTTTGTCGTTTAGGGGGTCCGTTTTGGTTCGTTTTTCGTTTTTTGTGAATTTTTGCAAAAAAATTCATTTTCATTTCGTTACGTAACGAAATGAAAAAACAAAAATGAAAACAAAAAATTGCTGTTTCGTTACCATTCATTACAGTTCAATGTATTTGCTGCAACGAAAACGAAACGCACGACAAAATTTCTGGTGTTTTGTTTCGTTTTGTTTCATTGTGGAGACAAAATTCATTTTTCGTTTTGTTACATAATGAAACAAAAAAACAAAAACAAAAACAAAAAATTGCTCATTTCGTGCCCATCTCTAATCTATACTATGGTTCCTGGGGAAAGGCAGAACCAAGAACAGCTTGGATGAGGCTGTTAGTCCTTCTGGGTCAAAATATTTTGAAGGGCTGTATTGAATTTAATGAAATGGTGAGGCAAAGGTGTAATTGCAACACCTACAACAGAAAAACATATGCACCTTATGACCTTTCAGGTAAACTAATGTTACCTTGCCTGCTCTACAGAGTGCAGAATTGAAAATCATCTTCCAATTTCCAAACACTCTCCTTGGGCAGGCAACACCGGGAAGAAAAGCTATATCAGAACAAAATATCTACAGATATGTGTCTGTTTTGCTTTTTGAAGTTAAAAAAAAAGAGGGCTCAGAGTTAGCAAAGAGTATCACTGGAAACCAAGATCAATATCAATATCTGATTTCCAGGTCTTTGAAGACTTGTGTCAGAAGCCTGGTCTCAGAAATCTGGAGAGAATGTTTACCGAAAGCACCCAGAGCTGGAACAAACACTGCTGTTCTGTGCTTTCGCAATGCAGAAATACTTTGTACATGTCTTTAAATTTTTTATGCTCATTCCCTGTTGAAACATTGCAAAACCTCCTCCTTTATGGAATACTTTCACTCAATTACTTTCTTTAAAGAAAAAACTGTTTTTCTTATTTGACTCCTTCCATAACAGCTGTGAACTTTTTGCTGATCTATAAATATTCCTTGCCCATATGATAGATTGCATAATCTGCCTGGCAATGCACTATGTATGCTTGGTTTATAACAAAGTTGCTGTTTTTCCCCATTTGAAAAGCCTCTTTTGAGGATCATTATTGGATCCTTGTAAAAATGAATAAATAAATAAAAAGGTGGGCCCAAACATTCTATTTCAAGATAATCAAGACTGGTATTTTTTTCAATTAATATGAGGTATTTAAAATCTGAAGATTCTACATTAATGGCCTAGTTTGTAACTTAGCTAACCCAAATTTTCACCAACCTATGCTTGCCACCCACCCAATCTCAATACTCTTATATGCTGACAACACTGTTTTATTGTCAACAACATGTGTAGGCTTCAGAAGACTTCTGATATCTTTTTCCTCCTACTGCAATAAAGAACAACTAACAACCAACTATGACAAAACTAAGATTATGGTTGTTAGAAGAAGGAGAATAAAGCATAAATGGACTCTAAATGGCCGACTTATTGAGCAAGTGCCGTATTATAAATATCTTGGCATAATATTCCACTCTTCCGGCTCTTGGCTTACACATGTAAACCACACAGCAATGAGTGCTCAAAAATGCTGTAGCACTTACTAGATTCTTCCACACCAATAGGGGAAGACATGTCCCATCAGCAATACAAGTTTTTAAGGCCAGAATCATCTCCTAAATGCTTTATGGCTCTCAAGTGTTCGGTTATGCTGATTTACGACCTCTGGAGATTGTTCAGACCAAATTTGTGAGAGCTATCCTGGGAGTACCACCTTGTACTTCCAATGTAGTTCTTAGTCTAGAGGTTTACGCATTGTAGCACGAGCCAACATTCTTATGATTAAATATTGGCTTAAACTCATTTTTTCAACAGAAGGCCTGGCCCCATTGTTGTTAGCAGACACTTTTCAGTCAGAATGGAAGAAGCATATAATTGCAGAGATATCTAAATTAGGTTACTCTCCAAGTACACTCATAGCAATGGGTTTTACAGAGGCTATGAATGCAGTGAAATGAAGGGTCTGGGATATAGAATTACAAAATCATGTTGCCCAGTTGGGGAAATGCAACTACCTTATGAAATCTGCTTTTACCATCTCTCCATACTTAGCCAGTCTTATTTCATCTAATGCCAGAAGGGCTTTTACACTGGCTAGATTCAATGTACTACCTTCTAAGCTTTTGGAGGGAAGGTTTCAAGGTTTGCTTCTAACAGACTGTTTTTGCCCATGCAATTATGACCAAATTGAAACAGTTGAACATGTGCTCCTATATTGTTCTTTCTTCGGGACATCCACATGGAGCTCCTATCTCCTATTATCTGCAAATTTCCAGGAAGAACAGAGGGATTTTATGTACAACTGCTACTTTCTGATGATACCCATGATATTACAAGAAAAGTGGCTAAATTCTGTGAGGCAGCAATAGTAACTCGGAAACAGACGTTTGGGTTGTGTCCAAGATAGATAATAATACCTCTATACCACAAACCTGGCCATGGTTTTATCTTATTTTAAGGATACAGACAGCTTAGTGAGCATGTAATTTATGAATCTGTAAGCAAGGGTTTATTTATTAATATTTTAATGGAAGACTGTATAATTTTGTACTTATTTCAACATTTGAATTGTATGTGACTATTGTGGATTGTTTGGTGTTTTTGGTCTTTGACCGTAATAAAGCTATTATTATTATTATTATTATTATTATTATTATTATTATTATTATTA
>JAHTLZ010000122.1:1592787-1608859 GCA_023846285.1 Phrynocephalus versicolor
GGCAAATGCTGTATGAATACAAGCCACCTCTGTGGCCCTTCCACTGGGGAGAGAAAGTAAGGAGACAGAGGAGAGAAGACAACCCAGTGCCCACAAAAAGTAGAGAAACCATCAACCGACTGTTGTTAAGAGGCTAGAACTAGAGATGGGCACCAAATGATTTTTTTTGTTCTGTTATTCATTATTTGTTTCGTTATGTAATGAAACAAATAACAAACCTGGTGATGTAATTGGAACAAACTGAACAGAACCACGAAAATTAGGTCTGTTACATTTCGTTTTCGTTAATGGCGATGCACGATGAAATGAGCTGTTTTAAATGTTATAAAACATCCTGAATATCTGTAAAAACCCAGCGATAATTATTTATTCTGCTTGATAATACCTACCGGGGGGTCCTTAAAATGTGCATTTATGTCTTTTCTCAGATCGCTGTATTTTTTTCCTTTAAGGGGAGTTAGGGGACATTGAACTAAAATGGCTGCCAGATACCTAATATTGATTTCTTGGGTATAAAACACCCTGGACATCCGTAAAAACACAGCGATAATTATTTATTCTGCCTGATAATACCTACCGGGGGGGTGTCCTTAAAACATTTGTTTTTGTCTTTCTCCCATCGCGGTGTATTTCCCCCCTTAAAGATGATACAAAATGGATGCCAGCCACAAAATGGATGCAAGCCATGTGATGGGATCATGTAAATTCTTGGACAACTTCAACCAATAGCATGCCTGGGTTGCAGACTCGGCGGGCAGGTCTGGCAGCCACAGAGGGCATAAAAAGCTCTGGCAGGCCCGTCCTCCTTGCAGTTTTCAGTGGGAGTTAGGGTGGGATTGCTGTCTCTGCGACTCGTTATTTTCACTTTAGGCCAGCCAGGCAGGTGTGTGTCTCTTTGTTCCTGCCGGCTGCAGCCTGGCTCTTACGGGAGAGAAAGAAGAGATTTCTCTCTATCTTCAGTATTGCAGCCTCCCTGTGTGTATGTGTGCATACCTCTCAGTGAGTACCCTCTTCTGCCCCAGAGTGCAGTCACTCTGCGGCTGCCTTGTGTCCTGGGCAATGCCCGCTGCTGCCTTTGCAGCCTCCCTGCGTACCTAGTCTATACTGTGTTTCTGCCAGCATCCATTTTTTAGTGTTTTCCCTCTGGTCTGGGGCGTTGGGGGACACCCACACTTGGAAATGCTTTAAATCACGCAAAAAGCAGGTAAAAATGAAAGACGAATAAACGAACCAACAAAATGATTTTGTTTGAAAAATTCATGAAAAACAAAAACGAACCAAAATGGGACCCGCAACAAAAAAACAAAAAACTGAAATGTCATTTTTTCTATTTGTGCCCATATTTAGCTACAACATCAGGGGAAGAATCCTGATGTACTTGTCCTGAGTGTGTGTGTGTGTGTGTGTGGGGGACATTAAGAAGGAAGGGGGCGGACATGAAAAAGGAAGACACTATAGGAGATGGGCTGTGCTGGGGGAACAAACTGAAAGTTCATTGAAAGGAACTAAGCTCCTCTGACAGATTGTGACCCTTCAGGGGAAGGCAACCAAAGGGCTAAAATCCGCTGGAGAGAAACTAAGATAGAAGTTGTTGAGTTTTATCCTGCACCTCCAGTTATCATGGAACCAGTGAAGGAAAGGCACATCAAGCCAGAAGGAGATGGCAGGGCTCACAGTCATGGACATTTGTTGGCTTAGAATTTAGAGAAGGATGGGGAGAAGTGGGGAGAAGAATGCAGCGCTCATGGTGTCATTTCCCTGTTGTTGTTTTTTTTAAAAAAAAAAACAATAATTAATGTACATTTATTTTCTATCTCCAGTAACAATATACACTGGGTGACATCCAATGTTGCCTGAACAGATGACTGCTGGCATTTACTTTCCTTTCCCCTTTCTTCCTAGTTGCACCCTACTTCCTGCAATCACTCCCACATCCTTCAGAGAAGCCGAGCCACAGGCAAGATGGAGAATTTATAGGGTAATAATACACAGCAGTAAATAAACAAAGTCCAGGGAAGGGGGGGGGCTCTTTAAATGCCTGCTTCCTTTAACGGATCAGTGGTGCCTGGACTCCACCCAATAATGAAAGCAATAACTAGCATTATATCACAAATAATAAGGCTATCCAGTGGTGACGACAAAAACCTCGTTGGATTTTGAGACTCAACTCTGACATACTGTATATTATAATGCGGGGGGAGAGGGGCAGTTTAGTCACTTTTTAGTCTGTGAGGCCACATGATCAATATTTTACATCCTTTACTCTGGGAGACTAGCAACCCGTTGCTCCGAGATAATCATGTGAAAGAGTGTTTGTATTAACCTTTTCACTTCCGAGCGTTAAGTTCCCCCACCCCCACCCACCCCAGTTACAGCATCTCCCACCGCCCTGTATGGGAACTGATAATTGAAACATTCAGTGAAACTCAGGCAAGCTTAAAACAAGAGCTGTGTGCATAATGCATTAACGTGAGAAAAAAATGCATGTCTATCCCATGACTCACAGAGCAATTAAAATGTATTTCGGTGAATTAATTTCCCATAATAGCTATGACACAGCTGATCAGAAGGAATAAAGTGAGGACTTAGTCCACCTGTTTAAAAGAATAAATAATAATCACAAGCATAATCTTCTAGGGAAGGTGGAGAATTAGCATCGACCTTACCAATTATTTTCCTTCAGGTCCTCTGCCTCTTTCTACATGAACATAACAATACAAAAAATGGCCATGGCTTTGGCAACAGGCTTTTGTGGAGTTGTGTGTGTGTGTGTGTGTGTATGTGTGTGTGCACTTCTTTCATATGATAATTGAGAGATTCTATGGCAACCACTGGGGTGGAAAAAAAGGAGGGTGGAAAACAAAAGGCTTAGCAGAAGAGGATCAGCACTCATTCAGAGCATCTGCAAGAATAACAGACAACTCTCCGTCTTCCAGATTTGAGAGGCGCCTCCTGGTAGGCTTACAGAGGGACTTCAACTTGAGCAAAGGTGGCGTGCAATTAAAGGAAGAGTTCAGCAATTCCTACCAAGGTTTAGCTTTCAGACTGATGATCTTGCTGATAACTTGCTGTAATGCCCAGTCAAATCACCCCCAACGTATAGTGACCCCAAGAATGAGCGATCTCCAAATTCTTGCATCCTCCACTGCCTCGCTCAGCTCTTGCAATTACTCAAGCATGTGGGTTACTTTAGGGAGTCAATCCATCTCATATTTGGCCTTCTTCTTGTCCTCCCGCCTTCAATCTTTCCCATCACGATTGTCTTTTCCACAGAATCCTTTCTTCTCACGATGATGTCCCCAAAGTCTTACAGCTTCGGTTTCAACATTTTTTTATCTCCTGAGAAAGGTTAGGCTTGATTTGATTTAGAAACCACCTGTTCATCTTTCTATCAGTTGAGAGTATCTGCAAAGCTCTCCTCCAGCATCACATTTCAAATGAATCAATGTTTTCCATGTCACGTTTCTTTAGTGTCCAGCTTTCTGCCCATACATGGTGACTGGAATTATGATAGTGTAGTCAGTGGTGGTGACTGGTGAACATTTGACACTCCAGATGTTTTGGATCACAACCCCCCACGGTTCTTTGTTATTGGCAGTCTAGGCTCAGAATTCTGGGAGTTATGGTCCAAAGCATCTGAAGTGCCGAAGGTTTGCCACCACTGGTGTAGATCTTGGTCTTTGTCTCTAGTGACACATCCTTGCACATCACGTATGTTCATGTCAATGTGCCTTCTGCCACAGTTGTAGATTTTATGCATAGAGATCCAGTTTTGATTATTATTTTCACTGGTGTTTCCCATGCACTGCATTTACCTACTTCTTTTAATTCCAGCACTCTTCACTCTGAGGCCTGTTTCTCTGCCTAGAGACCTGGAGAAATATAACAACTTCTGCAGGGATGGGAGGTTTGTTTCTTATAGCCTCTTGAGGAATTCCTGTTACCTTGGCATGCAGTTTTTGTCAGAGACTTGGTTGACATCTGGATCTAGAAATGGTCATGATGGCAGTAATGGCTCTAAGTAATTCCCCCCTTCCCCCACTACCCACACCTGGAGTGGAGGCAAACTAATCTTTTGGTTAACTTTACTAGATACCAAGCAGTGATGAGACAAAAGGAATGGAGATCAGAGCAATGACTCCAGAAAACCTGCAGCAAATCCAACTGAACACATGCTAGAGCTCATTGCAAGGCCTACTCTGTGGTGATGCTGGCAGTAAAGAAATCATCATTGCATATTTTCAGAGTCATCCAGCAGAACTTTTTTCAAAAAGCCAGCCCACAAGAGAACAGCCCATTGTGAGTAATTTTAAGTAGCTCTTTATAGTTCTTTTATAGAAAAGAGCTGGTTAGTTAACTCAGTGGTATAAATATATGGCCAGGGAGCCAAAGATTTGGTGGGAGTTTAGTCTCCTATCAGTACAGTTAGCTTGTGTGGCTGTGTGCAAGTTGTCCAGTCCCAGAATAGCCCCCAGAAGAAAGGAATGGCAAACCACTTCTGAGGATTCTCTACCTGGGAGACTCTGCAAAGGGTAACCAAAACTATGTTTTTTGTTGTAGTAGGGAAAAGGATGCTTGAAACTCTTGAGACATGGATGCTGTAATTTATGGAGCCCAAGTGGGTGCATCTTTGGCTCAAACAGGATCCTTGGAAAGTTATAATCCACCCATATGCGTGCTTGACCCTCCCTGACTAATCAAAGCAGCCTAAAAGGAGTGGTGAATGTCTAGAGTAATTTCAATCTGGCTTCAAAAACAGTTATAGGACAGAAATAGCTTCGGTCAACCTAGTGTATAACTGCTCTGGAAACTGGGCAGGGAGAGATTTTCCTTATTGGTTTTGCTGGGCCTTTCAGTGGTGGCTTTTGATACCATTGACTTTTTTGGGTCAAATCTCTGGATAAGACTTGGATGCCCTGTTTTTCAGTGGCGGCTGTCCTTCTTGGAGAGGTGATCTCAGAGTGGTGCTGACAGACTCCTGTTTCACATCCTAGCTGTTGGCTTATAGTGCATTGAGGGCAAGTCAGAGGACTTGTTCCCATGCCTTTTTACATATACATGAAACAACGGGGAGAAGTTTTTCTGTACTATTGTGATTGGGTGCTACCTCTGTGCTGACAATGCCCAACCCTGTGTCACATTTCCATCTGAACCTGATGTAGGTGCTGTAGTTCTAAACCAGTAACAGGGTAGGTGAGGGTAAACAATCACATATAAGACAAATGCTCCCAGTCAGTCAAAAGGCACATAATGGGGCAGTGATTAAACTGGACAGGATCTATTTGTGCTGGGTAGGATCTATTTATTTTATTTATTTAAAATATTTTTATCACACCTTTTTCCTTAAAAAGGTGCAAGGTACCTTAGATTATTGAAATACACAATTTAAAGGGAAAAACAGGAAGTATACATTGCCCCAAAAGATCAAGCAAATACCACGCTAAAATTGTACAGTAAGCAAAATCCACACCAAAACACATTCAAAGTAACAAGGAACAACAATCCATTAAAAAGCCCCATTTGAGCAGCCAGTCAGTCATTCGGGGAAAGCTTACATGAAGGGAAAGGTGCTTGTCTGCATTAGAACAGATAGCAAACATGGGGCCAGTCCATCCTCCTGTGAGAAGGAGTTCCAAAGTCCAGGCACCCATGTTCCCACCAAAAGCACCTGTGAAGGTGTTGGGACTGAGAGAAAGCTGGAGCGTCAGTTGCAGCCATTCTTGGTGATGTTTGTCTTGGCTATGATGACGCATGCCTTAGTTCCACGCCAACTACAGATGTTCAAAACAATGCATCCAGATCACTGACCAGGACCAGTTATGGGGAGCATACAACTCTACAACCAGGCCTTCTAAGAACTCAGATATGATGGAAGCCATCTGGTGGGTATGAAGGCCATGTCATTGTATCTCAGTGGTTTTAGTATGCGGCTGCAGAGCCAGTGGCTGGGATTTTGATTCATCACTGTGCCTCCTTGACAAAGGCCAAATTTAATTATCCATAGGGTCCCTTCCAGCTTTGCAGTTCTAAAACCATTGTTATTGTTGTCAGAAGAGGGCTAAAATATTTTAAACATATCAAAATATGCATAGAATGCCACATTCTAAATAACAGTCATGGACAGCTCTCATCATGGAGCTGCTCTCTCTCTCTCTCTCTCTCTCTCTCTCTCTCTCACACACACACACACACACACACACACACAAATCAGAATCTTGCAGTTCCTAGAAAACAATAGGAAACTCCCAACATCTAACACAAGGTAAAGAGCTCCTCACTCAGTTTCTGTGAAACTACTGTATGCTGGAACAATTTCCTTCATCTTCTTATTTAACCAAAATCCATGGAAAAGTGCAAGGAAAATATGTTACTATTATCCAAGTTTCTATTGGTGAGCTATACATCCGTCCATACTGAAATAAAGTGGAATCGATAATGTTTAAATAGCAATCCACATATTCAGAAATAAATCACACTGTATTCACTGTCTTATGAATAGACAAGCATGGACTGAGCTATTAAACTCCTTTACTTGAGCTCACTTATATTTAGCCTTCTATTTGGGGGCTAAAGTCAATGACACTGATCTTGGCTAAATCTTCCACGGTGTTTGTAGCTGCCTAAATCTCTTTGAAGTTGAGATTTTAGGATTATTTCAGGAACTTTGTTTTCTACCAGGGTTTTGGAGACATTTAACGTGTCAGTTCAGATTCTGAGTGGAGTTGCTATTTGGGCTTTAGTATTTTCATTTTTTAAAAAAATCCATATTATAAATTTTTGTGAGCCACTTAGAAAAATAAAATGGCAAATTATCAGTTGAAATTAGAAAATTGCTAGAACCACAGTCCTTATTTCACTTAACCAGTTTAAGGGCTATTTCCCCCCCACACACAGACACACTCCCAAAATTAATTACCTAGACATGGTAAAGGGATATTGAGGTTAAACTAATGTGGAGTGTCTGGAAACTGTATCTTCACAGAACACAGCAGCTGAATGTTGACAGAAGCAGTCCATGAAGACAACTCAATGAAGGTGTCAACCCAGTGTGCCACAGCAGTAAAAAAAAAGCAATCTCAATGCTAGGGAACATTAGGAAGGGTATAGAAAATAAGTAAGCAAGTGTCATTTTGCCTTTTTATAAATATATGGTGAGGCCCCTTCTGGAGTACTGTGTACAGTTCTGGTCACGATACATCCAGAAGGATATTATGGAAATGGAAAAAGTGCAGAGGAGGGCAACCAGAATGATTAGGGGACTGGAACACCTTCCTTACCATCTGAGGCTGCAATAGCTGGGCCTCTTTACTCTTGAATGACAGCATCTAAGAGGTGACCTGATTAAAGTTTATAAAATCATACACTGTGTGGACAAAGTAGATAAGGAAAAACTGTTTTCCCTATTACACAACAGTCGAATTAAGATGGCACTTCATGAAACTTTTGGGTGCTAGATCTCAATCAAATAAGAGAAAGTACTTTTTCACCCATGATATCTCTCAATGACATTTGCAGGGAATCATAAGGAGGTGAAAACATCTGCTTGGAAATACCCTGAAGCAACTGGTGAGCCACTGTGTGAGACAGAATGCTGGACTGGATGGGCTGTGGCCTATTCCAGCAAGGCTGTTCTTATGATCTTATGGCTGCCTTCTATGTGTTGTTAATAACCATCTCAAACTTTGACTGTCCATCTTTATTCAGGTACCCTGACATAATTCATATACTGAAAGGAGATAATGGTGGGTTTGGTGTTACCAAAGACAAGCAACCAATCAAATCTTCCACTTCCATGGGGAAACCTACTTTCAAACCAAGATGGACTGATGAGGGCTGAGAACATTCAGTGGCTGATTGCCTGTGCAGTGTGTGGAATAATGTTTTTTTTAAAAGTGAAAATGGCTTGGAACAACCTGGAAAAGACGGATAGAAACCTGCACTAGCAGGCTGTATTGTAATGATAGTGATAAGGCTAATGTGTTTACTCCACTTGGGAATTAATTTCTTGATGTCAAGCCATTTTAATGAATTTTACCAAAACTATTCAATTATGTGAATTGTTGGCAATACATTCATCCTGCGTTTCTTTTTAGTGTTTCAAAAATTGAGTTAAGGTTACTCAAAGCGCTAAGGTTACTCAAATTGAGTTAAGGTTACTCAAATTCTTTCCAAAGGTAAAAAGGGTGAACTAGAGTCTGAATCACCACTTGCCCATGGAAACTCATTGGGGGAGTGGGTAAAACTGCTCCTTAACTCTCATTTGTCTTTAAAGCCCTATTAGGTTTTCTCTAAGTTGGTTTTGACACACAACTATGTCAACAATATTAATACTGTTTAAAAATATAATTGGTTTTTAAAACAGAATCTTTATGAATTAATTCCAAAGTTTTCTTCACTCATTTTCAGTTAGTTCAGAAACCGGTTAGTTTATATAAAGGATATATCGATAATATGTCTGTAGACTACAGGACTATCTACCTGGAGTCCCACTGCTGGGAGAAAGGAGCCATAAAAGAACAATAAAAATGTATTCTGATGTCTTTGATTTGAGGTGTATAGCTTCAGTTGTTTCTTCCAAACCAAAGGGGAGGAGTCTTTTTGGACCCTAGGGACACCCCCCCCCCCAATAAATATTTGAATACAGGAACATTAACTCTGGGCTGAGAATATCTGTCTCTATTGACTAACGTAAGGTAAGAGTATTTGTTGCTGTTTTTTACACTGAAATATGAATAGACAAACAGCCAAAAGCAGTATAAATAATCAGATGTATTGTGCTAATGACACCACCTTCTCTCAACCAATATCTAGTAGGATCTGTAAGGAAAACACATCCACTCATAAAGGAGAGGTCACTAATTATAAGTGTTTGTTAAAGCAACAGATCCTGCATACTACAAGGCACAATTTTCTTCTTATTTATTTATTTATTATATTTATATCATGCTCATTTGATGAAATATTCATGTGGGGAGGTGATCAACATTCCAACCAGGATAATAACTCCATACAAAGTAAAAGACATTTAAATACAAATCATAAAAATACTGTATAACAGTATATAATCAGTATTGATAAACCAATTAAATTAAAGTAAATTAAATTAAACATAGAATTAAAATTACAGTTGTGGATATGTATTTTTGGCTTGGCTTCTGTGATTACAATGAAGTTGGCTCAGATAAGTCCTCTCTAAAGAGCCCGGCTTTCATGTCCTTTTAAAACTTTTCAGGGAGGGGAGCAATCTAATCTTGAATCAGAAGATTGCTCCATAAAGTTAGTTCAGTCGCCAAGAATGCAAAGTTTCTAGTTCTCTGCTTCCACAGCTCTCTTGGTGTCAATGACCTTAATCACCTGGTTTGAGATTAAAAGGTATTATGGTCAAAACTTGGGGAAGAAGCAGTTCTGTCAGGTAACGAAGTCCCCAACTATTTAGGGCTTTGTGTGTTAATGCCAAGAACTTGAAGCTAGTGTGGAAGTGGACAGGTAACCAGTGCAAAGTGGCCAGAATAGGGGGTGGATCATTGTACCTTCTCATCCCATTTAGTAGCTTGGCAGCTGCATTTTGGACCTTTTGTAGTTTCTACATCAGCCTTATAGGTAGCCTCATGTAAAGGCCATTGAGATTACCAGTGCATGAACCAAAGCGGTGAAATTCCCAATATCCAGGTAGGGACACAGTCAGTCAATCGGCCTTAGATGGAAGTAGGCCAACTGGGACTCCTTGGGTAGCATTGGGTCCAGCAGCATGCCCAGGATGGCAATTAAATGAAAGGGATATTCCCAATCTGCTGACACTGGGCTCCCCAGCATGAAGAATCTCAGTCTTTTCCCAGTTTAATTCATAAATCAGCCTCTCCATAGAATGTTGGTGTGTGGCCCAGATTTTTTCCACTGGAAAGACATTCCAGTTTAGAGGTATTTCACCAAAATCTAGTCTGACCTGAAGTGGGATAGAGAGATGGGCAGGAAAACACATTCTCCATCTTACATTGGCACTTGTAAAAGACACAAAACAATATCACAAGTAGAGATGGGCACGAATAAAAAAAATGGCATTTCATTTGTCGTTTGGAGGGTCCGTTTCAGTTCGTTTTCGTTTTTCGTGAATTTTTGCAAAACAACAAATAATGGCCAAAATACAAGGTTGCCAACAAGGGAAAAAAAAACTCTCCACTGTTTCTGTGGTTGGGAGGATAACATGGTCATCAACCATAATTATACAATGGCAAGAGAAACCTGTTAAGACCAGATGTTCTTCTTTTATGAAAGCATTACAGATGTTCTCCAGATTACATCTACCATTCCAAGTATAGTGTATGATGAAGCTGAAGAGGGTACTCTTTGTAGTGGCACCCAAGCTTTGGAACTTTTTCTATAATTCCTTTCCTACAGCTGTTCTTCAGGTGGAAGACCATGGCCAACCCTTTCCAGAAAGTCTTTGGGATATTCTGTCTCCTCCATGTGTCAGTTGTGTTGATTCAATATTCTCTTTCACAACATTGTGCAACTGCTTTTGATTCCTGCTTTATTTTTTTAAAAAATGGACTATTAAAAAGGAGATGTCAAAGGTTTCTCTCCCCCTCCTCTCAAAGGTCACCTTATAAATATTCCAAACATCTTGTCCAAAAAGAGCCCTCCCTCTTCCTCCAGTCACAGTCACGAATATGAGCATTTGGTAAAAAGTAATTTTCTTTTGTTCGGGTGGCATTGTGCTAAAAATGGAGCCACGGCTTTCTCAGTGTTTTCTCTGTTTAAATGAACACAGAGGCTTTCATTAGACTAGAATTCCAATGGAATTGCATACTATGAGGCTTTTCACCCTAACTGAAAACTTCCCCATGAGTCAGGTTAGAATGCTGAACTGTAAGAATGCCTGAGTGATTAAGAGGGACATGGCCCCATTTTTTGAAGCAGAGGTTCCAAAGAACTGGCACTTACAACGTTTTCATTACTACTGGACGGAAAGTCCCTTTCTGTAGTCCTGGGAAAGCTGGTCTTTGCTGACACTGAAGATGCCAGCTTGCCTAAAAAGTCAAGGAAGTGACTTAGTGAATATTTTAAGGGCAACTTCTACATAATGAAGCCTATTTACTCGTGAACGGTAATCAACATCAGAAAACCGACAGAACTTTCCCCCTTCATTTCTCAGAACCAGTCTTTAAAACATTGCACATAAATGTTTAGAGGCAGCCCTTTCAAGAATGTCAGAGGAGAATGGGCTGGCCAGAGCCAAGGGTGCCATATGCTAGCCAGGCGACTGTATGTCTTGCTGCAGTTGGGAGGCTACAGGTCTTGAGTCTAGCTTAACTGAAGAAACATGTCATCCCACATGAGATTCCCAGGCTTTTAAGGAGTTCAGTGAAAGTTACTTCTGTATTGTCAATATGTCATATTATACCCATGACCCAGCTGACTCCTAACTGGACTGTAACCTAGAATGGCTTAAAAGGGCATGTGCTGTAGTACTTATCTCTCCGACAATCATATCCATACCTAAGGATTGTAGATGAGTGTTCAAATACACTCATTATTATAACATGAGTCATGATGGGCATCACAAACATCTAGTTGTACAGTAGAACCTTTCCAAAATCTAATATGGGTATAAAAAGGTAAAGGTAAAGGTTCCCCTTGCACATGTGTGCTAGTCGTATCTGACTCTAGGGGCGGTGCTCATCTCCATATTCAAGCCGAAGAGCCAGTGTTGTGCAAGTCCATGGTCACATGGCCGGCATGGCTGCAAGGTAACACTGTTTTACCTTCCCACTTTTAATGGCAGTACCTGTTTATCTACTTGCATTTACATAGTTTCAAACTGCTAGGTTGGCAGGAGCTGGGGTTATCAGCGGGAGCTTGCTCTGCTCCGTGGCACCCGGGATTCAAAATTCCGACTTTGCAGCCGACAGTTTTCAGAGCCTTAGTAAAAAGACATGTCTGCCCCCCCAAGTGTATAAACATCATATTTGTTATGTTTAATAGGTTTTTCCCTAACTATTAATTTGCATATTTTCAAGACTAATGATCCCAACAATGCTGCTGCATTTTTCTCAGCAGTATATTTATGTAATTACTACCAGAGGAAAAATAGAGGACTTAATAAAGCAAAACATATTCTAATATAAAGGGACTTGTGTGTGTTTAACATATTCAACTCAAGGGATTAGACATGGGCACGACTAGGCGAAATTATCGTTTCCGTTTCCGTTTTTCGTTTCCGTTACGTAATGGAAACGGTAACGATAATTAAGCCGTCAGAACTCGAACTCGAACCGAAAAAAGAAAAATTTGGTCGGGTTTTTCGTTGTTGTTTGTGGCATCGTGGCCATCGTGCAATGCGCGAAGCACAGAAAAAGTTTTTAAAACTAAAAGTTTGTTTTTTAAAAAACCCGACTCCCGGCCAAAAAAGCAGGCGAAAATATGCCTGCCTGAGGCTTTCCCACCTACCAGAGGGGTGGTTTCTGGGGGTTCCCCGGCCTTTCCCCCCCTCTTCTCCTGTCCTGGACTGCTTGCACCAGGCTGGGGGGTGGTGGTCATCCTTGTCGTCTCACCAGTCGCCATGCAGTGGGGGGATCCAAAATGGCGACCACAAGTTTTCTTTAGAAATCGTGGTCAAAAAACACCAAATCACCACAGAAACATGTGAAAATTAGGTATTTTAAATGCCTGAATTTTAATAGTAGCAGCAGTGGATTTTTTTAGAGCAATAAAACGTATTGATTTTATTTTTATTTTTATTTTTATTTTTATTTTTTTACACCTGCGCAATGATGGGCTGGGCATGGGATGGGACCATGCAATTTTTTGAACCATTCCACCGATGGCATCACCAGGTTTTTGACTGACACTTCTGGATGTCTCGGAGGGCATAAAAAGCTGAGGCACTTTCCAGAAATCACAGTCAGGTGTATGGAGGTGGTTGAGGGAGGAGGGCTGGCTGCTGGTGCTGGTGTGATCCGATCGAGATTGAGGAGGGAGGCTGGAGGCTTTAGGATTTAAGTTAGGCAGTCAGGGAGGGAATTGAATTTAGAAAATAATTTCTTTGATTCCCTGCAGCTTTGTCTGCTGAAGGGAAGAAAAGTTTATTCTTTATTTCTTCTCTGGCAGTTTGTGAGGATTTTTTTCTGATATTGGATAAAGGGGGAGGTTCGACTGGGAGTGGGAGGTGTGGATTTATTTTAAAAATATATTATATACTACCATTTATTTTCTATTTTCCCAACTTCATTTTGCTTGCACACACACACATTTGGGGTGCAAGCCAAGAACAGAACCTCTATCCTATCCTAAGTGATATCCTAACTGCCCACTCTCCTGTCCGCCCACGCCACCACCCGCCCGTGCCGCCCGCCCGCACCACTGTCCATGCCTTCCCCTGCCACTGTCGCCACCCGCCCATGGCTCCCGCCACCGCCGCCTGCCCGCACGTCCCCCCGCCCCCGCCTCCACCCGCCACCTAGGGCGCAAAAACACCTAGCGCCGGCCCTGAATGCGGGATGCCCCTATGCTCTGGGAAGTCAAATCGCACTAAATTGTGGTGGAAATGACAAACGACAAATGGAAACGACAAATTTTTGAAAAATTTCGCGACCAACGGAAACGACCCAAAACGGACCCATTCCGACAAACGACAACTCGAAACATAATTTTTCTGGTCGTGCCCACCTCTACAAGGGATTTTGTTAGCTTCCTATAGTCCTCTTGTACTGCTAGTTTTGAGGTGAGCGTGTCATCCTTTTGTGAGCTCTCTTAAAATGAAATACTGACTAGATTGCTTAACATGAGCCTAATGGAACCAATGCCTTACTTGTTTAACTTGAGCCTTCAAATGAACTGCTCATTCATAATACTGTTGACTCAGCCTTCCATCCTTCCGAGGTCGGTAAAATGAGTACCCAGCTTGCTGGGGGGGGGGGACAATGTGTAGCCTGCAGACACTAATTAAAACTGTAAACTGCCCAGAGACTGCTTGAAGTGGTATGGGGCGGTATAGAAGCAGAACACTTTTGCTTTGCTTTATATCATAATTCTAAGGTATTTTTTCCTGCTAGAGCAGTGGTGGTAAACCTTCGGCACTCCATATTTTTGGACCACAACTCCCAGAATTCCAAGCCTAGATTGCCAATGACAAAGGAATGTGGGAGTTGTGGTCCAAAACATCTAGAGTGCTGAAGGTTTGCCACCACTGCGCTAGAGTATTGCACTACACTAGGCAATTCTGCCAGCCAATTCAAACCCCTCTGATATCAGAGACTGAAGGATTCTGAGCTCTACCAGTTTGAGGCCAGGTGGGTAGAAAAGAAGAAGTGGCATTTTGTTTCCACACCCATGTCACTCATTTGCCTCAGATTAAGGTGTTTTTATAACAGAGAGGCTACCATACATGCCTTTCCTTTCTTTTAAGTATAGGATTTATGTTTTTTTCCTCCAATAAAATAATACCATAATATGTCTAAAAAGAAATGGAAAAGTCATGCTTTAACTTTCAAAATGGTTTTACTCTATGTCTCTCAGCAGTAGTGAGATTCATGAGACTATTCTTACTGCTGTAGCCAACAGGAAAATCCCCTTTCATGTAGTATTCGGAAGCACATGAAAGCCCTATAGGTTTCTCCTTTGAGGTATTATACTATTACACTAATGTGTGCTTTGAGGCCAGTTTATGAAACAGCAGAATTAAGACATTCCACCCTAAGAGCAATTTAATTTCACAGTTTTAGAAACCAGTTGAAATGTATGTTCAGTCAACAAGGCATTTAAAGTTGATTACCCTGGGTAGGATATGATGGTGTGAAATAGGTTTCTAAGGACTCTTTGGACAAGAGCCAGGCACCCCTGCAGGAACTGAAAACATCTTGCCGGCCAGAAGGATTTCCCCTTCACTGCCAGCAAGCAATTTGACCTTTATAGCACGGCTGCAACCAACCACAAGCACTAGGTGACCAGATACAGCGGAGTAGTATAACAGTGGCTATAAGGTTCATTGTAGTATTTGAAGCCACTTTGGACATCCTGGACACAGCATGCCTCCATGGAGCTACATGTCAGGGGCTGTTACTCTCTATGTCCAGCTTGCAGGCATTCGATATACAACGGAGTGGCTATTGTGCAAACACAATACAGATTGTGAGGTGTTTCGGTCTAATTCGTGTTTTTTTTTTTTTTGGCTTTTCTTACATTCTTATCCCACCAACAAAATAATTTCTCAATATAGAAAAGCACGAATAACAAGTTTGGTGAGATGTAAGGTAGGTTTATTAATTTTAAAAGAAACACAAGGATCATGCTTGCCCTAGGACACCAGTCTGTGGTTCTTGAGAAGGACAGCTTGGTTTTTCCTGCTTCTTCCTTCATCGATGCCTGCTCTTCTCTTAACTTTTGTCTTTGATGTATTAGTCCAGTATAAAGCCTTCCGATATTTTCATTATCTTTTCCATTACTGATATTTGAACCGTACCTTGCAACAACAAATATTACTGTTGGACCATTTTTTAATTTCCAAAAACCCTGCAGTGTTTTCCAGTTCTTAAACGTTGTAAAGGAACTGTGGAAGCCAACGAAAATTGGGTTGCAGTTAGCATGGGTTGCAGGTAAGGAATTACTACTGGATCTGCCCATATGAGCCTTCTTGGTGCTTAAGATGGTCAGAGGAGGCCCACCTCTCAGTCCTATTGCCGGCACAGGCACGGCTGATTGGGGCATGAGAAGGGGCCTTCTCTATGGTTGCTCCCAAGTTATGGAATAGTCTCTCTTGAGAGGTTAGGTTGGCCCTCTCTTATCCTTCTTCCAATAACTGAAGGTCCACTTTGAGGCAGGTTTTTAACCATCATGACTGAGTTCTTGAATGCTGTTTTTAAAATTAAGATAGTTTTTAACCTTTCTATAGGTTTTTAATCATGTAATGCATTTTAATCAGTTTTATCATTTAATTATTTTTAACGTACAACTTGTGTTTTTAATTCTGTTCTTTTAAATATTATGAGCTACCTTGAGGCCCCTTACTGGCAGGAAAGTCTATAAATAAGACAGACAGACAGACAGACAGACAGACAGACAGACAGACAGACAGACA
>JAHTLZ010000122.1:1617314-1640706 GCA_023846285.1 Phrynocephalus versicolor
TTTTATTTTCTTGTACTATTGTAATAGTTTATACTTCTGTGTTCTGTGTCATTATAAGCATTCTGCTGGAGAAGAGATAAACCAAGAAAAAGAATATCTTTTAGTCTGGAGTATGGCTTGCCTGATTTCGGAAGCTAAGCAGGGTCAGCCCTGGTTAGTACTTGGATGGGAGACCACCAGGGAATACCAGCTGCTGTAGGTGCCTGGAGTAGAAACTGGCAAGCCAATCCATTATTCCTGCCAAGAAAACTCCATGGACATGGAATCATGAAGAGTCGGTCACGACTAGAGATGGGCACGACCAGGAAATTTTTTTTTGAGTTGTCGTTTTTCGGGACGGGTCCGTTTCGGATCATTTCTGATTTTCGCAAAATTTTTCAAAAATTTGTCATTTCGTGGTGTCGTTTTTTCGTCTGTCATTAGTACTGGTTTTGGGGGGTAGCGGGCTCCTGGAGGCACCTCTCTGGGGTGGGTGCCTCCTCTGGCTCGCTATGAAGGGAAAGCGGGCTCCTGGAGGCACCCGTGGGTGCCTCCTCTCCTCACCCGCTACAAAATAGCATGCATAGCCAGTTGGATATGCATACCAGTTGCAGACTTGCTTAGTGGACTGGACTCTGGCAGAGGCACCCCTCTTGGGGGATGCCTTCCCTGCACCAGTCGGTCAGAGAGGCAGGCTCTGACTGTGTCTCACTAAGAAGGGAAACGTACTTGCGTGTAGTGCAATGCGAGTAAACAGATCTGGCTTTAGGGTTAGGGTTAGCGCAAGGGCTAGGCTTAGGGTTACAGATAAGGTTAGGGTGAGTATTGGGGTGCACCTCTGGGTGCCTCTCTGACCCACTTAGAATGACAGTGTACTGGCGTATGGGTTAGGCTTAGGCTTAGGCTTAGGGTTCGGGCTACGGTTAGTGGGCTTTTTATGCCCGATTGGCACATCCCAGAAGTCTCTGTGGTCAACCTGGCCAAGTGGCCATGCGACTGGTGGAATGGCTCCAAAAATTTGCATGGTCCACTCCCATGGCCAGCCCATCATTGCGCACTGCGCAGGTGTAAATAAAATAAAATAAAATAAAATAAAATAAAATCAATAGAGAGGAGGACAGGAGACATTTTGTTACAAGAAAAACCCACTGCTACTGTAAAAAATCTGGCAGTTTTAAAATAGCATTTTTTTGCATGTTTCTGTGGTGCTTTGGTGTGTTTTTGGACCACGACGATACGATTTCAAAAAAAAGATTGCGGTCGCCTGCCCCATTTTGGATCCCCCACCCGCACCACATGGCAGGTGAGTTGGCGAGACGAGGAGGAGGAGGATGCCCCACCAGAGCAGCCCAGGACAGGAGGGGGGAAGGCCGGGGACCCCCCCCGAAACCACCAGTCTAGGTGCCCTTACTCAGGCAGGCATATTTCCGCTTGCTTTTTTGGCCGGGAATCGGGGTTTTTAAACTTTTTTTCTGTGCCGCTTGAATGGCGGTGGCGAGCCGGCGAGGCAGCGATGTTGGCGGGACGACAAGGATGCCCGCCGGCCGCCACTCCGCCAGAGCAGCCCAGGAAGGTCAGGAGGAGAGGGGGGGAGGCCGGGGACCTCCTCCCCCAGAAACCACCCCTCTGGTAGGTGCCCTCACTCAGGCAGGCATATTTCCGCCTGCTTTTTTGGCCGGGAATCATTTTTTTTTTACTTTTTAAAACTTTTTTTCTGTGCTGTTGGCATCGACAAACGACAAATCAGACCCAATTTTTCTTGGTTCGAGTTCGAGTTCTGGCGGAGTAATTGTCGTTACTGTTTCCGTTACGTAACGGAAACGAGAAACGGAAACGGAAACGAGAATTTCAACGAGTCGTGCCCATGTCTAGTCACGACTATAATGACACAACACACACATGGGGAAAACACCTTGGGTGAAGCACACCACCTGCTTAGACTATGGACCACCTGTACCAGTAAAGTAAAAGAGAACATAAAATCCTTATTGTATTGTATTTGTGTCAGCAAACAGCTTGGAACACAAGTCTGGAATTTGCACTCACTGGTAAGCATTGGTGAGAAATTTCAGAAAATTCTCACCTGATTTGTTGGAAGACACAAAGAGAAATTCTACAACAGTTTCCTAGAAGCAGGTCCTAATGTAACCGTGGTATGTTTTCCCTTAAGAATGCTTGCTTGTGGGCTACTTGTTTGGCTATTTGATCTCATTTGGGTTTTTAGCAAACCAAACTGTTTTGGCAACCCAGCCACTATGTTGCTTCTACCTCAATGTACTCTTTTGCATTGTTTATTGGTGTAATTTTGGAATTGCAGTTAGAGATGGGCACGAAACAGAAAAATGGTGTTTCAGTTTTTCATTTGTCGTTGAGAGGTCTGTTTCGGTTCATTTCCGTTTGTCGTGAATTTTTTGAAAAATTTCATTACCGTTTTTTGTTTTTACGTTTGTCATTTCTACCCACTTTTGCGCGATTTTTAAAGCATTTCCGTGCGCAGGCATCCCCCAGCGCCCCAGACCAGAGGGAAAACACTAAAAAAATGGATGCTGGCAGAGACACAGTATAGACTAGGTATGCAGGGAGGCTGCAAAAGCAGCGGCGGGCATTGCCCAGGGTGCAAGGCAGCCGCAGAGTGACTGTACTGCGGGGCAAGGGAGGCTACTCACAGAGAGGTATGCAGCACGCACACACACAGGGAGGCTGCAGGACTGAAGCTAGAGTCACAGCAGAGACAGCAATCCCACCCTAACTCCCACCAGAGACTGCAAGGAGGACGCGGGCTGCTAGAGCTTTTTATGCCCTCTGTGGCTGCCAGACCTGCCTGCCCAGTCTGCAACCTGGGCATGCTATTGGTTGAACATGATCCCATCACATGGCTTGCCTCCATTTTGTGGCTGGTGGCGACATCCATTTTAAAGGGAAAAGAAAAATACATCGCGATGGGAGAAGACAAAAACCAACGTTTTAAGGACCCCAACCCCCTGGTAGGTATTATCAGACAATATAAATAATTACTGCTGCATTTTTATGGATGTCCAGGGCATTTTTTAACATTTAAAACAGCTCATTTCATTGCGCGTCGCCATTAACGGAAACGAAACGTAACAACCACAATTTCCGTGGTTCTGTTCGTTTTGTTGCATTTTCAGCACAATTTTTGTTTGTCATTTCGTTACATAACGGAAATGACAAACGGTAATGGAAACGAAAATTTCACCACTCCTTGCCCATGTCTAATTGCAGTTGATGTACCATAATATCTAGCATTAAATACAAACAATTTATGACATCATATGAAAATAAATTTAAAATCAACAGGTACTAACATACTGGTTGAAATTCTACGTTTGGGTTCCCGATAAGTGAAAGAGTGAAAGTAACTACATCAAATGCACATCCACTCTTTGACTATTATCCCAACTCTCCCATATTAAAATCAAGGAAAGTTTTTTATTGAAACATCTGTGAATCCTGAACAAATGACAGAGTGATGGGACTATTGTGTGGAAAGAATGAACTACACACATTTATTGCGTCATCTCACAGAAAACTGGGCTACTTTGAATTTACTTGATAAGATATGGACAGGACTTGGCAGAACAAAAATGAAGCTAGGAAAATGACACTTTTGTATTGACATGGTCTTTTATAAGTATGGAGAAGAACTGGCAGTGTACTCTATGCCCCTAAATAGAATCCAGGCAAGATTTGGTGCCAGCTGATCCAAATGCACTTGATGTTGCCTAATACTTAGCAAAATTATCTGAAATGTTTATTAATTGTACTGTAGTGCTTCTGCTGCAAATAGGGTTTATTTTAGAGATGGGCACGACCAGGAAAAATGACGTTTCGAGTTGTTGTGTGTTGGAGCCGGCCCGTTTCGGCTCGTTTCCGTTTGTCGTGAAATTTTTCAAAAATTTGTCATTTCGTTTGTCGTCTGTCATTAGTACTGGTTTGGGGGGGTAGGGTAGCGGGCTCCTGGAGGCACCTCTCTGGGGTGGGTGCTTCCTCTGGCCCGCTACGAAGGGAAGGCATTTAGCGGGCTCCTGGAGGCACCTCTCTGGGGTGGATGCCTCCTCTGGCCCGCTACAAAGGGAAAAGGAAGGGTACATGACCGTGTAGCCATTGCGTACCAAGTGGCACTGGCAGAGGCACCTCTCTTTTGGGTGCCTCTACTCTGACTCACTAAGAAGGACAGCATACTGGCGTACAGGTTTGGAGTTTTTTGGAACTTTAGACTGGTGAGTGAGGTGAGAGAAGGATGCCTCTGCTGGGCGCCCTATGGCTCACTAAGAAGGGAAGTGTACTTGCGTGTAGTGCAATGCGAGTACAGATCTGGCTTAGGGTTGAGGGTAGGGCAAGGGCTAGGCTTAGGGTTACGGGTAAGGTTAGGGTGAGTTAGTGGGCTGCACCTCTGGGTGCCTCTGACCCACTAAGAAGGACAGTGTACTGGCGTATGGGTTAGGGTTAGGCTTAGGCTTAGGCTTAGGCTTAGGCTTAGGGTTGGTGGGCTTTTTATGCCCTCTCTGGCACATCCAGAAGTCTCAGCAAAACTTGGCCATGCGATTGGTGGAATGGCTCCAAAAATTTGCATGGTCCCATCCCATGGCCAGCCCATCATTGCGCAGGTGTAAAAAAATAAAAATGAAAATAAAATAAAATAAAATCAATGGGATTGAAGACAGACGTTTATTGCAAGAAAAACCCACTGTAAAAATTCAGGCAGTTAAAATACCTAATTTTCGCATGTTTCTGTGTGGTGCTTTGGTGGGTTTTTGGACCACGATTTTAAAAAAAATATTGCGATCACCATTTTGGACCCCCCCCGCACCGCATGGCATGGCGAGACGACGAGGATGCCCCCCACCAGAGCAGCCCAGGACAGGAGAGGGGGGAGACCGGAACCCCCCCTCAAAAACTGCCCCTCTGGTAGGTGCCCTCACTCAGGCAGGCATATTTTCGCCTGCATTTTTGGCCGGGAAACGTTTTTTAAAAAAACTTTTTTTCTGTGCCGCTTGGCATCACGCGATCGCAGCGATGCCATGAATGACAATGACAAATCAGACCCAATTTTTCTTTTATCGGTTCGAGTTCGAGTTCTGATGGCTTAATTGTCGTTACCATTTCCGTTGCGTAACGGAAACGAGGAACGGAAACGGAAATAAGAATTTCGCCAAGTCGTGCCCATGTCTAGTTTATTTACAGTAATTCTGGTTGTTGTGCTGGGGACAGGGCCTACCAAAATGATGTGGAATGTTTGGAGAAAGGTCTGTTTCTAGAGGAATTTAACAAAGAACAATCTGGCAAGGCCGGGAAGAAAAATGTCATCAGAGAAGCTGTTGCATTTTGAAAGATCATTGGAGAAATATTTTGCCTCAACTGCAGATGCTTATAATATAGTTGGTGCTCTATAGCTGGAACGGAGTGGGGTAGGGCAGTATTGTACTGAACTGTGGGGTGGGGTGGGGGAAGCTACATAAACTGACCTGCAGTTTTCCTGAAGTTTTATTTCCCCATTGAAATGTGTGATGTGTCTACAATGAAAGCAAATGCTAGTTTAGGATTGATTAATAAATGTAGTCTCCAAATTCTATGAGGTACTCCTTCCAGTATATTCAGTATTGGTTAGGCCTCATTTTGAGTACTGTGTCAGGTTCTGGACACCACACTTTAAGAAGGATGCGAACAAAATGGAACAAGTTCAGAGGAAGGCAATGAGGAGTAGGGGGGCATGGAAACCAAGGCCCATAAGGAAAAACTCAAATAATTGACCATGTTTAGCCTTGAGAAAAGAAGACTGAGGAAAGACAGGATAGAACTTCTCAAATACTTGCGATTTAGTCAGAAAGAGAGACATGGATCTGTTCTCAGTCACCCCATAGTGCAAGACACATAATAATGGGTTCAAGCTAAAAGAAGCCAGATTTAGGCTTGAATATCAAGGGAAATCTTAAATGTTAGAGCAGTATGAAAATGGAGCCAATTATGTTAGGAGGTGGTGAGCACTACAACACTGGAAGCATTCAAGTTAATATTGGACAACCATTGGTCAGATCTACCTTGATTTCATAGAATCATAGAATCATAGAGTTGGAAGAGACCTCAAGGACCATCCAGTCCAACCCCCTGCCATGCAGGAACCCCCATCAAAGTACTCCCGACAGATGGCCATCCAGCCTCTGCTTAAAAACCTCCAAAGGAGATTAATAAAAATATTGAATAGCACTGGACCCAGAACAGAACGCTGGGACACCACACTGGTCACATCTCTCCAAGCTGAAGAGAAGCCATTTATGATCACCATTTGGGTGCAATCAGTCAACTAATTACAAATCCATCTAACAGCAGCACTAGCCATCCCACATTCTACTAACTTCTTAGCAAGAATACCATGGGGAACATTATTGAAGGCCTTGCTGAAATCTAGATAAGCAATATCTATAGCATTACCTTCATCCACCAGGCCTGTAATTCTGTCAAAGAAATCAATCAAAGTAGTCTGCCAAGATTTGTTTTTAATAAACCCATGCTGACTTCTCATAATTATAGCATTGTTTAAAATAATTACAGGCTGTCTGCTTAATTATCTGCTCTAGGCTCTTTCCAGGAATTGAAGTCAAACTGATGGGGTGGTAATTATTTTTTCATCCTCCTCCAATCTATGGGAACTTTCCCTGTTCTCCAGGACTTCTCAAAGATTATTGCCAATGGTTCTGAAATTACTTCTGCCAGTTCTTTTAATATCATTGGGTGTAATTCATCTTGCACAAGATACTTAAATTCATTTAATGTTTCCAGGTGTTCCTGTACTACCTCCCGACCTATTCTATGTTGCAATTCCCATCCTATCTCATCTACTCTTTGTGCCAGGTCAGTCCATAATAAGATCCCCATTATATACGATTCCATCTTAGATGGGAGGGCTGACCTGGCCTGTATTACCGAGACCTGGGTGGGTGCGGAGGGGGGGCCTCACTCTCCCAGCTGTGCCCACCCAGGTATCAGGTTCAGGGTGTGGGAAGGTTCGAGGGTCTTAAGGGAGGGGGGTGCTGCCATCGTTTACAGGGATTCTCTTCATGTTTGCAGGGCCTTGACACTGGTCAGTCAGGGGTTAGAATGCCTCCACCTGTTAGTGGGACAGCAGGACAGATTTGGCATTGTGCTGGGTTACCGAGCTCCCTGCAACCCAGCCCAATCCCTCCCAGAGATTTCGGAGTTCATCGCCGCTGCTCTATTGAGGTCCCCGCGCCTCTTGGTTGTGGGTGACTTCAATGTGCATGTGGGTGGTGGACTTTCCGGTGCAGCTCTGGAGTTCATGGAATCCATGGCTTCCATGGGACTGTCCCAGAATGTTGTATGCCCCACCCACAGGTCAGGCCATACCCTTGACTTGGTATTTTCCTCCATGTCAGGGGATTCGAGTCTGGAGGTTGGGGACATTGTTTCCCTACCTGTGTCATGGTCAGACCACCACCTGCTCTCATTTTCCCTGTCGATCGCAGCCCCCCCCCGCGGGGACCATCGGCCTCATGTTTTGGCCCACCCCAAAGGCTTATGGACCCGCCTCGGTTCCAGGGGGCTTTCGGGGAGCTTCCTGGCGGTCTGACTGGCGCTTCAGCTGAGGTCGTGGCCAACCATTGGTTTGAAACAGCTGCCCGTACCATAGACCGGATCACCCCCAAGCTCCTTCTCCATTGCCGAGCTCGGCCTTCGCCGTGGTTTACGGCAGAGTTACGCGCAATGAAGCAGGAGAGGAGAAGGCTAGAGTGAAGCTGGAGAAGAACCCGGACGGTTACAAATAAGCCTGCAGTTGTTTTCCAGAATAGGCGCTATTCTAAAGCGATCAGGGAGGCTCAGTCATCTTTTTACTCCCTGATAATTGGTGAGGCCTCCAACCGCCAGGCGGAGCTCTTCCGTGTGGTGCGGGACCTCACCAATCTTAGTCTGGCCAGGCCTCCTCCTACTGATTTCAGTAGCGAGAATTTTGCAGCCTTTTTTCAATCTAAAATTGAGGCCATCTGGGCCGGCTTCGACTCCGGTTGCAGTAGAACTTCTCCGCCATCCCCAGCTGCTGATCCGCCTTCATCGCCTCGGTTGGATGCGCTTGGGCCTGTTTCCCCTGTTGAGGCCTCTAAGGCTATGGTGCATTGCCGGCCTGCGTCCACCCCCTTCGACCCTTGCCCTGCCTGGTTAATAAAAGCTGCCAGCGGGAGTATGGCCGAATGGGCTCCTTTCATCGCCACCGCCTCCTTCAGCGAGGGGTTTTTTCCCTCTCGTCTGAAGGAGACGGTGGTAAATCCCATTCTTAAAAAACCTGGCCTTGCGTCGGACGATTTGGCAAACTATCGCCCGATTGCTAACGTCCTGTTTATGGGCAAGGTCATCGAGAGGGTGGCGGCGGTCCGGCTGCAGTCATACCTGGAGGATCGGCAGTGCCTTGATCCATGCCAGTCCGGGTTCAGGCCCCGTCGGGGGACCGAAACAGCTTTGGTCGCGCTGCAAGATGACCTAATCCGGGCGGCCGACAGGGGTTGCTCTACCCTGTTGGTTCTCCTGGATTTGTCAGCGGCCTTTGATACAGTAGACCATGGTATCTTACTGGATCGGCTCTCTGAGGTGGGAATCGGTGGCACTGCTCGCAGTTGGCTCCGATCCTTCCTGGAGGGCCGTCCCCAGTATGTTCAGCATGGCGGGGGGAGTTATCGGCCCCATGGATTCTCCCTTGTGGAGTTCCGCAGGGGTCATCTCTGTCCCCCATGCTGTTTAACATCTATGTAAGGCCGCTGGTTGGGGTCATTAGGAGATTTTGAGTCTGCTGTCACCAGTAGACTGATGACACACAGCTCTATCTCTCCTTTTCCACCTCTGCAGTGGAAGCTGTGAGGATCCTTGATGGGTGCCTGGACACCGTACTGACTTGGACCGGGGTGAATGGGCTTAAGCTCAACCCTGAGAAGACAGAGGTTATGTTCTTTGGGAGCTCGCCATCTGGGTACCGAGGTCCTCTCCCCTGCTTGGGGGGAGTTTCCCTCCAACTCGCGGAGAGGGTGCGGAATCTGGGCGTGGTCCTGGACCCGGCACTTTCCATGGAGGCTCAGGTGGCCTATTACCATCTTCGTCAGATAGCCCAGATCCACCCGTACCTGGATGCTGATTCTCTGAGAACAGTGGTTCAAGCGCTGGTGATCTCAAGGTTGGACTACTGCAACGCCCTCTACATGGGGTTGCCCTTGACTCTTCTCCGGCGCTTGCAGCGGGTACAGAATGCGGCGGCCAGGCTGGTGGCTGGTGTGCATCGTTATGACCACATCACCCCAGTCCTGGCCCACCTGCATTGGTTGCCCGTTGCGGCCCGGATTAGATTCAAGGTACTGGTTTTAGTTTATAAAACCCTCCATGGCTTGGGCCCGGAGTACCTGTCAGAGCATATCGTCCAGTGATCCACCTCGGCCCGACCTGTTCGGCAGTCACGAGTGCACTCACTTCGGGTTGCCACTCTGCGAGAAGCCCGCAAGACGGTTACACGGAACCGGGCTTTCTCTGTGGCAGCCCCCTCTCTGTGGAACTCCATCCCCAGCGAAGTGCGCTCTGCAGAGTCCCTGCTGGCCTTCCGTAAAGCATTAAAAACATTCTTATTTCGGGAGGTTTTTGATGTGCCCTAATTTTTTTTTTCTCCCGCCATCAACAGTTTAATAGCTTAATAGCTTAAGCTCGAAGCTTAATTATAGGTACTTCGCCTTTTCTTGGCGATTCTGGGGTGTGATAGTGTTTTTATATGCTTTATATTGTAATTGTATTATTTAGTATACTGTTTTTACTTAATTGTTGATTGTTGATTTGTTTGCTGGCGCATGTCGCCTCGTTGTTAGCCGCCTAGAGTTCAAATTTGAAGATAGGCAGGATATAAATGCAACAATAAATAAATAAATAAATAAATAAATTGTCTTTTTTTGGAGAAAACTGAGACAAAGAAGGTGTTGAGTAGTTCCATCTTGTCCCTGTCTCCGGCTAGGATTCGGGTTATCTAGTTTTAATCATTGTGCAGAGAGCCTAGCATTTCCTTATTTTTCCTTTTTTGCTGCGGACATATCTAAAGAAACCCTTTTTACTATCTTTAATCTCTCTGGCAAGCTTAAATTCAACTTTAACTTTAACTTTTAACTTTTAACTTTTTTTTACCACCACCCTACATATATTAGCTATTTTCTTATATTCTTCTTTGGTGCATTCCCCATTTTTCCATTTCCTGTACTTGCTTTTCTTTATACTAAGCTGAGTTGAAAGTTCTTTAGTCAACCACTGCAGTTTCTTTAAAAAGCTCCCATTTTTGTTTGAACAATTTTAGATTGTGCCTTTAATATCTTGATTTTAAGGAACTACCATCCATCGTGGTCTCCCTTCTCTTTGAGTGTTTTGGTCCATGGAATCATGGCCAATAATTCCCTAAGTTTACAAAAAAATGGCTTTCTTAAAGTTCAGGATTCTTATCTGGCTATGCTTAGTTTCACCTTCCAACTGTATAACAAATTACAAGAGAGCATGGTCACTTTTACCTAAAGATCCCAACACTTCAACCCCATTTACAAGGTCCTCCCTATTGGTTAAGGCCAGATCTAAACTGGCTGTTCATCTTGTTGCCTCCTCCACCTTCTGGACCATGAAATTGTCTGTAAGGGCAGTAAGGAATTTGTTAGACCTTGTATTCTTAGCTGAGTTGGACTGCTAACATATACCCTTGAACTTCAGCAATGAATAGGGAGTTGGGTTCAATAGAAACCTTCCAACTAAATTATTCTGTAAGTCCATAATTATATGAAAAAGCATCAATTTTTCTGCTGTAGTTTCAGGGCATGTCAGAATTTTGTAAATAATATTTTTGAATTGACAACATTCCAGTGTAATCAAGGCTGCCTGTTTCACTCTTCCAATTATACATATTTTAATCACACTGCATTTTCTCAGCCTGCCAACATCTCCTGACCTAAAAAAGCTACATGAGTAGAATTCATGATGGTACCTGTTTCTGGATTGTAACTGAAGTGGGGAGGCTGATGGCTGTGGCAGAGATGATTGTACAATTATACACTTGATGTTTGACTATAACTCTCATCCACTCCTAAGTAGGATAACCATAAAAACCCTGAACCTTACCCATCAGAATTTCTTCCAAAATGTATCATCCTTGAAAATTATTTTTCAGTTGTATGTCATTTCTCTCAGATCAAGTGAGTATAGTCAAAATTTTCACAAAAAAATTAACAAATCTTGCTGTCTCATGTGAACAAGATGGTACTCTCTCGACACCCTGTACGGAAGCTGATCAGGCTGACCTTTGGATCTTACATCAGCACTGACCTATTCTCCTGAGCACATGGGGCTGATCCCATGTCATGTAGAGGCATATTGTCCAAGTATTTATTCCTTGTTCTAACCCCTAGGCACCTGCTGTTTCACTGTGACATCTAAAAGGGCCATCCCTCCTTATATACAACCATCTATGAATTCTCTACTGCTTCATTTCTCTGTTTGCTAAAATACATACTGCATAACCTTCTGATATAGAAGCTGTGTCAACTGACATAATATAGAGAAGCAGCCCTCTTAGTTTTTCTGCTTTCAACTTTCTGTTCAAAGAAATGGCTTCAGACTGCTGTTGATACTTGTGGATTTAGCACTTTCTGTTCCACATGACTTTGGAGCTTGTTCACACTGTGCCAGCCTCAAAGCTCTAACTGCTTCTGTGTTGTACTGTTTACACTGACAACTCCATGACAAACTGTTGTGCCTGTACTCCTCACCATGGGGAAGTATGTAGCCTAGATTTCCCAAACAAATCTTTTGTTGTTGTTGTTGTTTCAATTCCATGGTTCATGACATTCAAATTGAAACAGAAGACTCCTGGTACCCATGTACAAGAGCAACATCTGGAGTAAAGGCTCACTCACACTCCATTCAGGGCTAGAGCTACCACTAGGTGAACTAGGCGACAGCCTAGAGTGCAGACCTAAGAGGGGCGCAGAACTGAACTCAGAGGAGTGCAGAACTGACCTGAGAGGGGCACACTTTTCTACAATTTGTTTTTGAAAATTGGTTGGGGTCTTGCCTGGGGCACAAAAAAAGCCTGCCCCTGCCCCCTGGCTCCATTAATGTCATATGAGGTGAAAAGCGGTAAGGAAGCATCACTAACTTCTGAGTGTCTTCCGAATAGAGATGGACATTAAACAAACTTTTAGTTTGTTTCGTTATTTGTTATATGTTTCATCACGTAACAAAATGAATAACAAACCCCAGAGTGATTTTAGAATGAAACAAACTGAGCCAAAAAAAAATTGGTTCAGTTTGGTTCAGTTTGTTAATGGTGGTGATGTCTCCAAGCTGATGCTGGACGTCTTTGGTCTTCCTGGCTGCAGGCGGGAAAAGCTGACTGTCAGAAGTAAAAAAATAAAATAAAAATAAAATAAAGGGGCACTGACCAGGCCCCGGGGTGGATTGGTCGGCACCTTAAAATAAAAAAAGCAATGATATAGAAAAAAACCCAGTGCCGACTGGGCCCCGGGGGTTGCACAGTCGGTGCTTGAAAAATAAAAAAAGATTTTTAAAAAGTGCTGGCCTGTGCTACAGCTGTAGCACGACTGGAACTGAGAAGTAAATAAAATAAAATAAAATAAAATAATAAATAATAAATAATAAATAATAAATAAAAAATAAAAAGGAGCACCAACCCAGCCCCAGGGGTGCCCGGGTTAGCACCCTAAAATCACAAAAAGAATATTAAAAATAAAAGAAGCACTGACCCTAGAAGTAAAAATAAAATAAAATAAAATAAAATAAAATAAAATAAAATAAAATAAAAGAGCGCCGACCCAGCCCTGGGGGTGGCTTGGTCGGTGCTCTTAAAGAAAAGAAAAAGCGCCCACCTGGCACCAGGGGCCCGTGGTAGGTGCTTGAAGAAAAAAAGAGGTGCTGGCCCCATTCCAGCACCTCAAAAAGCCCCTGCCAGGATCCGCCACTGCCGCCGGCGCTACCACTGAACCACCACCACTGCTGCCGGCGCCAGTAAGAACCTGAACTGGTTTGGGTTCATACAATTTTTTAAAAAATTCATACGAACCCGGACCAAACCAAGGGTGGGCCCGAACCAGATGAACCCGAACCATGGGTTTTCTGGTTTGTGCCCACCTCTACTTCCGAATAATGACACATGATCACAGGGGATACAGTGTAGAGATAAGCCATGGCTGAGAAGGAAGACTGATATTGTTTACAAAGATGGCTGGAATTTCCAGAGGAATTAAATGGCTCAGAAATGATTTTTGTCTTTAAGTGAAATGACCTTTCCAGGAATTTTCTACAATTACTTCAATCAACAAAGAGGACGATAAATTCCAGTCTTCATTTATTTTCTTTAGTAGCCATGGGCTACATGACAACTTTCTCTTTCTGCTCTTTCCCTGATGGCATCAAATACCACTTGATTGCTGTGACAGCTGTACAAATAAGGATGGCTAAAAGAGAACTAATTATTACTTTCAACATAAATACTGAAAAATTACTGGATTTAGTCTTATGGTGTACGTTTTCCCCTCCTTTCAGAAGCAGGCTCCTCTATCCTACTATTGGCCTAAGTACCCCTTTCAGATCAGTACCCAGATTGCTTTTTATTAGAATAATGAGATCTGGATAATTTATTTATTTGTTTGTTTGTTTGTTATATTTCTATACCGCCCATCTTCCGGAATGGAACTCTGGGCAGTTTACAATTAAAAACAAAGCCAACAGTATATAACAAAGAGCAAAGAAAAAAAAATACTAATAAGATTGGAGGGACAAGACCCTCCACAAGAGATGACGCGGGCGGAACAAAAAAACAAAACAAAAACAAAAAAACAAAAACAAAAACAAAAACAAAAAAACAAAAACAAAAACAAAAACAAAAACAAAAACAAAAACAAAAACAAAAACAAAAACAAAAACAAAAATTAAGTGGAAAGGTCACCATAAGCCTCTTTTAAAAAGGAAGGTTTTCAAAGCCCTTTTAAAGGCAGGCAGGGACTGTGCTAGGTGCAGCTCACTAGGGACTTAGGAGATGGTTCCACAATGTGGAGCCCACCACAGAGAAGGCACGGTTATAATAATGGGCAGTGGATGCATGTATAGGCATGACAAGTCTTAAGCTTTACAAAAGAAGATTTATACCTCTTCTGTCTGAGGAACTTCAAATGGTGGAGGCTGAAGCAGCAGCAATAGTAGTGGTGGTGGTATCCTGCCTGGTGGGAGGGGCAGATATTTGACACAGTGCAAAGGTCAGCACAATGCTGGGAAAGCAGGGGCCAAGCAAATGGGACTGTGAGGGTCCCCTCAGCACACCAGGAGCTCTTTGCATTTTCCTTCAAATGAGAGAAACTCAGTTGAGATTATCTCTCTCTCCCTCTCCCCCCCTCTCTCCCCCCACCCCATTCAACTGGCTTAACATCAGTAGTTTTCTTTTAGCACCAACTCCTAAATGCTCCTTCCCTTTTCAATGTGCATTTTAAAATCATTCGCTAGCAATGGATATTGGGTAATTTCTTCTTTCAAGGGTGACTTATAGTACCGACCCATCATCACAGAGAACATCCGCATTGACCTTTAAATGTTATTCAAAACTTAGGGAAGCTTAAGCAACTGACAGTCACCAAGTTACGTCTTGCCACTAGAGATGGGCATTTTGTTTAGAAAGCAGTAGGTTATGAAATGAACCACACGAGCCCAGGTGGTCCTTGGAACCAGCTGATACATGCAGATCCAATTGCTTTACCTTTCTCTGTCTCGGGCAGGGTTAAAATCCAACGAGGAAGCACACTGCGACATCATCTTTCCTGCTTTGTGCTGCTCACCAATCAGAGAGGGAGGTGGGATGATGCCTGTCCCTGCACAGCTCCTGATTGGCCAGCATCACAGATCTAGCACAGATGACGTTGCAGCTTGTTTCCTCATTGGATTTCAATCCTGTGTGAGACAGAGAAAGGTAAAGCAATTGGATCTGCGTGTATCAGCCGGTTCCAAGGACCTCCTGGGCTCAGATGGTTCATTTTGTAACCTACTGGTTCTGAAACAAAATGCCCGTCCCTACTTGGCACCATAATTGGCTGGAAGCTGCTGTCAGAGAGGTTGTTCTGACTACCCTTCTCAGCAGGTTTGAGAGCTCTTAAGAGAACTGGCACTGCAATGGAAAACCCAAGGGCACCTGGGAACAGGGCCCATTTTACATTTCACAACATGGTCTTCCAGAAACTGGAAAAGGCTTTTGGACTACATTTTCCAGAATCCCTCAACTACTGGTTATGCTGCCTGGAATAATGGCAGCTATTGTCCAAAAGGAGAGTGACATTTTAAAAATCTTTTGTGTCTCACCAAGAGGGGTTATTGCAGGAAGGATCTTTGTGCTAACTTCCCACTCCACTGTAGCTTCAATGCCACGTGTGCTTCCAGTGTTGAGCGGTCGTAGTGTAAAACATGTGGCTTGACTTTTCAGCTGGGATTTGCATTAAAGCTCTCAGATAACCGCTGTGTAATTTTCGTTCACAATGGGTTCGCTCATCCCACATAGGAGATGGTGTAACTTTCGCCATGTGTATCAGCTCAAGGTCTTTCTTGTAACCATGCAAATGTTGGGTTGCCACTCTGGCATGAGTGTTCCATTCACTTTGGATGAAATGTTTCATTTGCACTCTGGCCAGCAGCTTTGACACCCTCCCTACCGAGTAATTGCTGTCTGGGCAAGATAAAACTTGAAGAGAAACTTGATCTTTCTCAAGTGCTAGATCATTCTTTTTCACTTCTCTAGTCTGTGGCCCTGTGTATATTTTGTGGCTACATGCTTATTTTCACTGTGTCGTACTTTGAAGTAAACATGTTTCTCATCAGCTGAGATCCAGTTTTGGTTTTGTCTTTGTAGAAATAGGGGGAAAGGCTAGATGGAAACTTATAATTCTTATCCCGAGCAGAAAATATTGGTTATTATATCCTCAGCAAGTCTGCTTTTGGCCTGATTTCTAGCCATATTTTACCGGCTAGTAATGTCTCTTGATAAACATCTGAACTCTTGGGACCTCACCTGAGAACTATGATTTATCAGATTGGAGATCTTATGCTATTTGCTTGCATGTACTTTGAGCCCAACCTCCCCACAAAATGGCTAAATAGAGGAAATTAACTCTTAATTAAATAAGAAGTACTCCCTCAGGACATTATAGCAATCAAGACAGGTTAAGATACACTGCCTGTTGCCAAAAAGGAAATCTGTATACTCAGCATAGGAATGCGCTCCAAGACTTTCTGGCTCAGAGATCTTGTTGCAGGGAAATCTAAAAACAAGGTCTTATGTTACATGTTTAAGGCACAGACATTAAGGAATGAATTTAATCAGCTTAGACATAGAAATCATTTCTCTTTACTGAAGAAATAGTCTTGTTCTCTATACATAATTCACAGTAATTGTTGCAGACATCTTAGTTTCTCAGTGAATAATTTGGAGTAAAATGTGGCTACCCATGGCATTTTTTGCACTGCTGTTTTTCCACATAGTCTGAATTGAAACATGTGATGCATTTCAGCTTTGGGAGAAAGTGTCAAAATGAAGTGAAGCACAGATATTTGTAGGTTAAAAGAGAAGATAAGGGGCCCTTCAAGAAGCCCCAATATGTCAAGTTAGAGTGCCCTAGTGAAGCTTACCTTGGTGTTTAGGGGGCTAAAATATCAACATTTGAACAAAAATGCACACACATATACACACACACATGAATGTGCCCCATCTTTGCTATTCTTCTACAAACAAACAAAAGCCTTTCTTGAGAAAGGTGAGATAAAAATATTTTAAATAAATAAATAGATAAATCCTCTTGTGTTCCTCTGCCAGTGAAACAAGAGGGGCACCATCAGCAGCAGACTGCAACTGCTTAAAGAGTTCCTTGCAATGAGACAGAATTTCATGTCTTCAAAAATAAAATATGAACATCTTTCGTTACATCTGCCACTGACAGTGGTGTCATTCCTGCTGTGCAGGTGAAGCTACCCTACAGGGTATTGTCCATGGTGTTATGCACAAGGAGAATGGTGACATCTGACCAAACCTATAAGCATATTACTTTTTGTCTGTGTGACAGTAGACAGTAGACAGCATCAAGTTGCACTTGTTGGAATTTAACCAGAGATTCCCAATTCTAAACACTCCATAAATATAACTGTACATCTTGCTCTTGATAGTAGAGATGGGCACAAAATGAATTTTTTATTTATTTTGTTATTTGTAATCATTTTGTTATGTAACAAAACGAATAATGAACCGCCCCTTCAAACGGAAATGAAATGAAATAAAAATTTTCATTTTGTTCCCCCGCCACTGCTAACCAGCCCCCACAGAGGGGCCTTCCAAAGTGGTAGCACCGGTCAACTGTAGTGCAGCCACTTGTTTAAAAAAGCAAAAGCACCCTCAGCCGGCCGTGCTACAGCTGATCGGCGCTTGGGGCTCAGACAAAATCAATATATATATTAAAAAATCCCACCTCCCCCCCCAATTGGGTGGGGGGAAAGGCATTTTGTTTTGTTGGTCTACCCTGTTGGTCCTCCTGGATTTGTCAGCGGCCTTCGATACCATTGACCACGGTATCCTACTGGACCGGCTCTCTGAGGTAGGTATCGGAGGCACTGTTCGCAATTGGCTCCGGTTCTTCTTGGAGGGTTGGCTCCAGTATGTGCAGCATGGTGGAGAGTTGTCCACCCCATGGACACTCCCTTATGGAGTTCCGCAGGGGTCGTCTCTCTCCCCCATGCTGTTCAACATCTATGTAAGGCCACTGGCTGGGGTCATTCGAAGATTTGGAGTCTGCTGTCATCAGTACACTGATGACACACAGCTCTATCTCTCCTTTTCCACCTCTGCAGTGGAAGCTGTCCGGACCCTCGACGAGTGCCTGAAGGCGGTTATGGCTTGGACCAGGACCAACAGGCTCAGGCTCAATCCCGAGAAGACTGAGGAGATGTTCTTTGGGAGTTCGCTGTCTGGGTATGGAGGCCTTCTCCCCACCTTGGAGGGAGTTTCTCTCCAGATGGCAGACAGGGTTAGGAATCTGGCTGTGGTCCTGGATCCGGCGCTATCTCTGGATGCCCAGGTGGCTGCCATGACCTGGACTGCGTTTTACCATCTTCGACAGATTGCCCAGATCTGCCCATACCTAGATGGCAACTCCCTGAGAAGAGTGGTACAGGCGCTGGTGATCTCGAGGCTGGACTATTGCAATGCCCTCTACATGGGGTTGCCCTTGACTCTCCTCCGGCGACTGCAGCAGGTACAAAATGTGGCAGCCAGACTGGTGGTGGGTGCACGTCGCTTTGACCCAGTTCTGGCCCAGCTGCATTGGTTGCCCATTGTGTCCCGGATCAGATTCAAGGTCCTGGTTTTAGTTTATAAAACCCTCTATGGCCTGGGCCCGGACTACCTGGCAGAGTGGATCGCCCAGCGATCAACCTCGGCCCGACCAGTTCGGCAGTTGCAAGTGCACTTGCTTCAGGTTGCCACCCCCCGAGAGGCCAGACGAACTTCAACCCGTAATCGGGCTTTCTCGGTGGCTGCTCCCTCATTGTGGAACAGCCTCCCCAGCGAAGTGTGCTCTGCAGAGTCCCTGCTGGTCTTTCGCAGAGTTGTGAAGACCATCTTATTCCGTGAGGCCTTTGGTGACCTAGCCTAAATACTCCCCCCCGCCATCTGTTGTGGTTACTCCCACTGCTGGACGCTTCTGAACGAGATAAGGTCTTACAAGGGTGCCATATGGTTTTATTTTTATGATAATAAGTCTGTGTGTTTCTATGTATTTGTATCATTGATAGCTGTTGCATTCTCAGCCTGTAAGCCACCCAGAGTTCCCTTGGGAAGATGGGTGGGTTATAAATTCAATAATAAATAAATAAATAAAAATAAATTTTTGCTTTGTTTTGTTTTTTGCTGAGCCCCAAGCACTGAAGCACAGGCTTGGAGATGGCAAAAAAAGTTTAAAAATCACTATTCTCACCACCACCACCGATGGGGAGCGATTATTAAACTTTTTTTTTTTTGCCAGCCCCAAGCCCATGCTACAGCTGATCGGCACTTGGGGCTCAGGCAAAAAATAAATCACTCTTTTCCTCCACCCGATGGGGTGGGGAGAAAGGAGCGATTTTTAACCATTTTTTTTTTTTTGCTGAGCCCTAAGCACTGTAGAGCACCCCCCCACACACAGTACACAAACAAAAAAAGAAACAAAATGAAAAATGAAATGATTTTTTTAAAAAAATTATTTCAAATGAAATGAAACAGAACAGAACAGAACTAGACGAAAAACGAAACCAAACGCTATTTTAGCATTTTGTGCCCATCTCTTCTTGATAGTACTCTTGGTAGAGAGCTGAGCTGCCCTATAAGTGAGAAACATAGGAGTAATCGAGATTCTACCCATCCATAATGTCTATTTTGAGTTTTCTTGAGCTTTCCGTATTACTTTGGTGGTGGTGGGAGATAATTCTAAATTAGTATTTTACAGTACAGCATTAGTCAATTACAGTACAGCATTAGTCAGTGGCACTATGACAAAACACTACCAATACGTGATAAAATTGCAAATGACAGGTGTGGAGTATGAATTGTTTATTTTGTCCTATTGGTTTATTTTCTTTCTTAAAGTAGACATGAGTTTAACACCCCCCTGACCCAAGAAGACATTTTATTTGGCAGTCTGTCCTGCCAGTGTGAAGAGAACTAATGCAACAATGCTCTTTCTAAATTTATCCCCACCTACCCTATAAATGTAGTGCAACACTTAGACTGTACCAAATATTTGTGCTTCTAGTTCTAGATATGCTCATTGCTCTTAGCTGTGTTTGTTTACTTGGCATGCTTCTGTCTGAACCATATTTGCCTGTGTCTCAGTGTTACCTCTTCTTTTCTTTGTTTTTAAAGAGAGGCAAGTAAGAGAGGAAATGAGGGAAAATATGATTGAATGGCTTCGTTTTATGAAGGGATGGAAATGCCTGAGAGTTCAAGGACTGCAAGACAGAAAATACTGCTTCCTTTCACAGAAAGAATGTGAGTGGAAGTATCCCTGAAGGAGGTTCATCCTGTTGTTGTTTCAAGGATCCTGGCAAAGCCAGTGTTTGAAAACCACCCACGAACAATAGAATGAAAACAGCTGTGCAGCAAAACTTAATCTGGTTAGTGCCTGTGTAAATACAGTGTAGGGCGATGAAAAGGTTACTGACAGTGGTGCCCTGCTGTGCTACAATGCATGCAGGTGCTGTGAGTGTATTCCTAATTGCATCATATTACTGATGGCAGGGAATTAGAAGGTCATACATGGCCCAGCCTCTTGTTCCAGTTGCATATTCCATAAATGGAACTGCTGCTGACTTCAGTACATCATTCTGCATAGTTCTCCAGGCTTCACAAGTTGGTAAATTGCTTCATTTCCTTGTACCAACTGACAGAGGCCCCTCGCCCTTCCAAATTTCCTAAACTCCTAGGTAGCCACATGGCATCGGTCCATAGCTTTATGGAATAAGCTCTACCCCCAATGCAGCCGTATCACATGTTCTTCCCTAGAGAGGAGCCTTGTGATACAGTGGTTAAACTGCTGTACTGCAGCCAAAAGTGGACTCATGAGCAGGGGTTCAGTCCCAGGTAGCCAGCACATGGTTGACTCAGCCTTCCATCCATCTGAGGTGGGTAAAATTAGTACTCAGCTTGAGGAGTGTGTGTGTGTGTGGGGGGGGAATGTGCAGCCTGCACATAGTTAAATTGTAAACTGGCCAGAGAGTGCTTTAAATACCATGGGGTGTTAGATAAGCAGAACACTTTGCTTTTAGCTTACTTTTCCTGTTGCTTTATGTAGGCCTGAAAGTAGTTTTGATCAAGGAGAGACAGAGAGGACATTTTGATGAACAAAAGGATGTGTGACACTATGCCTTCAGTGATTTTAAATCATCTCACAGCACTGCTGTAGAAGCATCCTATTTTTATATACTGCACTACTGAAAACTGTTCCTAAACACAACTTTTCTGATTTAAAAAAATCTTAGGTCTGAGGAATAGTCACATTTCACTGAAGTACAGTGAAACCCTTGTATAACAATTGGTTTGTATAACATAAAATCTGTACAACATAAAAAATTCCGGAGATAGGGGAAATTTGCTTAACAGAACTGCCTATGGGGCAAATCCATACAACATAAAAATGGGATTACTCTGTTTTCAATGCATTCCTATGGGAAATTTGTATAAAGGAAAATTTGCTTAACATAATTTCTATTTGGAACGAATTAATTCCTTTATATAAGGTACCACTGTATTGTGAAATGATTGCCTACACCAACCTACGCTTTGTAGAACATTTGAGGCAAGTAGAAAGAAACAATAGCCAGTTCTTAGGTAGTTAGAATGTAATGCTATTATCCATGGACTCTTAAAATATAAATCAAAGCAGACACCAATTTATCTCCTGTTTCTACTCTTACTAAAAAAAATGGCAATCGCAATTCAGTATACAGTGGTACCTTGTATAAAGGAATTAATTCGTTCCAAATGAAATTCTCTTAAGCAAACTTTCCTTTATACAAATTTCCCATAAGAATGCATTGAAAACAGAGTAATCCTTAATCACAACCATTTTTATATTGTACAGATTCACCCCATAGACAAGTCTGTTAAGCAAATTTCCCCTATCTCTGGAATTTTTTATGTTGTACAGATTTTATGTTATACAAACCATTTCGAGGGTCCACTGTATGAACAATAGACTTGGTTGTGATTGAAGACACATGCTTAACCTCTGTATGATTCATTATTAAACTCTAACTAACCTGCTTCTCCTGACTCCCTTTAATCCCAATTCTCCTGAACACGCTGCTGTTGATTTTTCATTACAATAATCAGAGACTATCCCTTCATGGCTTAAATGGTCTAGCTGGCATCAGTGGCACTGCCTTGCATATCTAATTCCCTAGAAGTTCATATTTGAAGTGGGACTCCTGGATCTCCTCTTGAGCCTGAACTTCCTGATTTCCTTATAGTCAATCATTCTCCCTTAAACTGCCCCATTGTTTCCCACTTCACCTTTGCCCTTCACCATCGACAGATGCTTCCTGCATACGAAATAGTTTGCTTGTAGTCTACAGGCCTCTGTATAGATTAGCTTGAACCATTTTGTTAGACTTTTGTGTGAAAACACAATGTATAAAAATAAACAGCATTGTGTGAAGGGGCAAATGTGTTGCAATCAACTTCTTTCCCTTGCTTTCTTCTATATTTATCTCTTAGGAAGAACCATTTTCCTGCCTGGGCACTGAAGACTTTACAACAATTTGAACTCCCATTTAACACATCTAAATAAAATGTCTTCTGAGATTTGAGTGAAGGCTTCGTGTCGATCTGCCAGATAATATGAGCCATGTGGTGCTTCAAACTTGTTCCTCCCTAAATGCATATCTGGATACTGAATGAGAAATCATATGTTAAAATAAAATAAAGCTGCCAAGGATCTTGCTGGAATCACTCATTCATTACGAAGCCAAATATAATGAAACCAAAAAAAAAAAAAAAAAAGAAAGGAAAAGAAATCTCACTGGTGGATAAAATGAGTGTTTCAAAATATAGCATCCATTATCCTCATAGAGCATCACTGGTGAGCATGGTACTTTTGAAGGTACGAGAAGAATGGTCCCTACCCCAATCAAACATTGAATACTTCTGGTTCTTTCTGTTGTACATGCAAACACTTAACTACAGACTCAAGAGATTTACCCAACGCTTCAAAACGGGATTTAAAAAGATCTGAGGGAAATTAGTCAGAAATGATATTACGCAGAGGTACAGAGTTATACTCAATGTGATACAGTGGACTGAGTGATAGACTAAGATTTAGAGCCTTGGGTTTGAACCCTCAGCAGCAAGAACAACAGCAATGATCTTTGAACTGCTAAGCTGGAAGAGACCCTATGGATCGAGCCCCTGTCAAGAAGGTATAGTGGGGAACTGAACTCCCAACCTCTGGCTTCATAGTCAGAGGTCCCAGCTAATGATCTATCCAGTAGTTTTTATGGGGGCTGTGGATAAAACCACTCCTTAAATATCTCACTGACTTTGAAAGCCCCGTTACAGTCATAATCAGTAACATACACTGACTGTTGGATCCAAGCATATACGAGAACATTAAGGGGAAAAGACAGTATCTTCTGGGAAAGCAGATTGGTTAAAAAAGAAAACTTTCTGACTGCCAAGGTTGGTGGCTCTGAAGGAATCCAGATAATGGTCATGAATGTATTAATTAGGATGTACATGGAGCAAACTCAGAGCAGAAGTCATTACTAGAAAGTAAATTAGTTTGACCACAAAATGCTGCATTGATGTGAC
>JAHTLZ010000122.1:1640897-1668409 GCA_023846285.1 Phrynocephalus versicolor
TGTGTGTGTGTGTGTGTGTGTGTGTGTGTGTGTGTGTGTGTGTGTGTTTGATATGTTTTTGGGATAGGACACCAGATGCACTCGTCATGAAATTTCTGTGGCAGGAAGCACATGGTGTGGGGTGGGGATGTGTGTAGGGGGTGGGGGGTGTTCAATTGCCTTATAGGGCTCTTCCAATTTCATGATTGTATGAACATGACTTTTAGAGTCTAGATTTAGATACTTTTCTGAATAATAGTTTATGGCTTGCATCAAGTTTATTCTGTTAGTATGCTCTTGAGAGATACATCATGAAAATAAGTTAGCATACAAGTCATTTACAATAATACCTATTGCACACCATTTGCAACACTCACTCTTTGCTCATTCCATCAAAACTCCATTCAGGGATGTATGAAATGCCTCTTGTTTTTCCCTCCCTGGTGCTTTCTCTCAATTTCATAAGCTTTCCTGATGCTCATAAAATCTCAACAACCCCACAAAATGGAAAGAATCATGCTGCAGTTGGGATCACCAGCAACATGTGCATAATTTATATTAGCCATAGCATTGCACCTTTTAAATGGCTAGGCACACAGAGGTCTAATTAAATAGTCGCCTCCACCCAAAAGTGAAGATAGCTGTGAATTCAGAGTTAAGATATGGATGACATATTTCATGAAAATTTTACAACGTCAACCATACTCATGAGACTGCTGCACTTGGTTGAAAAAGTCACTACTAAAACATAAGTTTTCATTAGTTCCCATTTTCAAGGATTATTTTGTTCCTCTGTGGCCTATAATGTATTTGTATATTTTACATTTTTCACATAAAGTCCATTTTTTGAAATTCTACAAAAGCAAATCGAAATATAATCTCACAAGCACGAAATTAGGACCCCGCTGCAAAAGGTATCCCTTCTTTAAAGAATACCCAAAGAGAAAACATTATGTTGAAATTACAACCTGGACAGTGGTACTTAAAAAGTAATTAGTTGTAATTCGAATGCCCAGAAGTGCTTATCTGCAATCTGAAGGGGAAACTACAACCAGCAGCACCCCGTGTGGAACATCTGATCTCATCCAAAGCCCCCAGGAAGCTCTCCCCTCTTGTCTTTCAACCAACAGGCTAGGATTTTCCTTTTCAGGCAATCTACGAATGTGAACAAATGCATTTTCTTATGGCATTTATGTGACTGAAACACAAAATGATGAAATGCAGCTGAAAAAGGCCTAGTCCAAGAATCTGACCTAAGGTATAATTCCAGTTATCTTAGGAGAGTAAGGCTTTCATTAAACCCCATAGCACCTTAGTTGGCTGGTCAAGATGGCACCCAGACTGGTTTAGTGTTGCACCTCTATTATTTGTATTGAAGCCACACCACAAACCATATGGGTCTCTTTTTTACCCTAGACTGCTGGTGGTTCTCTGCAAAGCAGGGTTTATGGTCACCAGAGACACTTTATGATGAGAACAACTGAGTTCCAAGCCACTATCCAACTCGGTACTCTATAGTCTCACAAGTTAGACACTAGAGATGGGCACAAAATGGAAAAAAAATTGTTCCGTTATTTGTTATTAGTTTCATTACATAACGAAACAAATAACGAAAATTGTGATGAAATTGGAACAAACCGAACAGAACCATGAAAATTAGGTTTGTTACGTTTTGTTTTCGTTAATGGTGACGCGCAATGAAATGAGCTGTTTTTAAATGTGAAAAAAGTCCTGAATATCCATAAAAATCCAGCGATAATTATTTATTCTGCCTGATAATACCTACCAGGGGGTTGGGGTCCTTAAAACGTGCATTTATATATTTTCTCAGATCTCTGTATTTTTTTTTTCCTTTAAGGGGAGTTAAGGGACATCGACCCCAAATGGCTCCCAGATGCCTCATATTGATTTCTTGGGTATTAAAACACCCTGGAAATCCGTAAAAACGCAGTGATAATTATTTGAAATTATTACCTACCAGGGGGTTGAGGTCCTTAAAACGTTTGTTTTTGTCTTTCTCCCATCGCAATGTATTTTTCTTTTCCCTTTAAGGATGACACAAAATGGATTCCAGCCACAAGATGAATGCAAGCCATGTGATGGGATCATGTAAATTCTTGGACAATTTCAACCAATAGCATGCCCAGGTTGCAGACTGGGTAGGTGTGGCAGCAACAGAGGGCATAAAAATCTTTGGCAGCCCCCATCCTCCTTGCAGTCTGCGGTGGGAGTTAGGGTGGGATTGCTGTCTCTGTGACTCGTTACTTTAGGCCAGCCAGGCAGGTTTGTGTCTCTGTGTTCCTTCCTGCTGCAGCCTGGCTCTTAGGGGAGAGAAAGAAGAGATTTCTCTTGCAGCCTCCCTGTGTGCATGCATACCTCTCGGTGAGTACCCTCCCCTGCCCCACAGTGCAATCACTCTGCGGCTGCCTTATGCCCTGGGCAACGCCCGCCGCTGCGTACCTAGTCTATACTGTGTCTCTGCCAGCATCATTTTTTTTTAGTGTTTTCCCTCTGGTATGGGGCGTTGGGGGACGTCTGCGTGCAGAAATGCTTTAAGTCGCACAAATAGCGGGTAAAAACAAAAATGAAAAATGAAAAAACAAAATGATTTTTTTTTCAAAAAATTCACAAAAGATGAAAACGAACCAAAACGGACCCACAACGAAAAATGAAAAACCAAAACATGATTTTTTCTATTCGTGCCCATCTCTATTAGACACCCATCTCTTAGAAAGGCACTTCACATCCCTTGAAGCAGCCAAAAAATCTTACTATGCTGTATTTTTGAGAGTAAGAAGGCAATTGATTCTATAAGATTCTTTAAGATTCCAATGATTCTATAAGTGCTAGAATAATTTTGCTCTTTGGTATAGTATTTGTATCTTTGGCTTCACGTTTGGCTGACCTACTGTTGGGCAAAACCACATGGCCCAGGAATTTTGGATTTGTACTCCAGAAAGTAACATTTCCAGTTTCTACACTGAATTAGGTGACCTTAACCTTCTTTAAAGAATCAGTCCATTGACTGCATTGTTTACAGGGTCCAGGCACAGTTCATCTATGCATCTGACTCACTTCTTCAGGGATGCGTTTGATGACCTTTCCATTTTGGGGTTTTTTTTTTTTTTTTTTTGGCCTGCCATCTTGCTCCTTTTCCTTGTATTTTGTCTTTGCTTGTTCTCTGTCTTTTGTATTATTATTTTAATTGTAAGCCACCCAGAGTTCCCACTGGGAAGATGGGTGGGGTATAAGATTAACAAATAAATAAATAAATAAATAAATAAATAAATAAATAAATAAATAAATAAATAAATCTCAATGTTTTGCTCATGTGGGAAGAATAGTACAAAGAATAGTACTTCCACAGTTTCAACCCAGGGCACTCAGGTTATCCTTTAGCTAGGAAGTCATTTCGCGTGTCACCTTCTCACCTTCTTTGGAAACACTCCTGGAAACTAGGTGTTAAACCCAGTGGAAAAGTCTATCTGTTAGCACACTTACTTAATGAGATGGTTTGGAGGTTGAGTAATAATTCTTCTGTGCTTCTGGAATTACACAGCATGGTTATTTCAAACAAATGAAGGTTTAACTTGGCAGGGCAGTATTGCATTTCCAGCACAAGATGTGTGTTCTTGATAGACATTCCTAGCATGAAAGATTCTCATGTTGACATAATCTATTCCTTGTGGGGAGAAAGTGCAACACCCAGTCAAGAAATACTGGCAGGGCTAAATATATATTCACCTTTTTGTGAATGGCGTTTTGGGAAAGCGGTTTCACTAAAACTATACAAATAACCCACGTATAAGTGAATGAGGCAGAAAACTGGCATGCTCATTAATTTATTTATGGGAAAACCCACATCATTTTGTCCTTCCAGTGCTTACATACTACTCAGAGTTGGTAACAGCAATTAAAAGTAGTAAATAAATATATGAACAAACAAACAAACCCAAATAACACAAAACCAGGAAAAGGAAATACCTACTTGAACAAGAGGCTTTTGGAATGTGGGAAATAAAGCCAAAGAGAGTGTCAGCCTAGCTTCTGAGGAACATCAGTGTTTTTGTGTCACGGGGGAGAAACCCCTAAATGTGTGAGATTCAGACAACAGCTTCCCTGTGTTATACTTTGTTGTCCATGTGTAGTTTGCTTTGACTGTAAAAGCAGAGCAGTGGATCCATTTTCCTTATTCCTATGAGAAGCAGTTCTTTTCATATGAAGCCACAATGCCTTGACGGTGTAAAGCGAAGTGAAAGGCAAGAACATAAGAACATAAGAAGAGCCATGCTGGATCAGGCCAAAGGCCCATCTAGTCCAGCTTCCTGTATCTCACGGTGGCCCCACCAGATGTGTTTGGGAGCACATGAGACCAGATATCTGTCTCCTGGTACCACTCCCCTGCATCTGGCCCTTGATGTACCCTGGTTTTAAGTCTGGAGATTACACATCTCCATCATGGTTTGTAACCTGTGATGGACTTTTCCTCCAGGAATCTGTCCAATCCCCTTTTAAAGGCATCCAGGCCACATGCCATCACCACATCCTGTGGCAGGGAGTTCCACAGACTAACAACGCGCTGGGTGAAAAATATTTTCTTTTGTCTGTTCTTACTCTCCCAGCCCTCAATGTGAGTGGATGTCCCCTAATTCTGGTATTTTGTGAGAGGGAGAATAGCTTCCCTCTATCCACTTTACTCATGCCCTGCATTATTTTGTACGTCTCAATCATATCCCTGCCTCAGGTGCCTTTTTTCCAGACTAAAGAGGCCCAAATGTTTTAGCCTTTCCTCATAAGGGAGGTGCCCCAGCCCAGTAATCATTTTAGTCGCTCTCTTCTGCATCTTTTCCAGTTCCACTATGTCTTTCTTGAGATGCGATGACCAGAATTGTACACAACACTCCAGGTGGGGCCTTACTATTGTTTTGTATAATGGCATTATAATGTTGGCTGTTTTATTTTCAATCCCCTTTTTGATAATCCCTAGCATGGAATTGGCCTTCTTCACCGCTGCCACACATTGGGGAGATACCCTAATGGAGCTGTCCACCAACACACCAAGATCTCTTTTCTGATCCGTCACAGATAACTCAGAGCCCATGAGTTGATAGATAAAGTCTTGATTTGTTTTGCCCCAATATGCTTAACTTTACATTTGGCTACATTAAAACGCATTTGCCATTTCTCAGCCCATTCCCCCAGTTTGGAGGTAACCTTCTGGAGCTCTTCACAATCTTCTCTGTTTTTTACCACACGGAAAAGTTTTGTGTCATCTGCAAACTTGGCCACCTCACTGTTTATCCCTGTCTCCAGGTCATTTATGAACAGATTGAAAAGCACCGGTCCCAGGAAAGAGCCCTGGGGCACACCGCTTTTCACTTCTCTCCATTGTGAAAATTTCCCATTGACACCTACTCTTTGTTTCCTGGATCTCACCAGTTCTCAATCGATAAGAGGACCTGCCCTTTTATCCCCTGACTGTGAAATTTTCTCAGCAGCCTCTGGTGAGGGACTGTGTCAAAAGCCTTTTGAAAATCCAGATAGACTATATCCAATGGTTCACCCAAATCTACATGCCTGTGATACATAAATGTGCAGTGATTATGCTTTGCAATCTGCAAACCCTACACATTGGGTTTTGAGGCTTATGAAGAAAGCCTCAGAGCTTGGAAACTCATGTGCGAATTGTGAGGCAGTGGGTTTGAAATGAATGTGGAAAGCATTGATGCATTGCTGTCATTCTGAGTTTTAATATGCATTTTACAAGTGTTATCTAAAATGTAAGGATGGACAAGAAATGGAAAAATGATGTTTCATTTTGTTTCATTTTGTGCCCACCCCTGTTTTGTTTTGTTTCATTTCTTACATTTATTGAAAATAATTCATATGAAACCAAATGAAATGAAATGAAGAGGCACCAAATTTGGTGCCTGGGAGCCATTTTAAAAACTGGCCCAGGTGCCGATTGGACCAGTTTTAAAGGGGCTCAGCCCATGACAGCTCGGCAGGAGGCCTCTGAAACTGTTCAGGTGTAGACGGAATGAAACAGTTTGTTTTAATTGGAAAAAAATGACCGCTTCATTTTTTCTGTCACGAAATGCTGTTTCCTCATTTTGTTTTTTTTTAATTTTCTTTTGTCACGAAATGCTGCTTCCTCATTTTGTTTTGTTTTGTTTTGTTTTGTTACCTAACAAAATGACGAAACAGCATTTCATTTTTCATTTCATGTCCATCCCTACTAAAATCCACTTATGCAAGGAACAGTGCTCAGGATCTCAAATAGCCTCTGTTCAATACAAAGCAAAAGTGTTCTGCTTATATACTGCCCCATCACGGCCGGATTAAGACCCTAAGAGGCACCAAGCACTTAAAAGATTTTGGTTCCCCCCTTGCAAGATGAATTTCCTGTAAGATGAATGAAATTTCCAGGAAAATAGGCATTTTTTTCACAACATGACAGTTTGCCTACCAGATGTCTTGGGGGGTGGGGTTTATGGGCGTGCAAAAATAAAAAAGCTGGTCCTCCATCCTGGCTTTCCCAAACATGTAGCACCCAATCCGCAGGTGCTACATGGTTGGAAAAGCCAGGACTGAAGCTGCTGCCAGCCCCCCTTTTATTTAAGTCCCTCAGAATGGATTAATTGGGTTTTAGTGCATTCCAGTGTGAAACTGTGCCTCTTAAGATGAATTTTTCCTAAAACAAATTGACCCTGGGAACCAATTAAATTTGTCTTAGGAGCACCACTGTATATGTAATTCAGAATGTAGTGATACCTCTACTTAAAAATTTAATCCATTCCAAATGCATGCCCTTAAGCCGAATAACTTTTAAGTAGTGGTACTGTATCTAAAAAGTCAAAATCAAAAAAATAAATTAAAAAAATCAAAAAATTAAAATTTTGTAAGGCGGCAGTTAAAATGCCAATGGTGTTCCGCTCTTTGGTCAAATTGCTCTTAAGTAGAGCCACTCTTAAGTAGAGGTACCACTGTATACACAATAATAAACCATTAAATAAATTAAACAAAACTTACAGTAATATGGAAAATATTGTTTGTTTTTGTATACTTCCACTTTATTTATATTTGAAAAGTTTTCTTGTTTGTTTCTAAAAAAAAATGCTGCATCCCCTTATAATGCCCAGATATGTTAGCAGCGTTGTCATAAGACTAACCCCTACATTTTGAAAAGTTTAGCCTACAAATGTAGGAAATGTAGCACGTGATTTGTCATTTTCTCACCAGTATGGCCTTTCTTTTCCAGAAAAGTTAAAAAGTGTTCAATAGGCTGTCCATCTTTTAAGTACAACACTGATATGTGATATGTGATTGATATGTGATAGATCTGGTGTTGAATCAATGGACAAACTAAAATAAGAAGATTTTACTTCATCAACAATGAGTGCAATGAGTGCTGGTAAGACTTGTCAAATGGCCCATTGTGGTGTTGACAGTCAATGAGTCCACAATCAATCCAATAAGCCATATTATAAGCAGAGAAATCAATCCACAACTCTGGATCCTTTGCTACACTTACTTCATATTTTGCAAACAGAATAATTTTATCACCATCACCATGGCCCACAAAACTTTCAATTTCTGCAATTATTTCAGTCCCAGCATGTATTGTAAAGTAACTTGAGTCAACATTTGCAGGCGCATCAAGAGAATTTACAGGCAAAGAGATCAGAAATGAGACATCTGTTATATGAACTTGCTTGCGACACCTCAATGATTCTAATGCCATCATATTTTGATTATAAAGTGATCAAAGTTGTATTTACTGTATTCATGTCCTCTTCTGAAGACAGAGATTGGTTTTGACCTGGAATAGGTATATCATGTTGTAGGCCTGCAAACACCAGGCAATTCCTGGGTGAGGCTGGCCTTGATCCTGCAGTTACTAGGGCTATGTGGGACAGTGTAAAGTTACAGTGTTAGCATGTGTGTTGTTGCCTGTTGGCACACTGGAAACTGAGTAAGCTACTAGCCCCCCTGCACAATCTCATTCTCAGTGGACAACTGACTGCATACAAATTTCCCCCTGCTTTCATTTATGGGGGTGGGATTACCCCTTTAATTTCATAACCCCTGGTGGAGGTCTACACTCTCTGAGTGCTCTTGTTATTATTGGATATATATCTGTATGTCATTTTTTTTTCATTTAATGTGGGGGGTCCTTTTTGTGGATCCTGTTCAGCTGCACCATTTGCAGTATTGTACCATAGGGTCTATGGCCCATGGTAAATTCAGCTATGAAAAATTTCTGTCGTGCCCTCTCTTCCCTTGATGCCCCTAAGCACGTGCTTATTGTACTTAATGGTTAATCCAGCCCTGTGCCCCACAGCACTTAAAGCACTCTCTAGGTGGTTAACAATTCGATTATGCAGGCAACACATTGCCCCCTCAGCAAGCTGGGTGCTTGTTCTACCAACCTCAAAAGGCTGGAAGGCATTCTGCTACCTGAGATTGAACCCCAGGCTGTGAGCACAGTTTTAGCTTCAGTACATCAGTTTAACCACTATGCAAAAAGGCTCCTACATACTAAAACCTGGAATGGATTCACAGCTGACTTCCAACTAGAGGTCACTAATTTATAATTCACCTTGATTTCACAACACCCTGGTCTGAATAAGCTCCTTAGGTGGACAATGGCCTGAATAGGCTCACGAGATTACATGGAAGTCCCACCTATCCAACCCTTCCCAACACCCGTTAGCTGTGGCCTTCCTGGTGGAAGTGTGAAGTGCTTCTGATGTCTGGAGATTGATGAAAGGGCAGCATGATTATGCCTGAGTCCCCCACCTGTTGAGAGATGGGGGTTTTCAATACACAAATGAATGGCTTCCCTGATCCCTCTCTTGAACCACCTATTTTCACAAGAAAAGAAGTCCAGTTGCAATGACTCAACTTCCAGATAACCTCACCTGGATTACTGACAATCTTCACAGACATACCAACAAATGTTAGTTTTGGGAGAGGGGAACATACAGCCAAGAATTCTATCATTTTGCTCATGCCTTTCCTGCACAAACCTGGAACTAGGACTGAAGGTGACTGAAGTGAACAGATACGTTTAGAAGATATGCCCAGTTGTAATATGCTGGAAGTTCAGAAAAGACTGAGGTTTGTGAAAGCAGAATAGGCTGTTTTGTTCTTGGACACAGGGAGAAGGTTCACCAAAGTTGAAATCTGGCAGGATGGGACCCTTGACCTCTACAGCCAGCTGTTGAAAAATTCCAAGTTTTATCCCTTCTTTCCAATGATTTTATTTCCAGAAAGAAAATATGTTTATGTGTATTTTCTTTTCTTTTCCAGTTTTGATATCCAACCTCCTTCCCCCTTCCTTTTTGAGATTTAGAAGACAACCTTTTGCGTTCCAGTCTCAAATTTAAGCTAACAGCAACAAGAAACATGACATCCACAAAGAAGCAGATTGCAAGAGTGTTGTGTACGAGAGGCCCCTCTCAAGTATTTTCCAAGGTCTCTGAAAATATGCCTCATGGTGGATCACATTTCCCTGGTGCTGGCAGGAAGCTGAATACTTAGAACTACCCAGCTACTAAAAACACAGACCTAAAATCCCTCCCCCCCAACCCCCACATTTGCCTGGGTGGGAACAAAAATTCTTATGATAGATACACTGTGGGGGCTTTTAAGCTTTTTGACCACAATGCTTCCATTCCTTCCTGGCTGTCCATCACAAACAACAAGAAAGCAGTCCAGAGGACAATGCTCTGTTTTGTTTTGTTTTTGGTTTGGTTTGCTGCCTGCGTGACATTCCTTTGCATATACTGGATAGCGTTAGGGAGGAAATAGCAAGTGATAGCTAGGGAAAGGGGGCGGTGGGGGATGGGTGGTTGAAGGCAGAGAGAGAGAGAAAGAGAGAATCTGCAAAGGGGTGGCTCTTCCAAGAAAATTGAAAATATGGCAACTATTAGCTTCTGCTTTTCTCTGATTCGGGGAAGGGGGGCAATGAGACGAAAGGCTTTGAACAACAAACATCTACATAGTTCAAAGCCTCAACCAAGCCTGAAGGCAGCGATCATCTTTTAAGAGCCCCCCTAAAGCAATATCTTGCTGCTAAAATGAAAGTGGTGGGGGCAGATGTTGCTCTTTGATATTTGGCCACATTCAGTAAAGCGACTGGGGAGGAGGAGGGGGGCTCTCAAGGGCGAAGCATGAGCCCACTTGCAATGTCATGTCACGTCACGAAACGATCTTTTCTGTGTAAATTAAAACAAGAGAAACTGCTCCACTCTTCTCTGTTGCAAAGTAATGTAATTTCCCACCACGAATAAAAGAGGCCCACCTCAACACTTGCCAGGGAGGTGGTGCTTTCTTTAGACAGAGGATGCACTGATTTGCTCAGAAGCTTGCTGGATTCTGCTGTCCCAAAAAAGGATGCCTCAAGGTCACTAAGAGATGCACTGGTATCAGACGCAAATGACCCAAGTGTACTGAGCTAGAAGGGAGAGAATGGGTCCCGACCTCTGAAAGCATAGGGTTGGCTGCCTTTTGGACAGAGCCAGAAACGTACCAGGAGGTTTGCAAAAAGTCTCTGGTTCATTGGTCTGGGTTGGTCAAAACCAACAAACCAAAATGAACCAAAGGAATGTACTTGTAAAAATGCTCTTTGCTTCAGCAGTTTGTTTTTTTCCCATTTTCTTCCGCTTTACCCTCACAGCCTGCTCTCCACCCCCTTCCCACTGCCCCCAACCCCTATCTAGTCTAGTCAAGTCCTTCTCCTCCTCCATCATCATCCTGGTAGTGGCAGCATGGCCAGGCACTACCTTTTTGCACATGCACCTGACTCCCAGCTGATTTCCCCAATCAACTGGGAGTCCTCACAGGCTCAGAGCATGCACATGCATAGAGATGGAAGACTTGTCTCATGGGAGCCAGGCTACCGTCTCTGTACATGCTCACACCCGGTCAACTGACAGGCATGACATGCACAGAGACAGCAGACCCAGCTCCTGGAACTCCATTCCATTCCCATTGGATAGAGAGCTCTCTCTCTCTATATATATATTGAGCCCGGGTTGGCATAAGATTACAATTGTTGTTGGGATATATTTCATTGCAAATTCGGTTTGGCATTGAGAATCCATTTTGCAAGCCACTTCAATGGGCGGAGATCAAAGGAGATCTAAGGAAAAAAAAACATTTAACAAACTCTTATCTTTAGCTTAGTAGTTAAAGTATTTGGTTGCAGAGCCAGAGGCTGAGTGCTGGAATCCCCATATGGCATCTCTTGTGAGTAGAGCCAACCTATTTGTCCTTGGGCAAGCTGTACGGTCTTAGGGCACTCCCAAGAGAAGGGAATGGTAAATCACTTGTGTGAGTTCTGTACCTGGAAAACCCTGGAAAGGACTAGCGCAAGTCAGAATTGACTTTATTTTGTACTTGTTGACCGCCTGATTTTCCCGCGGGAACTCAGGGTGGTGTACAACACGTTGCAAAACAACTTGCCCAAGTATACAATCCCCAAACATAACAAAACAAAATATGAATAATAAAAAACAGTAATAGTAATAAATTAAAAGACAAATGGGATTAAAAAAAAACAAGCATTACTCGTCACCAACTATATAGCATGAACAAGATCCGCAAGAGAGGGCTGGGACCCACAGACATACAGACTAATAAAAAAAACCACAGTATGCTCAAAGGTCTTGCCGACACATCAACATCATCTTTCACCTTTGTTGCTTAACCAGCTATTTCCCCACAAGGATAATGCTTGTTCTTTGATAACTGTGCAGTCTTATTTTAAACTTGCATGCTTTTTATATTTTGCACTATAAACTGGGCTAATATTCTTCTGAAGATAAAGGCCACCTCCTTTCAGCAACACCCACAAACTGAACTGGTTGGGTTTTCTTAAACCACAAGATCTGGGAGATGTGAGCCTTCAAAGGGCTGTTTACGTGCTTCCTATCTGCAAACCACAAAAACATAACCTGTGGATCAGGCCTCCGTACCCATGACCCACTGACTTCTTGACTTCTTGAGGTTATGCATCCCAAGCATGCATAAGCAGGAAACGCCAAGCTGCTTCCAGCCACATCCTGGTATGACTGCAGTATAAATTAGAACTGTGTGAAAACCCTGGGAAAAGAAATGTTTTGGCATTTATCTCTCTCTTTCCTTTCTCTTTCTGTTTAAAATAAGAGTGCAGAGTGAGGATGATCTTAAGGAAGCAATGGAAGATTTGAAACACTAGAAAATGAAGACAGACATGGATAAAATAATGGAATGAATCCTTAAGAATGAGCTCCTACTGACAATTGTCATGAATGATGAGATATGTCCAAGATAGAGAAGGCACTGGGAAAATTACAGGGAAAGAGGCTAAAAGATCACTATTTAGACGGCGATCATACAGGACTGCTACTAATTGTTTTAGGTTTGTGCCACAAGAAGAGTTTTAAGAGGCCTTTTGCTCGTGGTTCTCAGGACACAGGGGTCATAGTTTCCACTTGTAAAATAAATTGGTCTTCCTTTCCTCCTATAAAATCCTTTAAGGAAAATGAAGCTTGTTAGGTTGAAAAGAACTTGCACAATTGTCTTATGGGAAACTGATAGCATGTTCAAATGTTACTGGGGGGGGATATAAGTGACCAATAAGAACAAAATAATCGTAACATCAAAGCATGAAATTAAAAGAATATGGAAACAACACCATCCTGCCTGTACTAATTTCAGAAACGAGGTATTCCAAATTCTTTGGGTGCCAATTTAAAACAATCCCAATGACTGCTTCTTGGTTCTGCAGGACATGCCAGCCCATCCACAAAGTTTTAGGTCTTCTTGACTCTTTGGTCCTTCCCACCCAGGTACTGGCAATTCTGAGAAATAAGAAGTGCAGTAATAGTAGTAATAGTAGCAGTAGCAGAGTAACAAGAATGGTGTGCTCGGTTATTGCACTTAGTTACCTAAAATTGTCCATTGGTACTTTTGAAATTAACTCCAGGAATTAGAAGGGTATGATGATCAAGTACCTGGCTAAAGTTCTCAAACTATACAATGGTTAAAACAAACAGTGCCATTATTTGCAGAAAACAAATTCAATGTATTTGCTACAGAATTTGAATATTATACAATGGTGATGATAACTAATTTCCCACGCTTCCTTTCCCCTTTTTTACAGCCCCTACATAAGAAATTTATTCTTTCTTTCTTTCTTTCTTTCTTTCTTTCTCTTTTTTTTTGGGGGGGGGTAGATTTCAGTTCCCAGAACCGCCACAGCTAGCATGAACAACACTGCCTAGGCCAGTCTTTACCCTCCATGCTCTAAATCAACAACAATCTTTATTTGTGGCCACAGGCCCAACCAATGCCCTAAATCCATTTTTGAAGGCTACTCAGCGTTCCTGTGCAGATTTTGAACCTTCATGAGGATCTGCAGGAGGGAGAAACACAACCCCACCCCCACCCCGCTCCACCTGGTTTCACGTAGAGAAACTGGTTGGTCAAGAGGAGAGGATGATTGGAGATGGCGATTCTATCCACACTGTAATACGATGTGGCCCACTGAGTCAAAACATCTGCCAAATCAAAGGGAGGCATGCACATAAAGCAAAAGGAAGTGAGCGATGTGTGGCTAATTAATGGAAATGTTCCTTCTTAGTCTTTGTTGTATCCATAGATCTCTTGCAATACATCTTGCTTCAGCCTTCACCAGATGTAAACCGCCCAGAGTGGCCTTGTTGCTGGATGCTACAGTATATAAATCTAATAAATAAATATTTATTACAGTCATCCAGATTTAGGGGACCTTTGTAGTTTTAAAGCACTACAGAAGGGAAGAGTCTGCCAGATCCAGCTTATGGCATGAAAGTGCAGCACCATCAACAAAAGCTCCTGGAGGAATTTCCATTTTGTATCAGCTTATTTTACAGCATTTTTTTAGATGCCTGAATTTGGCTATCTGGCCTGAGATTAGTGATGCTTCAGTTTGAATCAGCCTTCAGAGAGTTTTCCAAATACTTGGAAAAGCACCATCCATAACCCAAGCGGTCCAGATTACATAAGGACGTCATGCCATTGCTGGTGCAGTTCTTGCTTCAACTGTTGCACAGCACAGATGCGGAAGCACATCTTCCCTGCCCTGCTTTCCTTTAATGCTGTCACCGCTTCACATTCTCTGAAGTTTTTCTTCTTGCCCGAGATCCCCAGATACAGGGAAGAATAGAAATATTTGAATACACGAACATCTTAGCACTGGGGTGTCCAATTTTTTTTGCAAGGAGGGCCAGATTTGGTGAGATGAAAATGTGTGGGGGCCGACCATTCAACCTGAAAGGGGGGGGGGGAGAACGGGTGTGGCCCATGCTCATTGGCAACAGCCACAAATGCTCTGGTTTCAAGATGCCCAAGGGTCTGTTGGCAGTTGCATGGCCAGGAAATCGGCCCCCACACACCCAAGATGCACCACTGTTTGCATAAGCTGCCCTCCCTCACAAGGAAGTGAGGAGGACACTGCAGCAACAGAGCCAGGGGTGGGTAGGCAGGGCAGGTGGTGAGGGGATGGCCGGAGGCAGGGAGGGCAGGCAAACCATAAAACTGCAAGCTGTCATATCCAGCCAACACAGGGAGAGGCCAGCCGGCGGGGATGACTGACAGGCTGAGCCAGCAGGGAGAAGAGTCTGATGGCCACTTGAAATTTTAAAACGGGCCGCATTTGGCCCCCGAGCCGGACTTTGGACATGCCTGTCTTAGCAGAAGAATAAAAACAACCAATTTTTATCCTCTGGCCAGCTGTTCTTTGCACTATTGAGCTTCTCTCAGCCTGTCAGAGGTAGATGACCAATAATAGCCTTCATTCACAATTTGGCTTTGAGATGTGCTCACCAGATGGAAGACTCTCCCTAATTAGTTAAGTCTGCTTTGGTGTCCAAACAGGAGCTGGCAGGCTTGGCAGCTACAAACACTTTCTCTTACAAGAGACAAGCTCCCATGCCTCTGTAAGACTTAAATTCCTATTTAAATAATCAGCAAATCATATTAATTGACAAACAAATTAAAACAAACAACCTTAAGGCAAGGGGCTTCCTACTAGGCAGTTGAAACTGGACTCACCACTCTGCCCTTGATTTCAGCTTGGAACTGTCCGGGTCTTGCCATGAGCTCCTGTTATTATATATACCTGCATATTTGCTTCTCCCAGCCTTCAAAGCTGCTGCTGTTCTTTACATCACAGTGGCTTTCAAAACACATGTAAAGGAATAATGTTGATTCTCCATTATACTGCCTATGGCAGAGGCAGACCCTTAGCCAAAATGCAGGATGAGATGCTCTCCACTTCAAACACTTTACAGATTAATCCACAGCACTCCAATAAGCTCAGGCAACATATTTACAGACAAAAGAAAGGTTAATAAAAATGTTAATGACCAAGTATTGCAAAAAAAAAAAAAAAAAAAAGACTGAATGCTCATTGTGTGTGCTGTGAAAGGTGAAAACCTTGCACTACCGTCTGGGAAATCCAGCTGCTATTGCTTATACTGTATAGAGCTATGAAGCTTGATGGTTGCTTTTTGGCTGATCTCTCTGTTTCACTCTGATCTCCCTCTCCTTGATCATACTGGAGGCAGAATATGCTGGCCATGCTAGGCTGAGAGATTGCAACAGACAAGGAAACAGCAAGAATTTAAGTTTTCAGGAGGGATGGGAAAATAGATTTACTCAAGCCCCCAAATCAACCTCAAGTGCTGTACTTTTGCCCCAGTATTGAGCAGCTGGGGAAGGGGGAGGGAAAGGAAGTCAGAGGTCTGCTTTCTGTACTGACAACTTCAAGTTGTATCTGGCTTGTGGTGACCCTATTAGGGTTTTCAAAGTATGTGAGATATTTAAGGAGTGGTTTTGCCAGTTCAACAAACACATCCCAGTGAGTTTTTATGGACGAGTGGGGATTCATACTGAGGTCTCATGAGCACGAGTCATTTTATCCCCTCCTGAAGAAGAGACAAAGGGAAGCAGACAACCCTCTGGGATTCATTGGCATTGCAGGGACTACCTCAAAGCAACATTTCACCATATCCAGAAGAATCACAACATGATTCCCACACAGTTTCTTAGAAAGAGATGCTATGAGAGAAATGTTTTGAAAAGAACTTTTGAAATCGAAGACAAAGACATTCGAACTGCAATCGGCCCAAAGGCTGGCTGCTGGATCTTAAAGAGACTCAAGCACCATTCTAGGTTCAGAGTAAACCCTTATTTAGCATGATCTGCCATTAGACTTTTGAAGGCAATTGTGGCTAAGATTTCCCTTTGTGTATATGTCCTGCATTCTGGGGGGACTGGGATGGTCTGACACCAGCAGCTGTCCACCTAGCAGCTGTATTTGTGCTGGACATTATTTACTTTTCCATCTCCACACAGTCATCTGTGTTGGGAGGCTGGACATCTGGGATGATAATAGAGAACCTCCCGACCATCAAAGCTTACTTTTCTTTTTAATTTATTTCATTTTATGTATCCTGCTGTGAAAGTCTCCTAGCCAAGTGGGATAGCACCAATGTTCAGTAATCCATTGTAATGTTCTTTCCCTGTTCCATCATTCTCAAGTAGAGATGGGCATGACTTAGCGGTATTCCCGTTTCCGTTTCCGTTACTCGTTTCCGTTACTCAACGGAAACAGTAACGGGAATTACTCTGCCAGAACTCGAACTCGAACCGACGAACAAATAATTTGGTCTGATTTGTCGTAGTTGTTCCTGGCATCGCGCGATTGCGCGATGCCAAGCGGCACAGAAAAAAAGTTTTTAAAAGTTTAAAAAAAACCCCGATTCCCGGCCCTAAAAGCAGGCGAAAACTGTCTGAGGGCACCTACCAGGCCAGAAGGGTGTTTTATTTGGGGGGGGGGTTTCCCCGCCCCCCCTCTCCTTGGCTATTGCTACTGCTGCGCTGCTGGTACCAGGCGGGGGGGCATCGTCTCGTCTGCCTTTGCCATGCGGTGTGCGGGCGGGGGGATCCAAAATGGCGACCACAATATTTTTTTTGAAATCATGGCCCAAAACCCCACCAAAGCACCACAGAAACATGCGAAAATTAGCTATTTTAAATGCTTGAATTTTTACAGTAGCAGCAGTGGGTTTTTCTTGCAAAAAAAGTCTCTGTTTATTTTATTTTATTTTATTTTATTTTTTTACACCTGCGCATTCGCAATGATGGGCTCACCCATGGGAGTGGACCATGCAAAGTTTTGGAGCCATTCCACCAATCGCATGGCCAGGTTTTGCTGACTGTACCAGGCTGGGAGGGCGCATCCATTTGCCATGCAGTGCGGGGGGATCTAAAATGGCGGCCACAATTTTTTTTTAAATCGTGGTCCAAAACCCCACCAAAGCACCACAGAAACATGCGAAAATTAGCTATTTTAAATGCTTGAATTTTTACAGTAGCAGCAGTGGGTTTTTCTTGCAAAAAAAAGTCTCCGTTGATTTTATTTTATTTTATTTTATTTTATTTTTTTACACCTGCACATTCGCAATGATGGGCTCGCCCATGGGAGTGGACCATGCAAATTTTCCACCAATCGCATGGCCACTTGGCCAGGTTGACCACAGAGACTTCTGGGATGTGCCAATCGGGCATAAACAGCCCACTAATCGTAGCCCGAACCCGAACCCTAAGCCTAAGCCTAACCCATACGCCAGTACACTGTCCTTCTAAGTGGGTCAGAGAGGCACCCAGAGGTGCACCCCAATACTCACCCTAACCTCACCCGTAACTAGCCTAACCCTAGCCCTTGCGCTAACCCATCTTAACCCTAAGCCAGATCTACTTGCATTGCACTACACACAAGTACATTTCCCTTCTTAATGAGACGCAGTGGGTGCAAAGAGTCTGCCAGTCCGTCACTTGTGGCTCTGGATGACTCCTGCAGCTGCCTCCAGAAGCCTGCTACCCCCCCAAACCAGTACTAACGACAACAAAAAACGAAAAAATGAACCGACTAATTTTTGCACATTTTCGCCAAAAACGGAAACAAGCCGAAACGGGCTGCCTCCGACTCACGACAACTCGAAAACGTCATTTTCCCTAGTCGTGCCCATCTCTATTCTCAAGTCCAGCATCATCAACATGGATAGAGGGGGCACTCACCCTTCACTTTCTCCTTCAACGTCTGGGTGGAAAAGGTGTTTCTGCTTGTGCTTAGGTGAAAATACTGGAAAACCTTGGTTCTTGCTGGTTTCTAGAACTTACATGAGAGCAGGAGCCTTTGACACACTGGTCACATAAGCCAAACTACAAAGGAAGGATAGGGCCAGCTACCTCTCTCTATAAACAATGATGCTGAATTAAGTGGCAGTGAACCTTTGGCACTCCAGATATTTTGGGCCACAACTGGAGGAAATGTCTTATGAGGAATGGCTTAGGGAACTGGGAATGTTTAGCCTTTCAAAAAGAAGGCTGAGGGGGGATGTGATAGCTATGTTTAAATATTTGAAAGGATGTCATATTGAAGAGGGAACAGGTTTGTTTTCCATGGCTTCAGAGACTAGGACTCGGGGCAATGGTTTCAAACTACAGGAAAAGAGATTCCATTTGAACATCAGGAAGAACTTCATGACAGTTAGAGCTGTTGGGCAGTGGAATATGCTGCCACGGAGGGTGGTGGAGTCTCCTTCTTTGGAGGTTTATAAGCAGAGGCTGGATGGCCATCTGTCGGAAATATTGTGATGGGGTTCCTGCATGGCAGGCGGTTGGACTAGATGGCCCTTGAGGTCTCTTCCAACTCTATGATTCTATGATTCTATGAACTCCCAGAATTCCAAGCCTATATTGCCAATGGCAAAGGACTGTGGAAGTTGTGGTCCAAAACATCTGTAGTACTGAAGGTTTGCCATCAATATAGCTTGGAAAATTGCTTTTTGGAGTACAGCTTCCAGATGTCCCAAGCCAACATGGCTATCAACAGGAGTATTCTAGAATTACAGTCCCTTTTAGCTTCTTTTTCAAGTGGCCCAGCTACTGGGACTCTTCCCACAAAAATGGATGTGCTCTTATTGCTGTGCAGCTGCAGAGTGTCCCCGATATGGCACCATTCCGGGGTATTTTGGGCACCATGGTATGTTGCACCCTTGTCCAGGCAGGCAGTCCTAAATGTAAGAAGTTAAAATGGCTGGTTTCCAGACTCAGCTGTCCAACTAGCAGTGGCATGACCAACAGACCATGAACACCATAGCCAGGGCCCATGGCGGGCCCTGTTCAATTCATTCTCTTTTGTTCTGTGGGTGTGTTTGTTTAATTGGTATTGCAAGAACAACAATAAACATTGTAAGGGTTTGCTTTTAAAAATGCTCCACTTAAGCCGTCAACTGACCCATCTCCCAAACCAGACAAATATATATTTGTCTCCTCAGTGCAGTACACGAAGAAGAAGAAGAAAGCCCTGCAGCAGGTTTTTGACAAAGTGTCCCACAAAGTGTTTTTACTCCCAAGGAATCATTCTCAAAGCATTCCTGGACCCCATAAGCTTCTTTTGTAAAGTAAATCACACAGCGTCTCTACAGGTGAAGCCTAAACATCCTGGAATAAAAGGAACAAATAATACATAATATTCACTCCAACAGACATTCACTTCTTCTATCACATTTGCACATACACATTGAACTTCTGCTCCCCATAAGGACTTTAATCCTTTGTTTCTCTCCCGAGATTACCCTAATGCTCACCCTTGGGGAACCAATTTTGCAAGCACAACTCCTGTATTTGTGATTCTCCATCCACTGGGCCAATCGCCTTATCCCACAGGCATAATGCTGGGAAACCAGAGATGGGTGCTAATTCAGGGCTTTCTTGCCGATCACGAGCCCTCAACTCAATCTAATTTGGAGTCTTCACCTCCTTCCGCCCCCATCACCTTGGAAAGCTTCAAGTTTGTTTTCGGTGAGGATATACAGAATCCCAAAGCTCCTTTTCAATAAAATGAAGTAGCACTTCAACCAATGGAAAGGGTGATATTACAGACTGAGAGGTGACAGACAGACTGTACTTAAATCAAATGTTGTTTCTTTAAGAAGAACAAAAAATGATCCATCTAGCAAATTGTCACCTGGGAAATACTTGCTAAAAGAGAGAACAAAAATGAGACAGAATAACAGTGGGTACAATAGTAGTTTGTCTTTTATCTTTATTTTTATAAATACACATCCTTTCTGGAATTTAGAAGAGATGTTTTTCTGGTCCACTTTCTAAACATTTGGCAAATGTCAAAAATTATATAGACATGGAGTAGGCAGGAAAGAATGTAATATCTAGATTTCGGCACAAGACTGAGTAAAGCATTATATAATCAGGAAATTGACTTGCAATCTTTGCAGCAGAAACCAAGGCACAAATGAGTTAAGCAGGATTCTCTCTCAGGTAATTGTGCTTCCTGAGATGAGGTTACAAGTCTCTCTCTTTACCTGTGAGTAGAGCTCCATTAAACTTAATGGGACCAGCTTGTGGATGTACACATGCATAGCCTTGAACTGAAACCTTTATTGGTTTAGATATGATTCTCTCTTTCTTATCCTTTAAAATTTTAAGACTTTACTAAACTATTTTAACTTTAGAAAACAGCTTCTTCAATAGAGCGAATGCTGTTCTTCTCTAAACAGACTCTGGGTTTTAAGACATGTCCAGTTGCAAAAGGCAAACACAGGATCAAAAACTTGACAAGTTCCTTATGTCTTTCTCAACGCCTCTACCTTTGGGAAGAATGTGTTTCCCTCCTACCAGGGAAGGAGACAGCTTTAATTTTCTTAGTCTCTTGCATGAATTCCTAACCAAGCATTTAAAAGCTACAGTTGCAGAGCCTGGATAGCCCAGGGGGTAGGCAATCTGATATGGAGCTTTTCAGCCCTAGGTCACTGGTTTGAATTTGGCCGGGGTTGGTATGGTAACCAAAATTCTTACCATATGACAGTTGAACATAACCTTAAGTCTATTAATGAGTTGATGGTGTCTATGCAGGCTTCCCAGCTGGCCTTGTTGATTTTTCAAATGACCTTCTCACCCTTGGATCTCACCCATCCAGGTCATTGCAAAGGCACATGGCTTGGGCAGCACTGGTGAGCTCACGTTACCCGTGTCTAGGCTGCCTTAGTGTACTGCCATTTGAACACCCATTGTGATTTCATTCCATGGCTATTTAGTTCTCGGGAGCCTAGAGCACAAAGTCAAAAAACTGCATCGTTTATGGAATATGTGAGCCACTCAAACTCAAACCCATAATTTCCAGTATAGGTTTTTAAAAACATGTTTCTTGCGGATCAAAGACTTAAATTTTTCACGATGCCAAAACAAGCTATCCAGAAGAATTATAAATAACACACAAATAGCTTTCTCTATAATTACAGTGGTCAATTACGCTAACGGCAGCAAATAACTTTTCCTGCAAACAAATATTTGGGTAGTGAAGCTCTTCATTGCTGGATATATATTTTTTAAAGGGAGAGGCAAATGAGAAGAGTGGAAGTCACAACTTCCCTCAATCTGAAACCCAAACACATTATGTTAAAGTTGACTGTTGTTACGCCACCATTCTGAAGTATGGCTTAGATATATGCACATTTGTCTTTGTTATATACTCTGAATATTCAAAACTATAATGACTTACAATATAGTGGTAAAACCAATTCGATGGAAAGTTCAGTCAGCAAATTTATGAAGCCACAGTACTTTTCCTCCTTTAAACTTTAAGTAGGTTGTTTGGTTTTTCTCAATTTAGTAAATTTTGGCTTCATGGGAAAGGACACTCAAAGACAGGCCCCGGTTTCACTACCGTTATCTGCACATCTTAATTTGATGCATACTATTTTTTGGGTGGTGATGTGATGTTTGATGCGCAGTTAGCGCTCTGACGACAGGGGAGTATTTTACTTCTCTGCGTCCGTCCCGACTTGCTTACTGCATATCTTTTCCCCTTGTGGCAAATACCTGCATTGCAACCAGGTAGCAGTTTTTCTTGTTAAAATCAATTGTAATTGATGGTGGACAGCCAGTAAAAATTGTGCCGGTATGCTGGCCTGCCACCAATTCAGTAACATAAATGATTACCAAGGCAGAACTATAGGAAGTGTCAGGAAAAGGGGTACGAATTTCATTGGTGTGAATTTTCTAGGGTTGCATCTCATTTGATGTGTTAAAAACTGTGCATCAACAACAGAAGTATTTTAACACAACCCCTAGGGGTGGTACAAAATGCTGAGGTTAAAGTACGCTTGCGGGGGTGTGGTCGGCCGGGGTACCAAAATACTGCTCATCGGAGTGAAGGCATGATCTTTTGCTGTGCAGTCTTTCGCAGCAAAAAGAGCAGCAAAATCGTCGTGAGACCAGGGCCACAGTTTGCTCACAGGGCACACTTTATAATGCAATTTCAAATACAAGCGTGCATTTGCAAAATGCATGGGGAGAACACAGTTGAAAGACTACCAGGATGTCATATAAAATGGGTATTCTGCTTTCAGCGTAGGCCTATGTTGTTGTTTTGTAACAGGTAAGTCAGCCTTTCATTTCAAACATTAACAGCTTTCCTAGAAGGCTTGATTTATTTCTAAGTGATATTTTATCCCACATTTCAGCATGAAACTAATTCTAAGCTATAATAAAATAACTGCTGAAGAAGCAGTGCCTGAGTACAAGTAAACAAATATAACCACAAATTCAAAAAGAGGTGGGCAAGATACAATAATGTCCCTCCAGTCTTGTGGCCTACCAGAGACCCTTCCCCCACTGAATAAAATAAAAACACAGAATGAAAGAAAACGTCTATAAGAACTGTGCTTGTCCAGTACGACAAGCCTTCATCTTCTTTTGACAAGCAAAGAGGTTTTAGAAAAATGATAGTGGACTTCTAGCCATTTCTAGATTTCATTTTAGGGTGGTATCTGAATGCCACAGTGTGTTTCAGGGATGTGAATTTACTCCTGAACCCACAAAGATTTCTCACCCATTTATTGAAACACATGGCATATACATACACATAAGGCACACTGAGTAACCAAATGAACACATCATTAAAGCAGTGGAACAGCTCCACTTGATACTGAAACTTTCTGTTGACTGTCCCCTTCTCTATTATCTAGGCAAACAAATCCATCTTGAATTGCCCCAAGCTTGATATAAGAAGTCCAAACAGCCAGTTAGGAAATGTCAGCACAAAGTCTTCTAACAATGTTTTTATCTCATTTGCAATTGTGTGGCTGCAACAAGGAAGTTGTGATCTCAGTCTCTCTCCAGTACCCTGAGTAGAATTGCTTTGGAGTAATATTCCATTAGGGACGCTGGACAGGGGATTCAGCATATGAATTTCTGGCTTGCTGTGTCGCTTGGTACTGAGTCAAAACGTCTGAGAGTTCTTTTTCAAAAGTGTTGAGTGCTGAGAGGAGCAGGAGCATCAGTTGGCTCCTCTCAGCAAGGCAGACATCTGTCTCCTCTTTCTCCAGAGGAAGACGTAACCCTATCCAGAACAATAAAATCTAGGACAGAAAGGCCACCTGGCCCCAGACCCTTTTTCATATCTAGATTTAATGTCTTTTCATTGGCATTGTTTACATACTTCTCCAGAACTTCGACCACCTCTCTTACTTTGATGGAATGGCAAATTAGTCATTGGCTGTCACCATCACATGGATGAGACTTCACCAGAAGAATATGGTTTAAGCCAAATTCCTTGCAGAAAAACCATCAAGAGAAGAGGGAATTCCTTAGGTGTTTAGAAATGTGTGGTTGTCAAGGCAGGAAGCTGACACACAACTCAGAATTAAATTGCTTTGTTTGTTGCATGCTTTTGCACATATGAACCTGGTTCACAAGGGGCGCTTTTACACGACCTCTAAAATCCGCTGGCAATATAATTCAGACCAGAGATTGTGGGGGTTTGTTCTGCTTCCTGTGTTCCCACCATTCTGCACTCCATTGCTCCTGTCTGCAGTGAGGGGAGGGAGGGAAAAAGGGAGAAATGAATGGAGGCTCACTTCCACTCACCTCCACCTGCTGTCTGAGCAGCCCCATAGGGATTCCAGGCTGTTAAAGGGGTGGCAGGGACAAAAAATCAAACAGAAGGCGAGGAGAGCCTGGCATCCACAGCTTTATAATCTGCATTGGAATTTTTTTTACCTCTGGAGACCAGGTACTTGTAAAATGCGCTGGGGTGCGCTTAGGTGGGCGTGGTCATACTTAATTTTTTTTAAAAGTCCACAGCTGGTGGGAAAACAATTTTAAGCTCCGCATCTGGGAGCCCTTTGCCTCGGATTTTAGGGGTTGTGTAAAAGCAGCCAAGAATGACTGTGCAGTCATCAAGAAAATTCCAAATGATGTCTCTGGAACAATGAAGACACCAGGTTTTAATGGCTGTAATATAATCAGATCTGTAACATACAGTTTGGTTTTTATCCTAGTAAATTTATGAAGGTGGTTTATACAGCATTTCTTGGGATGATCTAAATCCTTACCAAATGCTGCTGGAGAAAAATCATAGCACAAAAAGCAGACTGCCATAGCTACCTCCTGGAAACAATCTTCCGAGTCAGAATCAAAGCACCATACATGCCCCATGTAAAAGGGAAAGCCAAAAAGGTATCTAGATCAGTAACACCTACAGCTATCTGAACATCCAGGACAATTGGTAGGGATGAATTCAATGTTGATTGCTATTGGAGCAGCAGTGGCTAAGCCAGCTTTGTGTCACCAAAGGGCATCAAACTTAACCTGTTGTGAACCCTTGTTAGAAAACAGCAGTTCTGCATGTGCAATAGTGTTTGAGGCAATGATGAATTTAGAGTAACAGAATCCAGGTGTGGAACTAAGAGTTGGGTGGAGCCAAGGTCTTTTTATGAATGATTTTGGAAGTGGAAGAAAAGCCATTTTCTGAGACTGCATAGAAAAGTAGCCAATATGCGTATCCATTTAAAGTAAGGGAAATCAAATCCAGTTGGTTGGGATCACTCAGATGCCTGAGTTCAGGATGGATTGACCTCATCTTCAATTGATACCAGTTCCTCTTAGAAATATCATTACAGGTCCAAATTGCATAGCATCTCAGATCACTTTAGGAAGGAAAAAGCCTAGCTATAATCAAACAATGACAACATATTGAGGAAGACTGTGGAAATGGACTGATGAAACAAAGGCTGAGAGGGAAAGGTGACCATTTAAGGGGTTTTCTAGGGAGATTTTGTCTTCAGACTATTTATTTTTGGCCTAAACATTAAAATAGGCAAACTTTCAACAAAGCCTTGAATGGCAGTGTGAATACTGGATGGTGAATAAAGAATGAAAATACTACTGGATTAAACTTGCTTGCTACAAAATAACAGTCACAGCAAAGGTGCTCTGTTTCATTGTAACTTTCTTGATATGATCACTCTGACAGTTCGTTTTGAGTTTTTGTTGAAACTCTGTTTTGTGGCAACATGCCATTACAAAACCAAGTGGTGCAGCAATGAAATATTTTTCCCCTTGCTAGAAGAGGAAGTGAAGGATTTGTTTTCAAGAAGTAAATTACTTAAAAACACAAGGGAAATCCCAAAGGTCCCTGTCGTTTAACACAGTGGGGTAAACTGTGGTAAGCTCTTATTAGAAGCATGGTGTTTGTTTGTTTGTTTTAGCTTGAAGCAATAGCCTACATGTCAATAAAGTATTAGCATGCCAGCCTCTTACAGTAGAAAGTATTTACCTGTCGACTGAAGTAAACTCTGTATATACTCGAGTATAAGCTGAGTTTTTCAACCCTTATTTTTGACTGGAAAAAATGCCCTCGGATTATACTCGAGTCAATAAGTTTTCCAGTTTTGTTTGGGTTTTTTTTTAGTTGGGGAGGTAAAATTAGGTGCTCAGACAGCTTGGGGAGGGTGGGGGAGGGCAAGTCCTGATCGTTCAAGCAATAGCGGTGCCTCCACTTCCCATATGATTCCAATGAGAAGGTTTAGGGGCATCCCCTTTGGAGCTTCATAATTCAGCCCCCTTACCCCCAAATGTTTCCAAAATTCAGGGCAGTCCTTAAATATCAGTTTCTTAAGGTGCGCCTGCTACTTCAGTGCCCCCAAGGTAAGTAATTTAGAGTGCATGTTTTTTAAAAATATGCAATCAAAAATTATTTTAAAAATATGCAATAAAAATGTACTTACCTTGGGACTCCAAAGTAGCAGGGGTATCTTCAGAAAGTGATTTTAGGGAACCCCCTGAAATTTGGAAACATTTGGGGGTAAGGGGGCTGAGTTATGAAGCTCCAAAGGCGGTGTCCCTAGGAAAAAAACCTTCTACTCCAAAGCTGATCAGGTGAGGGATAAGGCTGCTGCTGCTTCCCATATGATTCCAATTAGAAGTTTTTTCCCTAGAGGCACCCCCTTTAGAGCTTCACACCTCAGCCTCCTTACCCCCAAATGTTTCTAAATTTCAGGGGGTTCCCTAAAATTTCTTTCTTAAGGTACCCCTGCTGCTTTTGTGCCCCCAAAGTAATATTTGCGTGCATGTTTTTAAAAAAATATGCACTCAAAACTATTTTTAAAATATGCACTCAAAATTTACTTACCTTGCGACTCCAAAGTAGCAGCGGTACCTTCCCAAAGCGATTTTAGGGAATGCCCTGAAATATGGGAGATTTAGGTGCAAGAGGATTTAGTTGTGAAGCTCTAAAGGGCCTGGGGGTAGTATTGGCAACTGTGCAGGGACTGTGGAAGCAATCAGGGAGTTCACTCTATGGTATTAACTTCCTTATTGCCTCCACATTCCCAGCACATGTTGGCAATTACTTTCCCCAGCCCCTTTAGACATTGGCCGGTATACTGTATTTTATACTCGAGTATAACTAAAAAAAACGCCCTCAGCTTATGCTCAATTGAATAAGTTTCCTCAGTTTTATAGAACATTGAGTCCAGCCTTTGTCTCGGTGGCACATGGGGAACTCGAGCTCCCAACTTCTGGTTCCACAGCTAAGGTGCCTAAACCACTGAGTTATCCGACAGATTACTGAAAGAAGCAGTAATCAAAAGCAAAAGGAAAAAAAAAGGATTTGTGGCTATTTCTCTGTTTACTTGGGAGTCTGGCCCATCTGCCCTTCCTTTGGCTAGCTCTCTCAACAAACTGAGTGTGCAAGCCAGAACATACCCTACTGCCCACTAATAACATGTTTGGGAAGCCAGCCAGGGTGCAATGGCTCAACCAGTTCCTCCAATATATTAGAAAGTGTGTTCTCTAGAATGCACTCACCCAGAAAGTGTCATCTTTCTCCCTCCAGCCCCCAAGGCTGTTGGGAGAGGGGATTAAGGAAAGCACTACGAGGTGGAAAATATTTTTTTTCTTTCTTTTCTTTTTCTTTCTGCACATTCTAGGCCTAGCTGTCCCCTCTCCACCCAGTTCCTGAGCTCTCCAAGAAGTTAAAAGGGTCAGGATATGAAAGGAAGGGCAGGATTTATTTCCTTGCATACAAATTCCCCTCAAAACAATGCGGACTGGGGAAGAGAAAAGAGTGAAGACTCTCCTCGTACACACACACACACACACACACACACACACACACACACACACACACA
>JAHTLZ010000122.1:1670642-1681420 GCA_023846285.1 Phrynocephalus versicolor
ATAGATAGATAGATAGATAGATAGATAGATAGATAGATAGATAGATAGATAACCCTTTACAGTCCTTCTAGATCTCACAGGGAAAGGATGTTGAATAACCTGCTGTTTCCGCTATTTAAGTAATGCATCTTCATTGTGTTCATGTGAATAATATAAATCTCAATCAATATTCACTTAAAAGCAAAGTCTTTGACAAAGGCTTCGGTCTTGCATATACACTTAATGAGGAAATGTGTGCCATTGAACTTGCGAATAAACAGTCAATGGTAATTTGGCTGTAGAAGTGATTTCTGTATTATCATTATTAGCTTTTGCAGGAGCCTGCTGGGTGTATTTATCTCAGTACAAAAGTGAGGCCGAACGCACTCTGCATTCACTTCTGCAGGTTTTGCTTCTCTTACATTCTAGCAGACTTCCTGTAGAAATGAAGGGTAGCTGTCTGACAAGGCTTTCCTTGGGCGCTGCTGTGTTTGCTGTGCTGCTCCAAGATATCTAGTTCTTTCACAACCTCTTATGTAAACATCAAAGGAGGTTTACGAGTTTTGTGGCTGCACGGTGCAGTAGCTTACAGCTGCACAGCACCCTCTCACGCCGTATGAATATTTAAGACACTGCAGGCAAGTTCTGATGGCCACTCAATTTGGTGTCAAACGGTGCATTCCCATTCACACTGGGTTTTTATAGCACTCAAGATTGCTTTATTTTAAAACAGTCAAGATAGCGATGAATGGAGATTGAGTGGTAGTAGGGAGGAAATCACCCAACAAACAGCTGCAGAATCATCCAACAAACCACCCAGAGCCTATGTGTGTCTTCTGCACAACATGCTGATAGACTGATGTCATAATAGTCTGAAATGTGCTGCCACTTCAGACACTAGGCTGAGGCTGTTGCCTTTTATAACATTCTTCTACCTAATAAGCACACTATGCATGGATAATTACCACATCAAGGAGAAGGCTATGCTTTTCACTATAATGTGGTTGTTAATTACATTAAGGATCATTTAAAAATGACACGCTACACATCTGGAATCCAAAGTGGCTCAGTCGAAAGTTCTCTCACTTCATCTCACTTCATCTGACCATATATTTCTTCTGTACACTGGTTCCCTTTGATCTTGGTAGTGCCATTTCTGAGCTCCTTTATTGTGATTCCTTATCTCGATATTAGAGATGGGCATGACCAGAAAAAATGACGTTTCGAGTTGTCGTTTGTTGGGACAGGTCCGTTTCGGGTCGTTGCCATTTGTCGCGATAATTTTCAAAAATTTGTCATTTCCGTTTGTCGTTTGTCGTTTGGGGGTTGGGGTTGAGGTTGGGGTTGGGGTAAGTGGGCTCTGGGAGGCACCTCTCTGGGTGCCTCTGACGTCTGACCCACTAAGAAGGGAAGGGAAGCGTTTCGCGGAGCCGCCGCGTACCATACATTACATTATGTTAGGGTGGGGGGTAAGTGGCAGAGGCACCTCTCTGGGTGCCTCACTTTGACCCACTAAGAAGGGAAGTGTACTTGCGTACGGATCTGGGTTAGGGTTGGGGTTAGGGTAAGGGCTAGGGTTAGGGTTACGGTTAAGGTTACGGTGGGTTAGTGGGCTGCACCTCTGGGTGCCTCTGACCCACTAAGAAGGACAGCGTACTGGCGTATGGGTTAGGGTTAGGGTTAGGGTTACGGTTAGGGTTAGGGTTTGTGGGCTTTTAATGCCATCTCTGGCACATCCAGAAGTCTCAGTCAAAACCTGGCCATGCAACTGGTGGAATGGCTCCAAAAATTTGCATGGTCCCATCCCATGGCCAGCCCATCATTGCACATGCGCAGGTGTAAAAAAATAAAAATAAAAATAAAATAAAATAAAATCAATGGAGACATTTTATTGCAAGAAAAACCCACTGCTGCTAGTATAAAAATTCAGGCATTTAAAATACCTAATTTTCAAATGTTCCTGTGGTGCTTTGGTGGGTTTTTGGACCACAATTTAAAAATAAATATTGCAGTCGCCATTTTGGATCCCCCCCACCGCATGGTAAATGGAGACGACGAGGATGCCCCCCCCAGGCTGGTACCAGCAGCCCAGGACAGGAGAGGGGGGGAAGGCCGGGGACCCCCCCCCCAAAACTACCCCTCTCTGGTAGGTGCCCTCACTGAGGAAGGCATATTTTCGCCTGCTTTTATGGCCGGGAATCGTTTTTTGTTTTTTTTTTACTTTTTTTCTGTGCTGCTTGGCATCGTGCGATTGCCGCGATGCCATGAACAACAATGACAAACCTGACCAAATTTGTCTTTTATCGGGTCGGGTTCGAGCTGGAGCGGAGTAATTCCACTCAATTACGTAACGAGAATGACTACTGAAAACGGAAATGAGGATTTCGCCAAGTCGTGCCCATGTCTACTCGATATCCCATTTAAGCAGGGAAGAACTGCTGGAGTTGTGTTGTGGGTAGATATTTGGTCTGAAACTTAGGAGATTGAGGTTGAGTTTCACAAAGTACCTAACCCACCTTACACAATGTTGATGAGGATGACATGCCGGAGCACTGCTTAGCCCACCTGACTTCTGCTTTCCCTCCACAGCTCATGGGAGGGAACACAGAAATAAATAAAGCAAAGTGTTCTGCTTATATACCACCCCATACCACTTCAAGTAGTCTCTGGGTGGTTTACAGTTTTTTAATTACAGCAGGCATGTCCATACTTTGACCTTCCAGATATTTTGGACCACAACTCCTACAGTCCTCTGTCATTGGCAATACAGGCTTGGAATTCTGGGAGTTGAGGTCCAAAGCATCAGAAGGGGTGAAGTTTGGACATGCCTGAATTACAGTAATGCAGGCTACACATTGCACCCCCCAGTAAGCTGGGTACTCATTTTACCGACCTCGGAAGGATGGAAGGCTGAGTCAACCATGAGCCTGCTACCTGGGATTGAACCCTAGGTCATGAGCACAGTTTTACCTGCAGTACAGGCATTTAACCACTGTGCCACAGGGCTCCTACCTTCCTACCACTCATAAAGTCAGGATATCTATTACAGGACTGCTTCTCACATGAAGAAGTAACTTTCTGCTCTGTTGGACTCAAACATGAAGGGCACATGAGTCAAAATGTTTCTCCCCCCTCATGCCACTTTCATTATATATCTTGCATTAGCATATGCGAACTCAGAAAAATGACCTTTTGAGAACAGAACTCACAGAACATCCCCACCAGTACTGATGAAAATTGCTCCAACATTTCTGAATGGATTTTGAAGAGTCTTTAAAACAGGCCTGCCCAAAGTCTGGCCCGGGGGGGGGGCAAATCCGGCCCATCAGGCCATTCTGAGTGGCCCGCGGCTGGCTGGCCTGCCCCTCCCTCCCCCTCCTTCACCCCATGTTTTTTAAAGAAAGTGGGTGGGGCTTGCAGTGGGGTGGCAGGGTTGGGAAGCAACTGCCCCCTGACACATTCTCAGCCACCAAATCTGGCCCTCCTTACAAAAACTTTGGGCACCCCTGCTTTAAAATGTTTGGATAAAGAGGTGGGGATATCACCTATTTCCCCTACTAAAGCAAGAATGGGAAACAGGTGATACTTTTATAGGCCCCTAAAAAATGAAATAGTAAAGATACAATATGCAAGCTTTCGGGGGTAAATCCCACTTCTTCAAAGCAAGAACCAAAACTCTGCTTGTGGCAAGATGCAGTTTGCCAGGAGGTTCCTCTTAGATGTAGAGTTCTTGGCAAGATGAATTCTGACAGTCACATTTGTCTTAAATGAGGCAGGAAGAAGGAAGCGTGCTGTTTTAAAGTAGCTGCTGAGGCAGCTGAGGGTTGGATTTCATACCCCCAACTAACAGCAACCAATGTTGCTGTATAAAGTCAGTTCAGTTGGGAACACTGTTGTGTTTAAACTTCTATTGTATATGTATCTGTTCATAACCTTTCAATATTTTGCTTATTGTGCACACCCACTGTGAGGGGGATGTTCTGGGCATCCCTGGTGCACATCTGATGTTCTGGGTGTCCCTGGTGGGCCCAGTGAAAATTCTGTCTGCTGGATAGACATGGGCACAACTTGGCGAAATTCTCGTTTCCGTTTCCGTTCCTCGTTTCCCTTACGTGATGGAAACGGTAACGACAATTACTCCGCCAGAACTCGAACCCGAACCGATAAAAGATAAATTGGGTCTGATTTGTCGTTGTCGTTCATGCCATTGTGGCGATCGCGCGATGCCAAGCGGCACAGAAAAAAATGTTTTTAAAAAAACCTGATTCCCGGCCAAGAAAGCAGGAAAAAATATGCCTGCCTGAGTGAGGGCACCTACCAGAGGGGTGGTTTCTGGGGGGGGGGTCCCCGGCCTCCCCCCCTCTCCTGTCCTGGGCTGCTCTAGGGCATCCTCGTCGTCTCGCCAAACTCGCCATTCGCCAAACTCGCCATGCCATGCGGTGCGGGCAGGCGGGGGATCCAAAATGGCGAGTCGGCGACCGCAATATTTATTTTGAAATCGTGGTCCAAAAACACACCAAAGCACCACAGAAACATGCGACAATTAGCTATTTTAACTGCCTGAATTTTTACAGTAGCAACAGTGGGTTTGTCTTGCAATAAAACGTCTCCATTGATTTTATTTTATTTTATTTTTATTTTTTACACCTGCGCAGGTGCAATGATGGGCTGGCCATGGGATGGGACCATGCAAATTTTTGGAGCCATTCCACCAATTGCATGGCCAGGTTTTGACTGAGACTTCTGGGTGTGCCAGAGAAGGCATTAAAAGCCCACTAACCCTAGCCCTAGCCCTAACCCAAACCCGAACCCTAACCCATACGCCAGTACACTGTCCTTCGTAGGGGGTCAGAGGCACCCAGAGGTGCAGCCCACTAACTCACCTAACCTTACCCATAACCCTAAGCCTAGCCCTTGCCCTAACCCCAAACCTAAGCCAGATCTGTACTTGCATTGCACTACTACGCAAGTACACTTCCCTTCTTGGTGAGCAACAGAGCGCCCAGAGGGCTTCGCTCCCCAGCCCAACACCGTATGCCAGTATGCCAGTATGCTGTCATTCTTAGTGAGTCAGAATAGAGGCACCCAAAAGAGAGGTGCCTCTGCCAGTACCACTTGTATGCATACGCACACAATGGCTATGCGTACTTTTCCCTTTGTAGCAGGCCAGAGGAGGCACCCACCCCAGAGAGGTGCCTCCAGGAGCCCGCTAAATGCCTTCCCCTCTTAGCGGGCCAGAGGAGGCACCCACCCCAGAGACATGCCTCCAGGAGCCCGCTAAATGCCTTCCCTTCTTAGCGGGCCAGAGGAGGTACCCACCGCAGAGAGGTGCCTCCAGGAGCCCGCTACCCTCCCCCTAAACCAGTACTAACGACAGATGAAAAAACGACAAATGACACAACAAATTTCTGAAAATTTTCACGACAAACGGAAACGAGCCGAAACGGGCTGGCTCCGACACACGACAACTTGAAACGTCATTTTTCCTAGTTGTGCCCATCTCTACTGCTGGATGCCAGGAGGGGATGGAAAGGAAGACAGAGGCCTCCAGTGGGATAGAGTCGCTGGGGAAAGCTGAGCCACCCTGGGTGAGAAGGCAGGGTCCTGGACCAGCTGGTGGCATAAGATTCTTCATAAGCTCTGAGACAGAGATGAGTGAGAAGAAGTAGAAAAAGAGCTGGACCCAATCTTTGGTATCTTGGGGCAAGAGGATGTGGCAATGGTTCAAACATGGCAGGGGCACACCCATCTTTAGCCCAGCTCCAACCCCCATTTCCTTTCTAACCCCATGAAGGCCATGTTGACTAGAGGGCTCTCAGCTGTGACCTCAACCCACCAGACCAGTCGTTCTCAACCTTCCTAATGCCACAACCCTTTAATAGAGTTCCTCCTCTATTCCACTTAGAATGACCCATTCCACTTAGAATGGGGGGCGAAGAGACATGATGGTGGGAAAAGGGAAGTAGTGGGGGGAGAGGAGGACCCTTGAAATGTCCCCCTATCTGGGGAGGTTGGGCAAGGATGAGAGAGGCCAAGCAAGGATGGGCTCCCAGAGAGTCAGTCACGACTGTAATGACACAACACACCACACACACACACACACACACATACACAGAGAGAGAGAGAGAGAGAGAGAGAGAGAGAGAGAGATCCCACAGCACCCATGGACTGTGGACAGCCTGAAACCAGTAACAGGAACTCAGGTTTGGGCAAATACTGGACTTGGTGGGGAGCTAGTGAAACTAACATTGTGTGTATGTTGTGTTGTTACAGTCGTGACTGACTCTTAATGACCCCATGTCCATGGAGTTTTCTTGGAAGGAGTACTGGAATGGTTTGCCAGTTCCTACTCAAGGCACCTATGGCACCTGGTATTCCCTGGTGGTCTCCCATCCAAGTACTAACCAGGGCCGATACTGCTTAAGATTCCGAAATCAGGCGAATTGGATGTGCTTAGGGCATCTACGTAGCAAAACCTACATAGCCCCTTAGCAACCTGGAAGAAAAAAATTGCTGCTGGCATCCCTGTATCATGTTCCCTATGTCAATAAATGCCATTTCTGTCACCTCTGGAAGTCTTGACTTCATGGCAGCCTTGAGTGAGGAGGGCCTCTCTACTGCCCTCCCCTTGGGTTGGGTACAAAAGTCAGACCCACTTTTCAAGAAAGGCATGAAGACTTTCCTTTGTGCTGTAGAGAAGTTTCCTCACCTTCACCCCATCTACATGAGAAGGTTGTTGTTACTCTTATTTTGTGGCTGTCAAGCAGAGTCTTATAGTTAAGGTTTAGTATCAGGACATTCTGCAAACAGATTCACTGAGAAATGAACAAGAGCCATTTAGTATAATTTAGTATTTTAGGTTGACAGCTGTTACTGGTTTGGTTGCTATTTGTTTTAGCCAAGCAAGTACACAATACCTTGACTGTCAGAAACACTCACACATGTATAATAATAACCATTTGCTGCCACTTAGTTGCTTTATAAAGCTTGCGTTTGTGGTTCAGATGAGCAAAACAAGCAAAAAAAAAGGAAGAGGGGGTGAAAAGACAAAGAAAACGGAAGTGAAATAGAGTGACAGCGGTCATGAATAGCATTCCATTTCCACATTTGAAAACCCCTGTCTCATGAACGAAAATAAATACATCTTTTTCAAATAAATGCCTCCGCTGCTCCTTAGCTGAAAATTTAATGGACTCACATGGAGAAACAGGAAATATCTTCTTTTGCGAAAGTAAAAAAAATAAAAGAGGGGGAAACCTAGAGGGCATGGAAAGAGCAAATAATGCCTGCTTTCCTGTCTCCGTTTACATCTTGCCACCACTTTCTGTGCTTTGATTGAGGCCCATAATAAATGAAAGGATCGGGATTAGAGTCAGTTGGAAGTAGATGAAACTCAAGAGTCAGCTTTGGAGTGAGCCTGCTTGTGGCCCAACTAGAGGCTTTCTCTCATTAAGTGCATGAGGAATGCTGACCACAAATCTTGCTTGCTTTTGACTGGTTTGGCAACGATCACCAGCTGTCACTCTCGTGCATAACCATTTCCACCAGCAAAGCTTCACTAAATCACTCAAGCAGGTTTATGACACACAAAGCAGAAAAATGTGACACCCTGGGGCTCAGATGGTCGTTTCCCCTTGGAGCTACTGTCCTGCTGGACTATACTGGCATAACCTGATTTGCTGTTATTATCTATTTCCTTCTCTATTTCCATTACCACACTGTCAAAGTCATATGTGTGGCAGAAAAGCGGAAAGCAGCCAAAGGCTGCCCTGGAGCCTTGCAAGGGAAGCACTTGCGTCCGGTTAAGCACTTACTTTAAGGTAAGTGCTTCCCTTCTAAACTGCCTGGGCTGCCCAAAGCAACATCGGGCAGCCCGGACATTTTGGAAGGGAGACGCAATGACCACCTCCTCCTTCTTCTTGGTTACTTCAATCTCTTCTGCAGAGATTGAAGCAAAGTCAGCTGTCGTGTACAGAGCAGCATTCATAAATCAAATAATTTGGTTGTCAAAGCAACCGTAACTCGAGGTACCACTGTAGTCACTTGGTGGAATCTGAAGGCCCTGATCTGTGCCGAGGAGGGTGCATGCTGGGGGCACGGGGTGGATGGAGGAGACCCTGCCTCCAGCTTCCCCCACCATTGGTTTCAAGTTTTACTTGGCGCTCGCTCATGGCAGTGCATCTCTGGACAGAGGCAGGTAGGCCGGTCGGCCAATGTGTGGGAGCGGGGGTGCGGGGAGGTAGACTCGAACAGTGGTCGAATGGTGTTACTAGCTGGATGCTGGCAGCGGGAGTGGAAGGAGGCATGTGTGCATGTGCGCACATGCATGTTGCACCTCCTGTCTTGGCCAGCGCCGGGCAAAACGTGACACCTATGAAGTCTTATCTATCATTGTGAGAAACATGGATTCCAAAGCTTTATTTTTTATTTTTATTTTTTGGAGAAGCATAGAATCATAGAGTTGGAAGAGACCTCAAGGGCCATCCAGTCCAATTCCCTGCCATGTAGGAACTCCCATCAAAGTACCCCTGATAGGTGACCATCCAGCCTCTGCTTAAAAACCTCCAAAGAAGGAGACTCCCCCCCACCCCACCCCATGGCAGCATATTCCACTGCCAGACATCAGGAAGTTCTTTTTAAAGTTCAAATGGAACCCTTCATTGTCTCTGAAGCCATGGAAAGCAAACCTGTTCCCTCTTTGATATGGCATCCTTTCAAATATTTTAACATGCTTATCATATGTCCTCTCAACCTTCCTTTTGGAAGGCTAACCGTTCCCAGCTCCCAAAGCTGCTCCTCATAATGCATTGCTTTCTTTCTTAATTCTTAATGGGTCATTTAGTACATTTACTATATATTTGTCATATGGGGAAAATTTATAATCAGACCGTGCAGGCTCAATTAATATATGCCAGTCCCATGGTATCAAAACAGCACACGGCTTGCAGCTACATGGTACAGATAAATCACAGCCTGCTGGGCCCCAATTGGATAGGCCAGAATCCTGCCCTTCAGTTATTCTCCTGCCTCAAGCTCCCACATCCTACCCCTGTCTCCAGTTATCTGTGCTTGGGAGTTTGATCAGTCTCCACCCAGCTGGAGCCCGGCTGGAACTAAGGTAAGCTTGGATTGCTCTTTTCTATTATTCATATATACTCCAAACTCAGGGAGTTCAAGGGCTACACTAAGAACACAACATATTGCTTGGTAATGCCTAAGGATTACAAGGGTGGGCTGTAAGTATTCTAAGTGTGTGTGTGTGTGTGTGTGTGTGTGTGTGTGTGTACACGCACACTTGCATGCACAGATTAATGAACTGGTCTACTCCTTTATTATCCACCTATCCAATGGACACACTTGACACATTAACCCTAAAATTGAAAATATTAGTGTTAAGCAGAGGCATGCATTTTTTTAAAAGCTTGCTTTCTCCCTTCCTTATTTTAATGTCCTTTCATGTGATACTGTGAATGACCCCACATGCCCCTGTGTGTTGGATCAGGCTGAGGTGAGTCACAACTCAGTTATACTAAGGAACCATGAAAATCTGATGAAAGGGTTGAATTGTGTTCTCTTAATCATATTAAAAAACAGGCAATTATCCCTTAGATTCAAGCAAAGCTTTTTTTTAAAAAAAAAGATAACAATAATCAAAATATTTGTTGTTCTGCCAGAAAGATTGGACTGCCAAAAGCTGGCCAAGGTGCTGAGTACACACAACATGGAGGATAATGTCTGCTGCTCTTTGCAGAGGTAGCGTTATGGCTGTCAGCAAGGCTATTAGTGCAGATTGAAATGAACACAGAGGGAGTTGAATATCCTATGCTAATACTGGCTTGAATTCCAGTGGACCATGGAAGAACAGCAGAGAACAGTCTTAACTTCAAACCGTAAGGAGCTTAGTACACATTTCTTTTAGCATTGCCACTGTGTAACTCAGGAAAAAACTGAGAGAATTCAAATTAGCATTGGCCCAACAGGGATGAGCAAATGAAGCATGCAAAGCTATTGGCGGCCCTTTCCTTGATGAATTCCACAAGAGCTGAAGAAGTTACATGTGCATACCAAGAAGGTTGGCTGAAGTTCTGGACACTAACAGGCTGGCCCTGTTGAAGGGGAAGGCTGTTTTTGTGTTGAACATAGGTGCTGTCTCAAGATATTTTAGTGGCTGAGGTGAATGGCAGAATGGCACCCTCTCCATCCCACATTTGGAGGCCAACCAGACTGGCAGGCGAGTTTCACTTCAACAGGGGTAACTTGATGAAATGCTTAGTATAGGGTTTGAGAGAAGCCAGGTGGCTGTGTGCTCAAAGAGACTGGAAAGGGTCCAGGAAGCATGTCTGAAGGGCTGACCCACCTTGGTTTCCCAACAGATCCTGCTTCACTTTGCCTAAGGTGACTGGTGGCCCTGTTTGAGCAACTTAGCTATTTAATGGTGGAACTACTCATTTCCAAATACCTTGGCATGGTACCTGTTTTATAGGCCCACATCAATAGGTTTCATTCACCAAAATAACTGTGGTCAATCTAAAAGGGGTAATCCTGTTGCTTTTCCTGGCTCAGTCAATACTCTTTAACAGTGTCATCCATGGACTGTTTATAATCCATGGATTTGGACTATTGAATGCACTGATTCCACTTCATGGTAGCTTGTTCTGCAGAGTTCTGACATGTCCATATGCTGTTTGATATATTTTTGGGACAGGGCACCAGATGCAACCATCATGGAATTTCTGTGGCAGGAAGCACATGGTGTGTGTGTGTGTGTGTGTGTGTGTGTGTGTGTGTGTGTGTGTGTG
>JAHTLZ010000122.1:1681430-1697433 GCA_023846285.1 Phrynocephalus versicolor
TGTGTGTGTGTGTGTGTGTGTGTGTGTGTGTGTGTGTGTGTGTGTGTATTTTAAACAGCAGAGTATTGAGAACACTTCTGTGTATGTCATGACAATCCAAGTTCTGTGGCATCTGTTCTTCCTCCAAGTTTTCTCGTATCACTTTGTGGCCAAAGCTATTTACTCCTCCAGGTAGTTTTAGTGAACATATGATGTCTGGAACAGCCTAATTTAGTATGGACTTCCTGTCTCAAAATTTGAAAATAAATAGGACAGTCTCTGTGGACTTTTCTTGTGGAGCAAACTTTAACTTTGCTCACATATGTCTATACATTTGAAGAAATAAAGTTATAAACTTTGTCAGATGTAAACCGCCATTGGTCACAGTAACCCATCTCATTTTGGTATAATTTCCTCTTTCACTAGGTGATAATTTATTTTGTGATGCAAACAGAAGGCGAATCTTCACTGAAAAACTTGGAAAAATTGGAAATATCATGGGCAAAAAATGTGATATATAAGAAGATTCAAGGGATTATGTCACACTCTGAAAGCATTCAGGAAGGGAGGGCAAAATAAGGGGCATTGGCTGTTTGCATTGCCTCCTTCCAGAGACTGGAGATTCTTGGGGCGATGACAAAAGTTTTTCAGATCAAAAATGTAGTTTTATGCTGCCAAAGTCCTCTAGGAGCAGTGGTTTTTGCTATACAATGGAATGTGACCACCTGCCTCCAAATATCCCTCAAAACAAAACCAAACTTCAGTGTAGAATTTCAGATTCTGAAAATGCACTTTCCTCACATTTCCAGTGGATGGAAGGCCCCCGTTGATCTTACAGGTGGAAAATTAAGTTCCAGGCTCCCTTATCTTTGCCTTATAAGACAATTCAGGTCTATCCGCATCCTGCTACTCCTAAACCCTAAGTCTCCTCTGTGGCTTGAACAATTCTGGAGCTAAGTGGTAACCAGAGACAATTTTTATTTAACTTGCACACTATTCTTTTCGTTCAGGCGAAATTCTTTCTGCCCCATGTTTTCCTAATGAATATAACAGTAAACAAGTTTTTTGGAAGAAGTGTGGTGTTTGCCTTAGACATTACTGCTGTTTGCACCTATGTGTAACAGCCATTTCGGATCATAAGCAACAAGTTTATTAGATTCCTTGCAAGCTAACAGAGCTACAAAGAGCACACCATCATGAGGGGTGGAAAGTAAACATGGAAACACTGGTGTTCTTATGAATAATACTGCATTTATACGCCAGTGCTGACGACTCTGAGCTCTTTGAAGTCCACAAGGTTGACTAACTGTTGGATCCTGCAGATGCTGCATCCTTGAACACACAGGAGGCAAAGTCTCCGATGTCAGCATCCCTATGTCTGACTGTGGACCCCCAATGGGAGGTTGGGTCAGGGCAGGGAACTTAATTCTCCAGCAAAAGTGGCTCTGGTGTCATATTCTTCGGATATGAACGAAGAAACATTTGGGGAGGGAGAGAACCTAAATTGGTATAATATTTTCTTCATTTAAGTAGAGATTTAGGGGGAGCAGAGCAAGACAAAGAGGTACCTACAGACAATGGAGGCATCAAAAGTATTTGCTCCTCAAACTTGGAGGAGGTTGAGAAGTTTAAGAGTGGTGGAAGAGCTGGAGTGTGTCACATATAGGTCAAGGTCCAAACCTGGCCGATTCTTGCTCTAATCTGGGGAGACATTTAGCACTGAACCATCCCTCTCTTGCTCTTAGCTTCCAACCTGCACTGCTGTTGCAACTTGTGAACTAGCAGATGCCCTTAAAGCAATTTCACCAAGGTAAACATGACTCCAAATATTGCTATGGTAAGGGGGCAGATGAGGAATATATGGTGACATACAGGGACAGCTTGGTAAGTCTATAAGAACATATAAGAACATAAGACGAGCCATGCTGGATCAGGCCAAAGGCCCATCTAGTCCAGTTTTCCTTTGTCTTTTCTCACACTCCCAACCCTCAATTTGAATAGATGTCCCCTAGTTCTGGTATTTTGTGAGAGGGAGAAGACAGTCCCTCTATACACTTTACTCATGCCCTGCATAATTTTGTATGTCTTAATCATATCCCTCCTCAGACACCTTTTCTCCAAACTAAAGAGGCCCAAATGCGGTAGCCTTTCTTCATAAGGGAGGTGCCCCAGCCCAGTAATCATTTTAGTTGCTCTCTTCTGCACTTCCATTTCCACTATGTCTTTTTTTGAGATGTGGTGACCAGAACTGTACACAATACTCCAGGTGTGGAGTATTTATATGTACAGGTATTTATAAGTCTCTCTATATATTAAGTCAAGCAGAAGACAGGCAGTCACAGTTACTCCAAAATGGAGCCAACAGGAGGCACAACTCCCTTAAATATGCACGAGTACCTGCTAAACTCAGTAGGGATGCAGTGAATCTTCGTGGCCAGCCTCATGAGCTTCTAGAACCTTTAAAACAAGGATCAGAAACCTGACTTTCCACTTATTGTTGAACGACTCTTCCTGTCATCCGTCACCACAGACCCAAGCTGTCGGGGGCTGATGGGAGTTGGGAGTCCATAGAAGGCCATAGCTTCCCTGTCCCTAGGAAGGCATAGCCTCCCATTTGTATTCTCTGTTGTGAAGAGTGCAATGGAAGCACTTACTTCTACAGCATCACATCAGAGTTTGGACAAGGCTGAGGGCTGTGGTTGTACAGAAATGTTCCAATAGTTCCCATATGACTGAAAATCATATCAGTCTTCAGATCTAGCAATAGAAAGAACTCGACTCAGTGTGCAATATTCATGTCAGACTTGTAAGTAGATGATAGGCATATATCATTCTCACCTTCTTTGTTTTAAGACTGGAGAAATGGTAAGCTCCCCTGCAAACAGAAGTCTTTGTATTGCTTAGAGATAATTGTTAGGACAAGAGTATAGAAAATGGATTTTCATAGCAGGATGTGTCCCTGCTAATGCACCTAGCACAATTTTTTTTTTGGCTGTGAAATATGGAGTCAAATGAAATTGGATTTGGAAAATACCTTGTTGCCGCCACACTAAATAGCAATTGCAGGAAGCACTTTGTTTTTATTTTCAGTGCTCACTCTAGTCTATTCAGGATGTCATTTGTTCCAAAATGAAAAGACAATTTTCAAAGCACGTCTTTCCTACTTTCCAACGAAACCTGTACAGTCGAAGAGGAAAGGGTGGCGTGTTTAAGAACCTAATGTGCGATTTTAGTGACTGCATAGCAATTATTACATCATTGTGATTTAACTGGAATCTGAACCAGGAGATGCAATTCAACCTGATATGCTGCTGCTTGACTCATGAACAAAAATAAGTCAATAAAACAGCTGGATTATATTAATCTAAAAACACTTAGACATATTTAAGCCGCTATTAGTTTTGCTCAAAGACAGGAAGATATTGTTCAGATAGGAGAACAGAAGAAAAGGAAAGCTGGAGTTAATTTATGTGCAGCATATGCAGCACACAGCCTCTCTTTTCTTCTGGATTCCAGGGCACAGCAGTATCATGATTAGAGATGGGCACGACTTAGCGGTATTTTCGTTTTCGTTTTCGTTTTTCGTTTCCATTACGTAACGAAACGAAAAACGAAAAACGGCTCAGAACTGGAACAAAAACGGAAACAAAACGACTAATTTCGAGCCAATTTTCCTTTTTCGTTACTGGAAAAACACATAATGGAGCTAAATGGGAAGAAACGAAAAAAAATTGTTTTCGTTTTCGTTTTTTTGTTTTCGTTACGTAACAAAACGAAAACGAAAAATTTTGAAATTAGCTCACAAAAACGGAAACGAGCCGAAACGGACCCCTAGCCGAAAACGAAAACGAAAACGAAAACGAAAACGAACAATTTTTCTGAGTCGTGCCCATCTCTAATCATGATGAGCCATCTCATATAGAGAAAGCATGGTAGTAGAGTCAAGGCTTACGGGATTTAAAGTGCTGAGACTTTAGATCAGCAGAGACAATAATGTCATCTGCCCCTTTGCCTTTCCTCCCTTTCCTCTTGAGTTTGGCCCCAATCTTCATAGTAGCTCATGCCTTCTGCCATGAAAATATTGGGGTATCCCTGTCTCCCGAAGAGCACCTTCCTGGTTTTAGAGGTATGTGAAAATGACCATCATTTACCAAACATTCCTCCTTTTCGGGACAAAATGCCAAAGATCATGGTGTCTATGCAGTTTCAGATGTTGGTACAAGGAACTGATTATGTAGGCCAACTTCAGTTTCATTTCAGGTCAAGTCTTAGGCTCAAAACAGCTTTGATGGATCACCTTCTTGAGGAGAAAGACAGAGGGAGTGCTGTCTGGTTGATTCTCTTGGATTTCTTGATGGATTTGGATTTCCCAACCTTGATATCTTACAGGAATAACTCTGTGGGGTTAGAATAGGCAGCTACAGTGGTTTCACTCCTGTAGGTTTGGTTGCAAAAAACAACACTGGGGGGAATTTCTGCTCAGCTCAGTGTCTCTTAACCTGTGTGGTGCTACAAGGTTCTAGCCTCTTCCCTGTGTTCTTTATTGTCCATAAGCCGTTGTGTGAGGTCAATATCAGATAATTCTTATTTAATTATTTACATACTTACTTCTCTGCTGGCCTGGGTCATCAGGGGTTTTGGAGATGGATTCCATTAGTCCTAGTAGATTCAATGACAAGAGTCTGGCACTTTTATTTTCTCATTTAGACCACTGCAACACACTCTACATGGGGCTGTCCTTGATGATGGCATTAATTCTCCTGCAAATGTAATGTGGAGCATTTAGGTTGCTGGCAGGAATATGTTTCAGATACCAGTTCTGAAATAATGGTACTAACTGTAAATATAGTTCCAGTCTACATTCAAGGTGCTACTATTAGTTTTTAAAACTCTAAACACTTGGTACCCAAATAATTGGAGTATTATGCCTTCCCATATATACCTGCCTGATCATTAAAATCTCCATGTGAATTCCCTCTCCATGTCCATCATTGAAAATGCTAATTTGGGTGAAGATGAGGAGCTGTAGCACCTCACTTGTGGAATAACATTCCCTTGGAAGCTCCTCTGGAACTAACACTGCCTTTGTTTTTGCACTGGTTAAACACTGGCTGTTCCTATCCCACACACCATATTTGATAACTACAGGGCTACTGGCTTGGTGTTTCAATCTTGTTTTAATTGTTAAACTGTTAACATCTCATCATTGTCAAAAAGTATTTAAATAGTATTTAAAGTATTTATTATATTATATTGATGATACCCAGCCCTGAAATCTGTTCGTTGTAGGACATGCTGGTCAGATTTTCTCCATAAGATGGAGATAAATTGATGGTGCATAACAAGAGGGGGTGAGAGTGGATAATCAGGCAAGTTAAATAAATAAATAAATAAATAAATAAATAAATAAATAAATAAATATTCTTGCCCTTCAGTATTGTTTATTTCTTGCCCTTCAGTATTGTTTCTTGCCCTTCAGTATTGTTTATTTGCAAGTCAAGTTTAACATCCCAGAGTGCTTTTCCCATGTTTCTCAAAAATGACCTTTCAGTGGCTATTCTGAAAGTCAGAAAACTGAGATCTCGTTCTTTGTCTTCTTATGTGACATTTCTCCAGCTTACTGGTATATCAACCTATATTTACCCAGAAACATCTTGCTTTTTTTCTCATCCTACTTCTCATCTCCTTCTGATAATTAAAGGATTTCCTAAGAATAAGCAAGAGAGCAAAACAAGCAAATATAAAACCCAAAACTGCCTCTGTAGGCAACTCTGAGAATGATTTCACCTCCTCACACTTCCCTTTTTTTAATTCTTTGCAGACCATTGTTCCAGTAAGTGGCAATAACACCCCTAACTTTCTCTTCTTTTAAAATAGAAACTGCTGTTTGCTTGTTAAGCTCTCTGTGTGGGGCAGAAGAATTGCAAAGCCAAGGATATTTTCACATTTGTTTCTCATCACATGGGACAACTTGCTCCTCTTGGTTCAATAAATATATTGCACATAAAAGTGATTTCTTCACCACGTTGATTCCCCCCTATGGTTTAGGGTTGACAAAAAGAAGAGGAAAGATCCATGGACAAGTATTTCAAAATTTACCATTATAATGGAAATGTTTGCATAATGGTAGACCAGTGCGGGAGAGTCAGTCACCAGCAGTTCTTTAGGTGGTTGTAACAGCTGTATCTAGGGAGCTTTTTTCTTGCTGTTTCTCTGCTCCCTGTGGACATATATGTTCTCAGCTTTTTCTGAGGTTTTCTTGCATTCACAGAGGGCACTCAGTTACAGTAATCTGAAAGAACCTTTGCCCTTCCGTACATTTTGGACTTCATTTCCCATGTACCCAAGCTTCATTGGTCAATGGGAGGACCACACTATTTGAACTATGATGGGTCCTTAACAGTATCTCATTAGCAGGGCCTCTATTGCTTCAGTCTAGTACCTGCTCCTTCTCTCAACCTCTTCCTCTGTTCCAATTTCACATTGCTATCCAGAACAAGCTGCAACAAATGGAAATACCACTTTAACCACAGGTAAATAAATATTTTGGTCCAGCCATTAATGATTTAGGACCAATGTTCCTTCTAAGCCGCACACAGCCATGCAGTGCTGCATCAGGGCCATGCAGCTGAGCCAATGTTGCTGCCCATTTGCATCCTATCACAGCTGGAACCCTGTGCCAGAAACGAAGAAACAAATGAACAAACAAATGAACGAACGGACGAACAAATGAAACGAATGAAAGGAACATTGTTTAGGACCTTGATATTTGGAGGAACATCTCTCCCACAGCATTTTTTATTGTATCAATTTACTGTCTGTTGTGAAACACTCAGAAAGTGATAATACTTTCCATAGAGAAATGGGATGGATGGATGGATGGATGGATGGATGGATGGATGGATGGATGAATAGTGAGCACTTCTATTGTTGATAGCTGTTGTGAGTTTTTCGGGCTGATTGGTTGTGTTCTGAAGTTTTTTTCTTCCTCCTAACATTTTGCCAGTCTCTGTGGCCAGCATCTCCAGAGGGCCCTCAGGATCCAGCCATGAAAGCCTTTGAGAATAGATCACCATACCTTAAAGGAAATGTGTTATTACAACTTCTCCTCTCTGGACACACAATTCTTGTGTATGTTCCATGCATGAACAATCAATCAGGTTTGTAAATGAAGCCTCAGAGAGAATCCCGAAAGGGAGGGGGAATGAGAATTAGGGCCCTCTCTGCTATTGCTCCACACCTGTGAAATAACTTTCAATCTGATATATGCCTGGCCCCCTCTTTGGCTGCCTTTAAAAGATCACCAAAATCCTGGCTGTTTAAACAGGCATTCCCTCAGTGTCAAATATAGCTCCAGCATTCACCCACCAGAGTGACATTCATTAAATAATACTCATTATTTTAGCAAGTCCACCTGTAGCTATAATTTTAATGTTTATATGAGTTCAAATGTCTATGATGATTATTAATATCTTGATATTTTTATTTTTATTTTAGCGTATCAGGTTGATGGGATTATGTGTTGTATCTTGTTAACTTTTTGTTACTTTTGTAATTTTTTATTTTATTTGGTAATTTGTTGTAAAAAAACCCCAAGTGGCCTTGGCTGCCAGATGAGTGATACAAAAGTCCAATAAATAAACAAACAAATAAACAAATAAACAAATAAATAAAACCTGTCTTTGCCTTGCTATGATGAATTAGAAAAAAAAGTGAATCCACAGCCTACAGAGATAAGCCTGTGCTAGTATGTATTAGGAATCTCGTTTTTTGCTTCTCATGATGTGTGAACTGTATTGCTCAGTTTAATTAACCATTAGCTTTCTTGGGTCTTGTGTTTTCTGTCATGATAATGATAGTAAACTTAACCTTTGTTCTTCCTTTACCTAAAAATAAGTGTACAGAACAACAAACCAGGAGGAGGCCATGCAGGAACCATGGAAATTTAAACTCACTCTCTACTCGCTTCTCCCACAGACCACTCCCTCCCTCTCTATTCAATTCCTAACATTGTAGGGAAGTAATAAGACTAATACCTCATTTGCCAACACTGTGCTCTTTTTCTCTCCTATCAGAAGGTGAAGTAGAGATAGGGTAGGGGTGGCAGCCATTGTTTAGATTAAATAATAGCTCTAGGGAGAAAATGTTACATTTCCCTGACTATATAAGGTGGTCCCAATCCAGATCCCATCTAATTTAGGGTGAAGCTGCAAGGAGGTCAGGAAAACAGCACATATGGTTGATGGTGCCAAATAAGCCTTTGAAGAGAGAAGTCTGAGAGAAAACTGCATTTTGTGACAGAAGAAGAGAGAGTCCAATTTCTTGACAATTCCAGTAATAACAACAAATAAAGTAGAGTGAAAAACAAAGTCCCAAGTAACAGTTCTTCTTCTCATGCATCCTTGTGGTGGTCAATTATCTGAATGATTGCACTGACTGAGGGAATACTTAAGGGAAACTTCCAGACCAATTTGAAGGGTCTGGTTTGGCAATTCCCACAGTAAAAATTATAGATATGTTCTTCTTACAGATCACTTACACATTTATTATAGGATGACAAGGATTGTGCCTAAACAATACAGGAAGCTGATGGTCCCTTAAATATTTGAAAAGAAACCCCCATAGAACAATTTTTTTTGTTGGCCAAAACAAAATTAGGTTACCTCACAGTTTCTCTTCATGAATTACTGACTGCTCAATACTGTAATGACACCATTTCTCCTGTATGTTCCACTATAATTGCTCCCACCCGAGTGAGTGCTAATATATAAAAATATACTAGGGATGTGCACTAGCACCACAATTTTCATTCAGAATTTGGAATTACAACTCTTTCAATTCAGAATTTCCAGATACATTTTTGAGTAAAAAAGAGAGTGAAGTTGTGTACAGTGAACTATATATGACCACTATATAGTCATTATTTTCCCCTTAAAACAAGCAAAGAAACATGCAAAACATTTAAAAAAAATTCCCTTTGCCCTGTGACACCTTTCCAGTCATTGGGCCTAGCAAAGAGAACGTACCTCAACAGACAGCAGTGCATATGTATTAGGAAATTATTGCAAGTTGGGAGTGTCAGTAGGAAATGCCAGCAGCATTGGGAAAGGAGAGGACAGGTCACTGTGGGGAGTGAGCAAAAAGCCCTGAGCAGCACTAGCAGGCAGATCAAAGCAGCTTGCCTGTGGTGGGTGGGGACTGGGCTAACAGCATGGGGCACATCAGAGTTGAGTTAATGAGCTCCATTTTGGAATAACAGTTGGAAGAATGAAAGATGCAGATGGAGGGGGCAGCAGACTGAACCATGGCATACCTAGTACTGTGAGCAGAGTGTGCCATTCTTTCTTATTTAAAAGGGATTTCAGGGAAGCCCAGCAAAGATAGTTTGACCTTTGGGAAATAGCCCCCCCCCCGATCCAGTATCTAGTCATGAGCAACATGGACTGACAAAGTCCCTCTCCCTCTCTCACAGGGCACACGGGGCTTTCTTGTTACTGCCACCTTGACCAGACGCACCCAAACAGACAGTTCTCAGCCTAGAAAGATAAGGGGTTCATCTCTTTTGGCTTTTTGGTCATTTGCACGTAAGTCTCCAACTCAGTCTCTGCCATTCTTGTCTTCTCCCTGTTGCCCATGTGGCCACTGGCCATCAGTTTTCAGGTGGTACACAGTTTGGTCAATGATGGAAGGTGCTGCTCTGAGGGCATGTCCATACCAGTAGATATGGCTTTATCTCATCTTCTGTATTATTGACACCACACCTAGGTGATGTGGGGTAATATCATTTGTAATGTGGTCAAGTAGGGAGACAAATGAATGATCAAACAGATCAATAGAGTACTGAACAAAAACAATTGTTTACAGGAACAGGCCTCAACAGACTCACAACTTGTTTCCAGCAGACTCCAGTACATAACATTCCTGCAGCCTTTCCCAAAGGCTGACTTCTGCTACCACATGTAAGCCTCCAAATCAGTCCCTGCCATTCTTGTCAAGATATTATTAATTTTGAATGCCAATCCTGTCCCCTCCACATGTCCATAAACCCTCAATGGAGCTAGAGAAGCAGCTATATGATCCTATTTCATAGAATCCCATGTGTCATGCAGTGGAGTGAGCTCCCACTGTTTTCCCCAGCTCCTGCCATCCTAGCAGTTTGAAAGCATGTAAATGCAAGTAGATAAGTAGGTACTGCCATCAAAAGCGGGAAGGTAAGTATTGTTCCATGCAGTCATGCTGGCCACATGGCCACAAACTTGTACAACACTGGCTCTTTGGCTTGAGAATGGAGATGAGTACCTCCCCTAGAGTCAGACACAACTAGCACACATGTGATAAGTTTAAAATGTTTCTTTAAAAATTGTCAATGCACCATTTGTTAGATTTTGGTGGTTCTTTAATAATTGCCATGCTGAGAATTAGTTACATACCAAGGGTTTTTTTATTAGACATTCACAGGAATACAGAAATATAGAAAGTCATTAGCAAGCCAGCATAACAAAACACAGATATGGTTAGTATGAGTTCTTAAGCAAGCCATTGCTTAAGGGTTCAGAGCTGCATGAGTTGATCAATGCAGAGATCAATCCTTGCTGGTCTGGACAGGGTTCAAATGGTTTCCCATGATTTATATACTCTTCTGCATGGTGTGTATGATCTCAGACTGATGTATTTTGTATGCCCCTACATGTACCTACATGTGCCTGTTCATTAGCTCATGTTCTTGGCTTATAGCCATTTGGCCATCAAAGCCAGAATGACCTGACCCTATTTCCCAGTTTTATTTGATATTTCAAGTTGGTTCCTTATTCCTGCTAACTGCCAAATGTTGCTCTTCAGGAGATTGGCACCCACGCAATGTGCAGTTATGCCAAGTCTTAGAAAATGGGTCATGTTGACCTCATGCCTTCTCAGCACATTTGGGTCTGTTAATATTTTCTCATCATTATAAATTCCTAACACATGTGTGTGGGGAACCTTTACCTTTACCTTTATTTCATAGGCAACCGCCATACTGATGGTTGCACATTCCATACTGTTGCAGATTGTACCCAAAGAAGAAAAGTATTTAATTTTGCTACAGCAGAACACAAACCCTTTCAATAAAAATCACACATGAACACACATTATTTCAATGGTGCCGATGGACATCATTTTGGGGTTTTCTTCTCACACCAGGCCCTCTCCTCCCTTGGGAAATGCTTTGGATAATCAGTTCTCTGACCTGCTACCCTTGGTGCTAGAGTGTTTTAAAGTTTCATTTCTTAAGAAATCACTCCATGGAACATGTGTATCAAAAGAGTAACTCTTGGGGAGTTTTCTATAGCATTCCACTGGTAATATCCAGAAGCAGCTACACGAATCACCACACAGACACTGCAAAGTACAAAAAAGGGGAAATGTAAGACTGTTCAGAAGAATAAAGGTACAAAGCACTTCCAGAGAGCTGCTGGAAAGCTGTTCAACTTAATTCATTAAAAACGTGCATCAACTCAACATTTGGTGTTCTTTCTATTCAGAGTGGCTTTGGTGATTAGAGATATGCCAGAGAGATATTTCTGGGTTTTCCAGGCCATTTTTAAAAATAATTTATTCAATTTCAATATTATCTATTTAAACAATATTGTAACTTTAAAAAAATAGTTACCATTTTTCATAGTTTATTAAAGAGCTGAGTTTAGACATGAGCTCATTTTGACTAAAATATATTTTAAAACATAAACAAAATAGCTTTACATTATATTTCATCAAACTCTGGTTTATTAATATTCCTTTTGCTGCCTGTGGCTAAGAATGATGGAAAAAAGCTCAGTTCTTGAAATTCATAGGGATATTGTGTGTGTGTGTGTGTGTGTGTGTGTGTGTGTGTTTCTTGGTTTATCATCTGATCACATTATGTCATTTGTTCACAAATAAGTTACAATTATTTTTATTGGAAAAACATTGCCCCAAGAAGAAAATATTCCTACTTACTAAGAGATGCCAAATTAGTACAGTAATGTGCATGCATCCATATAGAGATGGGACAATGCAGAATTAGAGATGGGTACGAATTAATTTCTGCCATTGCATGAATCAGTTGCAAACGGCACACCCCCACCCCCACCCCAACCCCCCACACAAGTCTCCATGTGCCACCAGGGTCCTTCGTCTCTGACAGTGCTCCAGTCCAGCCAGGAGCGCAGGCTGCCCTCCCCCTCCTCCCCCTCCAGCAGTCAGACACTCAGACTAGAGCATCACTGGAGAAGGAGGATCTTGTTTAGTCATGGATTTGTACGAAGTCATACAAATCTATTTGTGCCAATCTTTATAGTGAATCCATTTTAGCCTCGACAAGCCAAGGTGCTTCAATTTCTTTGTTATTACAAGGACACAATCGGTTTTCATAAGAGACACGAGAAACGCCCATCTAAAATTGCAGATTGGAGACAGTTAAATCGAGCTCTTGAGAAAACATGCCGATATTTGGGCACAGTCAGGTTTTCCAGGTATCGAGCACTTTGTGAAAAGTTAAAGTTTAGTCCAAAGTGCAGAATGGAGCAAGTTTTCTGTGCACTGTTGATAGAGTGCTGAAAGTCAATATCCCTAATCTGCTTTTCTATGATAGATTTCGCTATCTTGGGCTCATAGGCATTAAGAAAATCAATAGATAGCCCTAACAGATGCAGTTTGGTTGGGAAGACTTTAAACCATGAGCTATTGTGGACATCATTTTGTAAGAGATGCAGATATCCCATTGAGGTGTTGGCATGTGATACCTTAATCCAGTATCTAAAGGCATAGATCCAAGCAACACATTCTAGTGATGCAATGCCGGTCTCCAATCGAAGACCTGCTGCAGGAACACATCTTGGCATTCCAAGGATAGATCTTAAAAATGTTGAGAGGACACTCTCCGTGCTAGGATGGAATCCTAGAATCCAAATTGGAATACCATATAATAATTGAGGCAGTATCTTGGCCTTGAAAACTTGAATAGCAGCAGGTACAAATTGCCCCCCCTTGGTAAAGAAAAAACGAGTAATTGCCTTTTGTGTATTCTGGGCTGCTTGGATTACAGATTGTCTATGAGCAGCCCAAGATAATTTATAGTGAAATATGATGCCTAGATATTTAAACTGTTTTACTTGCTCAATGCAGTTGCCATTAATTGTCCACTTTCTCAAAGTTACAGATCGGGCAAAAACCATAATTTTAGTTTTGGTGAAATTAATGACCAGTTGGTTATTTTTGCAGTAAGTCATGAATGCACGTATTAGTCGTTTGAGGCCTATTTTTGATAGAGACAATAGAGCAGCATCGTCCGCATATAACAGTAGGGGACATTTAGTCTCTGCCAATCTGGGAGGGTGAAAGTCTGATACAAGGCAACAATCTAGTAAGTCATTGAGATAGAGGTTGAATAGTGTGGGGGCCAATATACAGCCCTGGCGGACCCCTTTATTAGCAGGAATAGATTTTGTCAGATTTCCTTCTATGCCACACCTTACACGTAGGGTGGTGCCCTGATAGAGACCTTTAATGAGATAGAGGAGTCGTTTATCTATAGAGGTTTTGTATAGCTTCGACCATAATATATCTCGTGGGACAGAGTCAAAGGCTGATTTTAGGTCTATAAATGCAGTGTAAAGACCATTGCCATGAGATGTCATGTATTTCTCAGCAAGATGGTTTAATATCATACATTGATCAATTGGTGATCTACCCTTTCTGAAGCCAGCTTGTTCTTCCCCCAGAATGTTTTCTTCCTCTATCCAAGATTCCAGTCTTTGATTTAAATATTTATTAAGTGACACAAACAAGGGTACCACTGAATCTGTGGCCAAGTTTCTTTTTTCTGCCCAAAGAATACGGAAGACAACCTTGGCCTCTGTTAGCTCTTAATATAATTATGAATTGCACAATGTTTATATAATTCACTTTTACTACTGTTTTAACTATCTAAAAATTTTGTAATGGTTTTACCCTCTTATCCTCTTAAAACTTCATGTATGTATTTTTACCTTATTGGTTGGGCCGGTGGCTGCAAATAAAGATTGTATTGTATTGTATTGACAAGCCAAGGTGAATGGCATGAGTCAGAGACTGAAGTAAAGAAAGGACTTGACTTGGGGGATGTGTAATCAATAGCTCTTCACACACTCTCTTCTACCACTTTGAAAACATAGTGGTACCTTGATTTAAGCAATTAATTCATTTTCTGGGCTGTTTTATATCGTGAAACATTCTTAAACCAAAACACAGTTTCCCATAGGACTGCATTGAAAACAATTAATCCTTTCTGGAGGTCAGAAAAAATGCAAGCCCGGCCAGTTCAGTTAAAATTTTCTTAGATGCATCCCCATTCTTTTCATCATGCAAACATGACACATCAACTTTTAATGCCTAACCAACATATAAATAAATAAATAAATAAATAAATAAATAAATAAATAAATCTTAAACCAGGGCATTCCACTGAAATATTTTCTTAGACTGAGACATCCCCATTTCCAACAATTGTTTTTCAAAAACAAAGTTTGTCTTTAACTGAGGCATTCTTAAACTGAGGCACCCACTGGATTTTGTTAAATATTCATTTTCATTGGAGGGATCAGATGGGCCATTTATCTCAGCTGTTCAGGGTTTCAGTTGCTTTCTGGTGAACTGGGTGGAATAAATGATCTGCCCCACAGTGTCCAGTGATACACTACATTTCTTTTACATAGATCACGGAAAGCATATGAATTTGACTTTAATGTGACAAAGAGTTTTGCGGGAGTTTTCAGAAGGGAGGGAGATGATTTGGAATCAGAAAAAAAGAAAAGAACAGTAAGTAATCAGCTGAACATTTTGTTGCCTTCAAATAATAACACCTATCCCTGAGGGTAACTGCTTCAGCCATGTGGAAAAGAGGAAGAGAAAAGGAATTTCCCACCTAAGTAGTACCAAGTCATCAACATTTTCCTACACTTATAAAATAACCCAGATATTGTGCACAGACAACTGCATGAAAGAGCTTCAGGTTTTGTCTATCTGTTTTAGACATTTTCTTTCTTTCTTTCTTTCTTTCTTTCTTTCTTTCTTTCTTTCTTTACTTTACTTTACTTTATGCCATGTATTCATCTAATTTATTTCCTTCTGTTTTTTATCCTGTTGGATAATTTGCAGTTACACATATTTAAAAGAGAAGGTGCATAGGAGCGACCTAGACATTTTGTGTGCATTGTCTGAGCAATTTCCTTTTGGATAAGGAGTAACATTGTCTGAATTGAGAAAAAAAGATGAATGAATGAACACACTATGATAGATGGGTCTATTGAAATGGGTGGCAGAGAGAAATAAGAAGGCAGGTCACAGAATGTAAGCATAAATTACAAGGCTGTGAACAACCTTATTAACATTCAGGCTGATAAAGAGCCTCCAAAATTGGTATCTTGCTCTGAATCACTGACTACCTCAATGACATCTGTAGATTAATTTTCACATGTTCATATTATGTAAAATAAGCAACTTGGCTTTAATCTGATGTGCATATTTCCCCAAATAATTAGATGGGCTAATGGCCACTGGGTAAGGCCACTGAATTTTGTGCTTTTGTCAATAATTCTAGTAAATGCCATGAAGAGATGAACAATTTAGAAAAATTTAATACCTCATTTAATCTCTTTCGACTAAGTGATGGCTAACTGCATTTAGTGCAGTGTTGATTTATCACGTCTAGTGAGAAAACATGTCTAAAATCTAGTCCAAATCAGAGGTACTTTTCTATTCTGCATCCTTGTCAAGATGTGAAATTTTATCTTTATCTTTGCAAATCTACAAATGTCCAACAGGATATGAAGGGTCTGTTTTGTAGTTGCTCTGTTCCTGGAGTAAGGAGAGATTGAATTTTGTGTTGCTTGGTTTTAAACTGTTTTTATACAGCTTTGTAATCAATTCTGAGATCCTATGATATGGGTGGGCAATAAACAAGCAGACAATGAAATGAACAAGGGAGGAAGGAAGGAAGGAAGGAAGGAAGGAAGGAAGGAAGGAAGGAAGG
>JAHTLZ010000122.1:1697443-1715689 GCA_023846285.1 Phrynocephalus versicolor
AGAAAGAAAGAAAGAAAGAAAGAAAGAAAGAAAGAAAGAAAGAAAGAGTGTAGTCATCTTGGAAACACACTAATACTCCAATTTGGTCTGTTTTGTGCATTTGTCAAAATACAGTGCATATGCAGTTGTTGCTGTTCATGTCCATCATAAGCATCATGGAACAGCAACCATGGTTCTCCAGATGTTCTTAGACTGAAACTCTCATCAGTATCAGGTAGCATATGCTACCTATGCTTGAAAGAGCAGAAGACAACATAGTCCAATAAAATATGAGGAGACACAGTTGTCTGTTCTGGGTATACATTCATGGATTCAGCCATGGCATTTGACACTGTGACAGAAGAAAATTTCACAATCCTTCCCTCCAGCTTACATACAATCCTCAATATGAACAAGACTTTCATTCAGGAGTCTAGTTCATGTAAGGTAAAAAAAAAAACATAAGGGGTGGGGTTGGGGGATGTGGAGTTTGCAAATGATTCATACAAACATAAGTACCTCTACTGTGCCAAGTCAGGATATTTTTCTATCTAGCCAGCAACTAAAACCCAGTGGTAGGTCACAGCTAGATTAAGAAAAAGATATTTGCTCAAATCAATCGATATGGTAGTCAATAGAGATGGATACAAAATGCAAAAATGGCATTTAGTTTTGTTTCATTATTCGTTTCTCCACAAATTTATTTTTAAACAATTATTTTGTATTTCGTTTGTTTCATTTCCATTTTTTTTACTTTTTACTTTTTCTCTTTTTGTTTTTTAAATTTTTAGTTTTAGCGTGGTCAGTGCTTTTTATTTTATTTTATATTTTACTATTCTTTTTAAAAGTCCCTGATGCCAGGCCTTTTTTTTTAACAGCTGAGAGGCACTGGCTTCCCTGCACCCCGTTTTTTTTTTAAAAAAATTCTATTTCTATTTTTTTTCTCCCTACCCAAACCGATGTTTATTTTTTTATTTTTATTTTTATTTTTTAAAAAAGTCCCATCTTGGGCCGGCACCTTTTTTATTTTAATTTTAAAATTTACAGTGCCATCCACACGGCCCCCACACAGCTTTTTATTTATTTATTTTTTAAAAAATCTTTTATAGCAGCGACCATGTGGCCCCCAGGCTGGGTTGGCACATTTTAAAAAATTTTATTTATTTATTTTATTTATATACTTTTACTTTTACAGTGCTGACCATGAAGTTCCCGGGCCGGGTCGGCGCTTTAAATTTTATTTTATTTTTATTTTTACTTTATAACAACATTCATGCAGTCCCCTTTTTATTTTTAAACATTACCAATGCGCCTTATGCTGGGTTTTTTTCTTTTACAGCTGAGAGGTGCCGGTTTCCCCGCACCCCATTTTTTTTAGAAAAATCTATATTTTTATTTTTTACTCCCTGCCCAGACCAGCTGGCCCGCAAGCTGGACTGACTTTTAAAATTTATTTTTATATATTTAATTGTTTTGCCCCGGCTGGAACCTAAGCCATTTAAAAAAATTATTTATTTATTTATTTATTTATTTTTAATTTATTTATTTTACAGCACCAACCATGTGGCCCCTGGGGGCTGGGTCAGTGGTTTTTAAAAAATTTTACAACACCGACCATTTTTGGCTGCCAGAGTTCCAGGCATGGAGGAGAAGGCCGGTGACTGAGACAAAATAGGAGAGAGACACCGGGAAAGAAAAATGAAATGAAATGAAATGAAATGGAAATTTCTGTTTCATCTTGACTCATTTTTCTTTGATGGGCTGGTTCATTATTCATTTCATTAGCTAACAAAACAAATAACGAATAAAAATGAATTAAAAATTCTTTTCGTGCCCATCTCCAGTAGTCAAGGCTGGATTCAGTATATTTGGTACCAGAGACGGAACATTCTGTAAGCACTTTTCCCTGTTCCTGGTAGGGAAAATACAATAATCATCGTGCTATATGGCAACCATGACATTAACCAGTAAAGAAGGAATACAAGAAATTCAGCTCTCCAGAGCAGAGTCAGAAAACACTTGTGGTTGTGGAATTCTGACAGCTATAATGATGACTGAGGAGGAGGAGGAGAATGTGCTCCAATTTCTGCTGAAGATGTAAAGAAACTACCTTTGCTATCATGACTCTCCATGGATGAAACTGGATACAGATGATGGAGAATGCAGTTCAACAATAGCTTCTGCTCCCAATGTTCTTCACCAATGCTGCATTCAGATGTCAGAATGAACTGACTGTCCCAGCTGGTTCATGATAACCCCTGAGCTCAAAATAAGCAAAATGAAATCCAAGGGCAAAGAAGATTTCGTTTCTGCATGACAAAAAAGCAGCCTATCCTCTTGATGATGCTTTACAGTTTTGCCTGATTCGTTGGAGCTGTCCTAGTGAATTATATTTAGTGTGTTTATCTGTGTTCCCATTTTTAATTCATATCATTTACATCTATTTCTTCTCCTTTCTCTGTTCATTAGGGGCTTTATAATGCAAGCCTGAGGAAATTCTGTTAAAATGAATTGCATGCCCTTTGCAAGAGCCTTCTGAATGGCATGTTTAATTATTGACAATTAACAGGATGCTAATTATACCTTCAAATTACAGCCCTAGTGAGCAAAATAAAAATTGTTCATAGAAGGGGAGGGGGGAATGTAAAAGGCACAACCACTAAATTAAGCCAAATGAGAAGAAGTTTGGCAACTGGCAACAGCACAAATCAGCCAAACTGCTAAGCACCTCGCACAGCTTTCCTCTATGGATGGATGACAGACAAGTGTTCTTCTATGTCCACAATTGTGTGTGTGTGTGTGTGTGTGTGTGTGAAGAGCATGGCTAAATAATTTTCTTGTACTCAATCAATATACAGAAAGCAGAAAAAAGACCTCCATTAAACACTACACAATACTTAATCCAAGAGGCAGATCAGCATTTTAAATGTTCCATAAAAGCTCACACTCTCTCTGATGCATGCCCACAGAGAGAGAGAGAGACAAAAGAATGATTGATTGTCATTTCCAAGTGTTTCATTAGTTTTACATTTGTAAAGGAAAAAGACAGCAGCACAGAAAATTGTGAGAAATTAATGTCAGATCCTATGGCGTTAGTGTAAGGGCAGCCTCTTTAATGCACACTGAAGCTGTTGTGTGTGTGTTTTTTAAAAAAATGCATTACTGGATATGTATTTATTATCAAGCAGATGGAAGAGCAGCCGCAAGTTTACCTGCCAAAACAATATCATGTTTTGCTAAATGAAACTCTTATATTCTAGTTGCTGATACTTGTGGATTTTAAATAGAGAGCTTTGTTTGTTTGTCCCTGTTTCTAAGCAGATATACTACTGTGGCTCATTCACATATTGTATCTAAGGGCCTCTCCACACTGGCATATAGATATGATGTATGGCTCCTTTCATGCTTTGGAAAGGAAAAAAAAGACCTCATCCACACGTTTCTACTTAACATGAGCCATCCTTCCCCTTCAAGAGATGTTGCACACCTTTCTGGTCCAGCAGTAGGTCTTAGATTCTTTTTGGCACACTCTTAATTCTTTTTGGAAATAGCAGCCTCCAGCAGCCTCTGCCATCATGGCTGAAGTTTCCTCTCTTTCTTCCTCCCTCCCCTCATGCAGACAGGAGCAAGGAAGTGCGGAGGGGTGGGGACGCAGGAAGAGCAAAAAAACCCCAAGATCCCTGGTCCGAATTTAAGTGGCCAGCGGATCTTAGGGGTCGTGTGAAAAGGCCCTGTGTGAGAGACAGGGGAGATTTCTGTGGCTTTTTCTGGGGGAGTTTGGCCTTTGGGACTCTTGCAGCCAGCCAGGACTGGGCTCCTTCCTGCTCTGCTGCTCGAGCTGCCCCACCTCACTCCACAACACCTACCCCCTGGCTGAAGGAAGAACAGCCTTGGGGTGTGACTTAGGGGAGGGGCATTGCTTTTATTTTGTTTTTGTTTTATTTTGTTTATTTTTTGTTTTTGTCTTTGTTTTGTAGGTAAGGACCCACAATAAGGCTGAGGGAACAGGAAGGTGGGAGGGCAATGGAGGGGGCAACTATTGAGCCCGTGCTGGGTAGGGGAAGGTATTTTTTGGAATTAAAGATTTCCCCTGCAGTCCCCAACAGGTTCAGCAGAATGAAATAGATGAAGTGGCTGCTTGAACAGGATTTCAACCAGTGAGTCTATACTTTTGCTCAGAACAGGTAAAAATCTTTCCCTGGGAAGATATTTTGATAAGGATATTCCAAAATTTGTAAATGCCTTGATGACATGACTGTGTAGATTCTCAGATATCCAGGTGAGTTTATCTGGAAGTTGAGTCATGACAACTGGACTTCTTTTTCTTGAGAGACAGAAATGTCCAGTTGCCATGACTCAACTTCCAGACTTGATGACATGAATTTGTTCTTTAAACAATCTGAATGTGAGAGAAATAAAAACCTGCCAAATTCATTTACATGTAGACTTTCTTGTGTTCAAGGACCCACTAGCTATAGATTTTGCAGAGTCATAGACTAATGGATGTCATAGACTAATGGTTGAATCCAACCTCCTTCTCAATATAGGAAGCCAACTCAAAGCAGATCTGACATGTGGCTTGAATGCCTCTAGCACTGGAGCACTTAACCCCTCCCCCCAAGGAAATTGGTTCCATTGTAGTACTACTCTAACAGTTAAGAAAATTTTCTAGATATTCAGCCTAAATCTGGCTTCCTGTACACTAAGCCCATGTAACTTGCACTCTGGGGTAACTGAAAATAGAGCCTACCCCTCCTCTGTATGACTACTACCTTTCATGTATTTGAAAAGTGCTATCATATTTCCATGTAGTCTTCTTTTCCCAAAGCTAAACATTCCTAGTACTTTCAGTCTTTTGTCAAAGGGACTGGATTTCAGTCCACTGATCATCCTTGTTGCCTTGCTCTGAACGTGTTCCAGTAGTGGCCTTGGTAGCCAGATGGGTGGTGAATGAATGAATGAATGAATAAACATTGGAATATTAAATAGAAAAATAAATTGTGAGAGGAAGGAAAAGATGCAGAAAATCTTCCAGTACTGATGGTTCACATGGTTGCTTTTGCAGCCAGAATAACCTTGGTTCATTATCAGATTATAATTTTAAAAATCTAAAATATAACAGAATTAACATTTTTTGTCTCTGCAACAAAAATGTATAATGATTAGGGATGGACACAAAATGCCAAAATGCCATTTTGTTTCATTTTTTGTTACTTCTCCACATTTTGTTTCATTTATTACGAATTTATTTTTTTACCCTACTGCAGACCAGCTGGCCCATGGGTCAGGTCAGGTTTTTTTTGGGGGGGTTGCTATTTATCCCTAGTGCTGACCAGGTGGCCTGCAGGCCAGGTCGGAGCTTCCCCCTCCCCTAGTGCCGATCAGCTGGCCTGCTGGCCAGGTGGGCACTTTTTTTTTTTTTAACCATGGCAGCAAGCCATTTTACAGAGGGAATGAAATGGTTCATTTTAACAAAAAATGACAGTTTTGTTTCATCTGTAACGAAATGCTGCTTCATCATTTTGTTTTTTATTTTGTTTCAATTCATAATGAAACAATGAAACAGCATTTCATTTTTTGTTTTGTGCCCATCCCTAATAATGATGCCATATTATTCTTGAAACCCTGGTAGGAAGGCTAACCAGAAGAAATTATACCAAAGAGCTTGGAACTTCAGGAGGACCCAGATCCTAGCTTTCTTCCACAGAGAGTATCCCTGCCTTCAAAGTTACTGGGTGAAAACTACAGGACAGATTCTAAAGTCCAAACTGTTCTAGAAACTTTATGGCTGCCAGATATTTACATTATTTCCCACCTATTTTGAAGATGCCCTTCCCATAATATAGTACCACAATGCACAAATAGGTGAAATTGGATACAACGGTTGGGATTGAATCAAGGATAGGCCAGTGTTTTGAATATAGCACTTCCGTTTAGTGTTACTGTAGAATTGTGTGCTCCCCACATGTCGTCATATACTATGCTCACAGGGAGAAGTACAATTTCATTTCCTATCCGATTTAGTTAACCATGGTTTATTGTTACATCAAAATTATGGTTAGTCTTAATCAGGGCTGTATCCAAGATTTGAAGATGTCTTTATTCATTGAATTATAAATAAATCAAACCACATTTTCTTAGGTCATCAAAAGTAATCGCAGTTAGTTCACTACAGATTGCAAAAGCTTCCAATTCATTTCTTACACCAAAAGAGGCAGAAGAGGAAGAACCAACAAGAATGAGGCTGGCTTGTGCAATGGTAAACCTTTTACCATTGCATAAAATGAGTGACTTACTATCCAAAACTAAAATCAAAGCTCTAGCTCTCTTTCCAAGGCAATAATCCCCAGGAAGCTAACATATTTATGCACTCCAGGGATATTAACATTATTGTGCTTAACGGTTTTTAGTACCTTCTATTCCCCTCTCCCAATGTTAAATAATGCTAGAGAAATTTATGCTGTTGAATGTTCATGTCTTAAAATATTTATACTGTTATCTAGCCCAATAAAAATAATTTCCAAGGGAAGCTCTGAATTGATACTAAGCAAGTGAGTTTTGTTGTTGTTTTTCCTTAATGAACCCTTTTCGTTCAAGTACTTTTGACAACTGGAAAATGCGTGCGATATATAGGTGTGTCACAAAATTAACGTGGCATGCCTTTCTAAAAAGTACTATCTCCTAATTATGACTCCAGTAAACATGGTAAATGAGGTCTCAATGGCTTTCAAGCAATGGAACATTTTCCAATTCAAATTTTCTAGGAAAAGCATGCCATGATCAGCATTTAAAATGAAATTCTATCTAGGAGTTTTTGGGTTGTTATTGATTTCATTCACAGTAAACAAACCATTTACTTATGATTCAACAAAAGTTGTGCTTATATTTTTGTAAGGAAGAAAGTGGGTCTGGGTTCTCAATAGGAAAGGAACTTGCAAGGCAATATGAAAGAAAGAAATTCTTCTTTTCCATTCTGTTTTCTTTCATTGATTTCTAAAGCAGAACGTCTTAAGCACAAATGTTTGGTATTAACAAAAGAGGGACTTTTTCATGTTTTTCTCTTTTATTTCCCTGAACATTTTTAATCCAGTTGTAGGGACTGCTGTCAGAAGCCCATCAGAACATCTAAGAGGAATGAGGAGGAATTTTGAAGTTGTACAAAGGCCCGAATTGGTTGAACCAAGTGGGGGGTGTTCTTTGTTTCACTTTTTCTGGTGATGTTCACAAACCACAAACCAAGAACTTTCACAAACTTTCCGATGAAACAAGCCATTTTGTGGTTTTTGTGATTTGGGACTTCCTGGAGTAATAAAATCCCCTCCACCCGCCACAAGACTTCAAGATGCCAAACACAAAGTGACTCTTGAGTTGATTCTCCTTCCCACTCCCTCAAAGTTTGGCAGAGACTGACTTTGGGATGTCAGAGTTATGGCCCCCCCAAAGTAGCCACCCCTAGGAAAGTGCTCCTTAGCAGATGTCTATGACTTTTCTTCCTCCAGCACTGCTTAGCCCTCTTTCCCCACCCCAAGACCAGCAGAAGCATCATAGTTCCAAGAAACTTCAGCAAGATCCATGAGAGTTTTGGAAGAAAACTTGTTTTCTGTGGCTCCTAGACAGGAGGAAGGTGGAAAGAAACATCTAAGGAAAGAAATCAGGACTGTCAACATCAACAGCACCTTTAACAACCCTTATCTTTCCAATTAGGACCATGTTGGCAAATCTACAGCACAGGTGCCAAAGGTGGCACACGGAGCCCTTACTGTGGGCATGTGGCATCACCCCCTCACAGCCATGGCACTTTCCCCTCTGCTCAGAGCACGCCACTGTGTCCTCTGCAGAGAGCTGGGTGAATGGGAGGCAGTGGCTTGTGGGTTCCTTCATAGCCCCAGTTTACTCTCCTTCCACGCCACTCTGGGCATCCCAAAAGCAGTGTGCCTGGAGAAGAAAACTGGGGCTACGAAGAAACCCACAAACCACAGCCTGTCCTTTACCTGGCTCTTTCATGGAACCATTTTGGCAATCTCAAAATGGCTCCGTGAAGAGAGCCAGGCAAAGGGGAGGCAGTGGTTTGTGGGCACCTTTGTAGCCCCAGTTTACTCTCCAGCCATGCCTCTCTGGGCATCCCGTGGGAAATTTAACAACCTCCTCTTCGATAGTCGCTTTCCCAAGGGCTAGTATCCCTGCTCTTCAATCCTCGTTCTCCTGAAAGGTAGCGCCCAAAGCATTTGTAACCCAGGGTACCACTATATTCAGGTTAAATTGGCATATTGGCACTTTGCGAAAAATAAGTAGCTTTTGAATAGCATTTTGGACACTCAATCTCTAAAAGGTTCATCGGGACTGAATTAGGATATCCTGCTGACATTCCTTCAGGCCCTATGAAAGGCTGTGAGCCCGGCTGTTTTGTATGCTGTTTTTTATTTATTTCTTGGAGCTTGTTCCAATTCCAGATTATTGTGATAAAAAAGGCCAACACTGTCCAGCTGCATTCTAACAATTACAGCTCCACAGCTGTCTTTTTAGAAAAAGAAACACATAACCGTAAGAATTGGGGCCCGGACATTCTTGGTTTTCTTGTCTTGCCTCTTCCCAGCCCTTTGGCCTAATTCATACTGTGCCTGCTAGAAAGTTAAACATGATGGTGCTTTATGAGAAGACAATAGTGATAATAACAGTTACGCTGATATAGCATCAGAACTGGCAGCATCTCTGAAAGGGCTCAGCTGAAACAGAAATTGCCAATTTCTTTCTCTCTCTTTCTTTTGAAAACAAGGCCAAATATGAGGAGAACGTCTCACTCAGCATATGGTGCATACACAAATACAGGCAGAAAAAGAAATTTTCCCATGCAAGGTACATTTATCTGAGCCATGTATTTGCCTGTTTCAGTTATATACGCCATAATACAACAGCAAGAAAGCATATGGAAGATGTAGTCCTATCCTGATCAATTTCCCCCTTGAAGTAAAGGATGTGTGTTAATTTCCCTGTTCCCAGACATAACCATGGATTATTGACTCACATGAACACCAAGTATATGAGTGGGGGAATAATCTCTTTAAGATAGCTGATTAAGCAAGATATTGGAAGTTAACATCAAACCTATGGACTCACCTGCCAAATCTATACCTTGTTTAGCAGTAAATGGAGAGGGAGTGCTCTAGGAAGAGCTTTCAGATAGATTGTTTCTAAGTCCTGAAGTCAAGTGAGAAGCCAAAAATAAAAGTAAAATTCCCACACCACACCCTTTATCAAGACAAAGCAAGTACATCATTTGTGCAGACTATCCTCTTTCACTTGTCAGATGAAGTGTGGCACTCAAAGAATCAAAATGGTCTATTATTGCTGCAGTTCACTGTATATTTATCTCCTAATGCAGTGCAATATGTATATTTAACTGCTAATCTAACTAACACAGAACAAATTATCTCTTTGGGCCAGTCATTGTTTGTCTGGTAAACTGGGTAAATATGTGCTAGTATCTGTCCAGAGTTTATGGCCAGAGTGTTTACTCATGTAACTGAAATGGGAGGGGTGAACCTTACAGCTTCTTATGTAAACCTCCCAAAGGTTACAGATTCTTGATTTTATAGCTCACAATGAATCCAGTTTATTGTGTTAATCTAGATGTCACATTAAAGAATATGAGAGCATTTCAGATTGGAGTAATTGCCTTTTTCCTCACTACCACCGTCTTCCAAGAAAATGACAGCTAAGGATTTGAGCCAACAATGGCCGATGAATGCTTCTACTGGGAGAATGAAAGCTGACACACAATATCATGTGAGCACAGTTTGACTTGTAGAATAGGTAGTATCCATTCTACCCAACCCACAAATCTGCTCCCCCAGGCAACTTCTCAGAACAGATTTGGGAAGAGGAAATTTGTATGAGTGATAGCCAGATACAGGTGTACACTGGCCACAATTTTGTTATGTTGTTATATACCATAGGCTACCATTGTTAACCATTCCCCTGTGAGTTTCTGTGACTCATGGGAGACTTGAACCCAGGTCTGCTCGATTCTAGTCTTACAATGTACACTCGTGCCCAGCCATTTTGCGGTTCATATACTGCAGTCCCAGTATATTGCGGGACCGCAGTATATGAAACAAAGGGCTCCAGAGACAAGCCACATGGGCCTGTTTAAGGCCTCCTGCACTTACCCCAGGCCTTGCGCCACCCCTGAATGGGCCTCTAACAGGTTTCCTGGGTCTGTTGGAAGCCTTAGAAGTGTTTTCCGGTGAACCGGAAGTGACTTCTGGATTGTCCGAAACAATTTCTGGATTGTCCGAAACAATTTCTGGGGCCTCCAACAGGCTACAAATGTGACTTCCAGAAGATTGGAAGTGACTTCCGGATTGCCAGAAACCCGGGAAGCCCACTGGAGGCCTGTTTGGGGGCAGCGCCAGGCCTCAGGTAAGTGTAGGAGGCCCCAGATAGGCACCTCAGTCCTGACCCAACCCAGCATCTACAAATCATGGATTTTCCATTATTGTGGGGTGGGCAGGTCCCTAACCCCTGCGATAGGTGGGGGATTACTGTATCCACTACACCACACAAATACATGCATGAATTACATAATGCATAAGAAAATAAATATTTATTGTGTATTTTAAAATGCTCATTTGTGAAGATAATAGCACAGTTTAGAAATAAACTATTGATAAAAATAAGCTGCATCACAATTGGTGCACAACGTAACTCACTAAGCATGTGTTTTCAATTAATTTTGAAACACAGTGTGGACAGCAATTTGTGAACAAGCACATAGTCATCATTTTCAGACATGGGAACATGTGGTCTTGCACATGTGTTCACATGGAACAGCTGATTGAACTTCTGTTTCTATATGAAGGTAGCATATAGTATAACACACAACAAATGAAATAAGGCAATAATATTGTACTTCATAAAACTATGAAAAGCTTTGAATCATATATAGATATTTCCAACAATAATCTGTCTGCTGGTAAAATTGAGTTGTATCTATCCAGTGAGAGAACGGGTTCCACCACTGGGAGAAGGGCCTTGAAGGAGAAGAAAGAGGAAAAGGGGGATTTGATGGAATAAGACATTTTGGAAAGGCCCAGAGTTCAAGTGAAACTGTCCTCACACAGTATTGATGTATCCCCACCCTCAGCTCTATAATATTGCACATATACTTAGGAATCAAGAAGAAATGCTAACAGATGTTGCAAATAATTATCACCTTTTAAAATTTGATAAACATCTGGAATGAACAAGGTTGTTTCAAGTTAGGGAAACAATTGCTGGGGTGTAGGAGAATGCCAAGAATGCTAGACTTCTTAGAACTGTATATTTTAAAAAAAAAGAAATATACGGTGGTACCTTGTATAAAGGAATTAATTTGTTACAAATGAAATTTCTGTTAAGCAACTTTTCCTTTGTACAAATTTCCCATAGGAATGCATTGAAAACGGATTAATCCCTAATTGTGACCGTTTTTCTGTTATACGGATTCGCCCCATAGGCAATTCTGTTAAGCAATTTCCCCTTATCTCTGGAAATGTTTTTCCTTTAAGTGGATTTTCTGTTAAACAAACCACTTGTTATACAAGGGTCCACTGTATTTGCTTGTAGCTACAACAAAGACACTTGTGGTGAGCCAAAAGTGTTGCCCATGGGTTCTCATACATTCTGCCACCCATCCTAAGAAGTTATTCTTTTGTGTTTCTTAATTTTTCAAGACATCAGAGTCAAACCCTGCTAAGTCCTAGTTATGACCTTTCAAAGATCCATTTTAGAAAATTGCTCATAGAAGGAGGTTTTGCAACAACAATCAAAAGGGAGGATAATTTCTCTCCCTCCTGCAGTCTACCATAAGCCCAAAGCTCCCTGAAAATCTGCTTCAGAGAGTGAAGGAGTTTTTGGGAGCATATTTTTCACATTGGAGAAGCTTGTAGATGGGCCAGAAATCTTCCTCCTGTTGCAAAGTGTTGGATTTATGCCTCTATTCATCACCCATGGGAAAGAAAAAATGACAGCAGCCTTTTCAGGGTGGATATATACTGTATCAGGAAACTGGAAAAGAAAAGGGCTTGGCATCTTCCAACTCACTCCACCTATGCAATTAGCAGCATTTAATCTTTTAAATATGTAGGCTACAGTGGGGAATCTGCTCTCAGAACTTGAATTAAAAACTGGGATTGCCATCATGAACCTCCCTCTATGGTATCATCATTTCCCCCTTAATTTCAACTAAATTGCTTTTATGGACTTTCCCCATACATCCATTTAGGAGAAGATCTGCTTATTCAGCCCAATTTTTCAAAGGATGGTCAAGAAACATGAAGCCAGGTGCTGATGTGATAATACCACATGCAGCCCACTGGACTGATGAATCTCACTGATTTTGAACCCATTGTCACAACATTATCCTACAATAAGAATTTGAGCTACAGAACAAGGAGTCCTGTTTCAACTGTTTGAAATCCTGGTCACTTTAATCTGGACATGAAGTGGATGAGTGATGGACAACTGCTGAGTGCCTGTGGCCCTTCTGTGCCTTTCCCAGTCCTTGAAGTACTACAAACTCTTCTGATACCCATGTTTTGCCCAGGTTTCCCCACCCACCCCAAACCATCAGACTCCTAGGAATATAATTTGCCATGCAGGATGACATGACAGGTGTGCGAAGGGAGTTGAATTGGTGGTCCATGGACCATACTTAACCGAATGATAGTCCAGTAACCCCCATCTATATGAGGGTTAGGGACTCAACCTGACCCACGATAATTGAAAATCCACAATATGCTGATGCAGGTCGGATCAGGCCTGTCTGTGTGTGTGATGTTTAAAATGTCTTTAAGCAATGGAGCCATCTTGGCTCCATTGCTTAAAGACATTTTAAACATTGTGTGCCACTCCCCTGCACCCCAGGTGGGTTGGGAGAAGTGGTGGTGAGTGATGTTTAAAATGTCTTTAAGCAATGGAGCCAAGCAATGGGTGTGGGGGAGTGGCACGCTATGCCCTGGGCTCCAGCTGCTTGGTGCTGCAGTGGGGGAGAAAAACCGTTATTTCCCCAACCCAGTACCAAGCAGCTGGAGCCTGGGGCTTTGGGAAGGGGGAGGTTTTAAAAGTCTGGGATTTTAAAACCTTTCCCCCCATTTCCTCAAGCCTTTTGGGGGTGCAACTGTACTGCGGTCCCACGATATAGTGGGACTGCAGCATATGAACCGCAAAAGGGCAGGGGACCACCGTGGAGGAAGGGATGTGAGAGAGCAAAAAAATATTTTTTCCCCTTCTAGCAAATACCCATCTTCTCTATATTGGGGATTTAAGGGTACTGATATTTTTGGAAGGTGGTTTGAGTGAGCAGTCATGACCCAGTCCTGTCAAGCACTGTTACAGACCTCATGGCACAAGAAGCAACACAACCTTCTAGCATGCTGCATCCAGCATTCTAGTTTATCTAAAGCTGGCCTACTATGAGCTGGCCTATGCACAGTGTTGAACAGGGCAACACCATAGTTTGAGGATATGAAATGCTTGTTGTGGTACTTCATGAGGTACATAAAGCGAAATGAAACGAAATGAAATGATGAAGCAGCATTTCATTACAGACAAAATGAAACAGCCATTTTCTGTTGAAACAAACGGTTTTGTTCCATCTGTAAAATAGTGGCTTACCTGTAGGTGTTCCGCCACTGCCGCTGCCCCCTAGACAGCCCAGCCATGCTGGAGAAGGTGAGTAGCTGGCAGGCCAGCCTCAGCCTACTGCCAGAGCCTCCACTTCTGCCACTGGAGCTGCCAACACTGCAGCAGGAGAGAGTGAGCGGCCAGCATGGCGGCCTAGGCCTGCCACTGCTGTAATTGCTGCGGCTGCTACCAGAGACCCACCAGCTAGCTTGGCAGGTCAGCCTAGGGCTCCCTGCTGCCAGAGTTGCCGTGGCCACCTGTGGAGCCAGAGTCGCCGCCACCACCACCCTAACCCACCGCCAGAACCTTTGGGGCCACTGCCTCAGGTAATGAAATCTTTCATTTCGTACACAATTTTGTTGTTAAAAAAATGTACAAGATGAAACAAAATGAAATGTGGTGTGCCCATCCCTAATATGGATTATTATCTATGAACTTTGGCCCAATAAGCCTCAACTAGAGAACATCCACACTTTATGAGTTTTCAGCAGTGAATGCCAGGAATTCAGATACTATAATTGCATAAATGGCAAAAAAAAATCATATACTTGAAGAGGTGCCAGAGAATGACTATGAAAGATAATACATGGTGCTGGAACACAGTATTCACCAGTTGGCATGGTGTGTATGAAAAATAAAATCAATCCTGTTGCAACACTACAGGAAGAGTTCCAAATATTCATTGTATAAATATTTCTACATGCCTTACCAAATGGCCTGGCGCTGACCTCAGACATGCCTTGACGTACTGTAGCTTGAAAAATTAAGAAACACTGCCACTGTGTCCCTGCTCTTACAGACAGATTAACCCCCCCCCCCAAAAAAAAATCAGAACTGAGATGCAGGGGATTTATCAGCTTCCAAAGGGGAAGGAATCATGAGACACAAGAACAACTCTGGATTTGTGGATGCTGCAAGCAGTCAGTCAATTGACAATCCAGAATCACCCTCCAAAGAGCTAGTCTCAATTATGCCTCATTATGCTTTTGTACAGTTGTATAAATATATATGCTTGTGTGTATTGGCCAGTAGGTATATGTCAGGCATGTCCAAACTTCGACCCTCCTGATGTTTTGGACCACAACTCCCAGAATTCCAAGCCTGTATTTCCAATGGCAAAGGACTGTGGGAGTTGTGGTCCAAAACATCTGGAAAGCCAAAGTTTGGACATGCCTGGTATATGTGATCCCCACCTGACACAATACAGTTTAAATCATCCTGAAAGAAACCACTGGTCTGTTTCTCCTTTAATGAATAGCATTCTGTTATTCAAAATATTCTTTGTGTGGAAGTACACAATAAAAATCCCTGTTGGCCAGATCATAACAACACTAGTAATCAACTCAAGTTCACTTGTACATTTAATGCATGAGGGATGGAATTCTCCCCTGGCATGTAAAAGAAACTATCATCTGAGCCATTATTAAAAGCCCTTAGCTGGTGGATAACCTCAATAACTTTCATCTGACTGCAAATATTCCAAAGTGACCAAAAGGGGCTATTAGCTCTGGACATACCTGGAGGAGCACGGATGCCTTAATTTATTCACGTCTGGATTCAGGCCACAATGGGGTACTGAAGCAACACTGGTCATACTGCACAATTACTGTACCTTTTAAGGGAGACCAACAGGGGAAGATGTACCTTGTTGGTCATCCCTTATTTATTTATTTATTTATTTATTTATTTATTTATTTATTTATTTATTTATTTAGAACATTTTTACCACACCGTTCTCTTTGAAAAGGACCCAAGGTGGCTTACTATAATAAGGGACAATATACAGTCCAAAAAAATCGACATTCCAAGTTAAGAACAGGGAATTAGAAGAGGCATCTTAGAGCATTAAAAGGGAACATTAAAGCTACAAAGATCAGGCAAAAAGAAAAGAAAAATCCATTATGAGGAAAGTAACATGGAAAACATAGGGGGAAGGGAAACCAGGTTCCTTTGGGGGGGGCATCATGTGGTTGATGCCCCCCGGGAGGATTTTGGACAAGGTAGGGGGGTAGCACACTGACCAGCTGCTGTTCATTATCTTCTTAATTTGGGGGCATGAAGAACATATATAGAGAGAGATAGAACCTCATCATCTTTTCAATTTGGAGCCAAATTATTTCTCTTACTGTTGGAAGGAACACCAATTGTGCCTTCTGATAGTCATCTCAGAAGGTCCTATCCCAGATAGTAATTTGGACCAGATGTCTTTGCAAAGTTTCATGAGTTGTCTTGTATTACACTGACTCCTGGGTAGAGATGGGCACGAAACAAAAAAAATTCGTTCTGTTATTCGTTATTTGTTTCATTACTTAACAAAATGAATAACGTTTCATTTTCGTTAATGGCGATGCACAATGAAATGAGCTGTTTTTAAATGTAAAAAACGTCCTGAATATCTGCAAAAACCCAGCAATAATTATTTATTCTGCCTGATAATACCTACCAGAGGGGTTGGGGTCCTTAAAATGTGCATTTATGTCTTTTCTCAGGTCGCTGTATTTTTTTTTCCTTTAAGGGGGGTTAGGGGACATCGACCCAAAATGGCTCCCAGATGCCTAATATTGATTTCTTGCATATTGAAATGCCCTGGACATCCGTAAAAATGTGGTGATAATTATTTGATATTATTACCGCAACGAAAAACAAAAAACGAAATGTCATTTTTGAAGGAGCTACATCCGACTCCCTCCCTGTTGACATTCAGGAGGCAAATTAATATGGCTTTTCAGGGAAGCCTTCCACACCAGCCTTGGTTGACTGTACATCTTTCATCCATCTATAATGGGAAAATCACCTCTAGTGCCATTTGGTTTTATTTGTTATTAATCTTTTTTTTTAATCTGATACATTCTTATTTTTGTTTGGATTTCTTTTCTTTTCTTTTCTTTTCTTTTTTCTTTCTTTCTTTCTTTTTTCTTTTTTTTTAAACTGCACAGAATAGTGCTCCAGCACTAATGAGGTGGTATATAAATCAAAGAAGTAAAATGGGTAAAGACAGTAAATTGACCTGCTCCATCTGCAAGAAATCAGAGTGATTCACTGGTGTGAACTGAGTGTAATTTCTTGGACTAGTCTGGTTTTCATTTCTTGCTCAGTCATGAACCATACTGGGTAGCTCCGCGTAAGTCACAATATTTTGTTTATTTCTTCTCTGTTTAGATCTAAGCTCCGTGACAGAGGTGGTTATGGGGATAAATTGGATACCATCTTCAGGTTCTCACAGGAAGAGCAGAGAGCTGAATCACTAATAACTGACTTCATTTTAAAGGATACCAAATGTATTTCTCAGGCTCGTACTCTGCGTCGAATACCTTGCTGAACTGGTTTCATAATGAAAAGGAATGTATCTGGCATTGCTGTTACTCTTGGTGTATTATTTCAATTGGGCTTTCAAATCTGAGACAGAAAAAAAGAAGAAAATAATAAATGGCTCATTTTTGGATGAGTAACAGATCAAGCTTGTCAGCAGGGATTGTCTCAGACTTCACCAACAGAGCCAGCTATGGACATCCTGTTAATTTTCTTGACACTATGCAGAATATGTTATGCCTTGTTTTTCAACCATCACACCGTTTATCTGTTCTCTCTGGCAATGGTTCAGACAGCCAACATTCCACCATAGTAACTGCTAGCTGCAAAGGACTATTCTTCTGCTATTACAAAATGAAAAATTATGGCAACTCTCATCTTGCAGTAACACTGAAATTCACAGTAGTTGGGAAGCTCATGAAAACACGTCAGCAATTTACTCCAGTTACTGACCAAAGACAAGTATGCTGGGGAAAAGGGCTTTGCTTTCGATTTCTAAGAAACCAAAACACACCAAACCTTTGGTGTTCCCTAGCACAACTTGTAAAACAGCAGGGACTGTACTTTAAAATTTAACTTCTGGGAAAATGGGGGCCGTGTAGTGTCAAACTCAACATTGTAAACTTAAAGTCAAACTACAACAGGAGGAGGCTCATGTACTGCACTTTTTCCTGGACCATATCATTGCAAACAGACCAAGGGCCTGTCCGCCCTGGGAAATTTGGGGCCTATCTGGTCAGCACTAAAAAAGAATGGTGTATTATAACCCTTGGGAAACCCTTCTTTCCACACTGGCAATTGTGCCACATCCCTTTCTTCCATATTACAGATCTATACAAATGAAGGTTTTCCAAGTTTACCCACTTCACTCACAAGCAAGAAAGCTGCCATGTGAGGGGAGAACATTAGGGAGAAGGTTGGGGATATGGACGGGAGGTAATTCCCCCATTTCCCCAGCATTTCTTAGCTGGGGCTCTGCTGGGCCTGTACTGCCTTGTGGGGAGTCAACATGGCTCCCTTTCCTCCTTTTTCTCTCAGACATACCGTATATACTCGAGTATAAGTCGACACGAGTATAAGCTGGGGCCCCTAATTTAAACCCCCAAAACTGGGAAAATGTATTGACTCAAGTATAAGCCTAGGGTGGGAAATGCAGCAGGGCCTGGCAACTCCTCCTTTGTGAGCTGTGTGTGTGTGTGATGTTTAAAATGACTTTTAGCCACCGAGGCAAGTGCTTGAGTTGGTGGCTAAAAGTCATTTTAAACATTGTTTTAAAATGACCTTTTAAAAAGTCAT
>JAHTLZ010000122.1:1719902-1742622 GCA_023846285.1 Phrynocephalus versicolor
TTGCGTTTGCGGTGGCCGTCGGCGTCTCGGCGAGAGTGGGCTTTTTGCGAGCCTGCGGCGAGTCCCACCAGACCAGAGCAGCCCAGGACGGAGGGGGGGAAGCCGGGACACCCCCCCTCCAGACCAGAAACCCCCCCTCCGGTAGGTGCCCTACTGAGTGAGTGCCCTTAGTCAAACAGGCATTTTCTGCCTGCTTTTTGGCCCGGGAATAGGTGGGGGGGAGACCCGGGGGAGAGTTTAAAAAAGTTTTTTCCTGTGCCGCCCGTGCTGCTTGCTTGCGCTTTGGCGGCCGGCGGCGAGACTGGGCTTTTTGCGGCGGGCGAGTCCCACCACCACACCAGAGCATCCCAGGACGGAGGAGGGGGGGAGGCCGGGCGGGGACCTCCAGAAACCACCCCTCTGGTAGGTGCCCTGAGGCACGGCAGGCATATTTCCGCCTGCTTTTTGGCCGGGAACCGGGCTTTTTAACTTTTAAAAACTTTTTTTCTGTGCCGCTTGGCATCGCGCGCGATCGCGCGATGCAAGTAACGAGCACGACAAATCAGACCAAATTGTTCATTCGTCGGTTCGAGCTCGAAGTCTGGCGGACTAATTCCCGTTTCCGTTTCCGTAGAGTAACGGAACCGAGTAACGGAAACGGAAATGGAAATACCGCTAAGTCGTGCCCATCTCTAGTTGCAACTACAGTAGGCACATTTAATCAGTGAAATGTATTGAGGAGCTGACTCACCAAATCTCCTTTGATTCAATACTTGAATTGTGACTTATTTAGCAACCATATTCCCAGAAATTTTTATTAAGTCAAGGGCAGGCAAAATGCATTTCTGTTCATTCTGGATTCACAGATAGATCTCCAAGTGATTTGCATTTACTAGTTAGTCTACGTAGTTTGTTTACTGGTTGATCACTCAAAGGATTTACTGGTAGATCTTTGGATGTTTTACTCCCGAAGCTCCAACACAACTCCAAGAGTTCTGACTATGGGGAGATTGTAGTAGTAGAGTAAGGAAGGGTCCCTCTGTGCTGGCTGGCCTGCTGCTGACTTGTGCCATCACTCAGCATGTTGCTCATCTGTGAAAAAGGAGGAATAATTGTTGGCTCTTGACCAGGTCTTTGTTCTGACTCTTTGCATCTGACTTTTTAAAAACAGGACTACTGCAAAGCAGAGGTCTGCTCATTCCCTGTTTAGTTTATTCATTTAGAATGATGGATTGATTAAAAGATGATTATTCTGGATCACTCCTCTGATCAGGAAGCACTCAAAGCAAGTTGTAGCATGATGTGTTCTACCTCTACCTACCTACCTACCTACCTATCTAAATAAATAAATAAATAAATAAATACATGACATGCAATTGTGACTGCACACAAAGAGGCACTGAGGTCTAGTGTGGGTCTAGAAATCTAAGCCATGTCTCAACACACTTATTTTACTTAGTTTTTTTTTTAATTGTCCACAAGGGACCTTCTGGCCCAAATCTCCCAAGTCTACACCTGATGTGGTTAAACTCCAGGTTAAAATTAAAGTGACAGTTTATTGCGTCGGTTAAAAACAAAGTGATTGCAGCTCAGAGCTGCCTATAAAAGAAAAAGAAAAAGGTTAATGTATTGTGTGGCCATAATAATGATGGAAGAACCATCCTGACTATATGTGTACTTTCTCTTTCCCTACGAGGCTCAACCTTTGGAAGCCATAAAATCTGGTTAGTATAACAGAAGTGTTTGTAATTAGAGTTAATGGAGTTAGGCTGAGACCGCAGGAGGGGGAGAACAGCTTTGATCCCAGGTGGCCCCATAAGAAGAAAGCCGGCAGCAGCAGCGAGGGACAACTGAGAATGGGAAAATATTACAGGCTTTTGCTGCCACTCCAAAGAGTCGCTACTAGAAAAGCCAAGATTCAAGAACAGAGTTCATCAAGCTGAGCTAATTTAGTTTTCCTGCTACATTCCTTTCAACAGCCTCCTTATCAGCCACAACAGCTAAAAGCATCTATTTTTTAACTAAAATTATAACCAGGCCTTATGATTTATTTTTTGATAAAAGGTGTAAAAATGTTACTATGACAGGAAAAAAAAGTGGCATAAAATACTTCCATGCACAATTATATGGAAACGTAAACGTGCACTTTGAAAGAGTGTCACAATAACCAAAGCTCTAAGAACCTCTTTGCACTCATCTTTTGTGATGTGACTTGCAAATGGCATCCTTGTCATTTCCTCTTCTTGACAGGCAGCCTTCAGATCTAGGGTGGGGCACTGCTCATGTTTGGCGAGTGTTATGCTGAAGTTTCTTCATATAATGTGCAGAACATCCATGCCTTCTATGGCAGAGTTCTTGGCTCATGTCCCAAAGGATTTCTATAATCTGCTGAGTGCTTAAAGAATTGTGATACTTCAGCAACTAGTACATAAGAATTTCAACAGATGCAAATGACTGTACTGTATAATCCATTACCATGCATTTCCCCCATAACAACATAAGTATTTTTGCACAGGTCTGTGCACACACACACACACACATACACACACACACACACACACACACACATTCAGGCAGACTCCTATATGGGGACAGCCTCTTCCAAATCCTTATTTCTGGGACATCAAGATAACATCAAGGTCACAAGTATCCTGAAAGAATTGCATGCCTTATCAGAGGAACTTCCCTTGAATTTCGGTGTAATGGTTTGGACTCAATTGTGATACAGTGATAGTTATTTTTAAGCACAGAGGGCAGAAAAATCTTACTAAAGCCCCTCTCCCTCTCTGGGACTAAATATGCATTCATAATCAATTACACAAAAAACAATTTATAAAAGCAATTATACATAAACATTAGTTTTCTGTGCCTATATAATCCTAAATTTACATTCCTGGATATGATCCTGTTAACCCTGAACTACAAGTGAAACACTTCAGTGCATTGTTTCCCTTTTTATGCTGCTCGCACAAGGGGGACTTCATTTGCACCTTTGCCCAAATCCTGTGTGTGAAACCCTTTGGGTTGCAAAACTGCAAGCAAAAGGCCACTGGAAGCAAATGTTGAGCACTCTGGACATGGCATCCTTATGCTGCACATTTCCGATAGGATTCTGGGGCAATGAAGAGCATGGCAACTTTCTTAATTTGGTACATTAGAAAAGGAAACTCAGTAGGATGACCCACACAACCATTTTAAAGCCAAGCAAAAGAAAAGTTTTGGGAGCTAAAAAGTTAGGTTTGATGGTCTGCTATCCCTGCATTGTACGGTAAGTACATCCTTTTGCCACCCCCAGCAGGAAGTGCCATTGTTAAATAGGAGAACACTTGGAATGTCACCCATCCACGTAGGGATTAGTGAAGCCCCAAACTTGAAGGTGGAATAAAATGCATCAAACACTGGAATGCCACAAATGACAGCCGTTCAAATTATTCATGAATACCCTTGTAACATATTCTCACAATTAGGAGATGACAGGTAGTGCTGAGTTTCTGAATAATTCAGTCTGGAGGCAAGAGTGAAGGGCACTGTGCACATGAAGGTTAGAGAAGGCCAAGAGCAAACTCTTGCCACAAGGGTCTTAAAGCAATATCATAAAATCAAAGCAAGAGCATACCAAAAACCCACAGTAAGTTTTGGCAACCCACACATGCATGCGGAACACTGATGCAAAGCCTGGGAAACTGTAGAGTCAGATGTTGCTATAGTTATGTTATGTATGCTTATGTTGCTGCAACAACGGATAAATATATTAATTATCTTACGTGCAGGCTCTTCCCCTTACCTTACTAGGCACACTGAGGAAGCCAATGGAATAGCAGACTCTGATATTTATGCCAGGACAGAAATCTGTTTACTATTTAGTTTATAATGGTTGACGACCCAAAAAGGGAAGAAGCAGTAGTGAGATTTCTCAGATCCCCAAATACCTCGAATGGCCTAAGCTATCATGTGTTTTGACATGAAGGTGGGAGGCAACATGTGGTTTTTCTGTTCTCTGGCAGCACAGGAACTTAGGTGCTTTATTTGCTGGTGCTCAGGACTGAGGATTCCAGTAGACGAATGAAAATTTTAGTCACAACTAAAAACAAGAATCATATAGTCATACACAGTAGGATGAAATAAACTATCTGGATCCAGCTCAATCTGGCTTCAGGCCTGGTTACGGGACTGAGACAGCACTGGTTGCCTTCGTAGATGACCTATGCTGGGAAATGGATAGGGGAATCTGTGTCCATTTTAATTTTATTGGACCTTTCAGCTGCTCTTGACGCTATCAACAATGGCATCCTCTTGACTCGTCTCTCTGAAATGGGACTTGGGGGCACTGCCTTACAGTGGCTTCAGTCCTTCCTGCAGGAGAGAAGGCAGAAAGTAGTGTTAGGGGACTCCTGAATAACACCACGGCCACTGACCTGTGGGGCACCTCAGGGTTCTGTTCTATCTCCTATGTTATTTGACATTTATATGAAACCACTGGGGGAAATTATTCAGAGTTTTTGGGTGAAGTGTCACTAGTATGCCGGTGACACTCAACTCTACCTCTTGTCACCACCAGATTCCAAAGAAGCTACTTCAACTTTAGATCAGTGCTTAGCTTCGCTATTGAACTGGATGACGAAGAAGAAACTGAAACTAAACACTGACAAGACAGAGGTGCTTCTGATCAGTCAATAAGATCATGGGATATGGATGCAACCTGTCCTAGATGGGATTTACCCTCCCCAATTGAAAAAAGAGGTAAGTAGCATGGGGGTGCTCCTAGACTCATCCTTGAGCTTAGATGCCCAGGTCACAGCTGTGGCCAGAAGTGCATTTGCAAAATAATAGTATGCCAGTTATGCACATTTCTTGAAAAATCTGCTCTGGCCACTGTGACACATTCCCTAGTGACCTCCCGGTTGGACTACCGATGGAAATGTGAGGCTTCCAATCCTAAATCTCAGGAAACTTCAATGGGTCCAGAGCACAGCGGCCAGATTGCTGACTGGGGTGGGTTACAGAGATCACATTAAACCCATACTACAGCAGCTCCACTGGCTGCCAATCACCTAACCGGGCACAGTGTAAGGTGCTGTCCTTTACCTACAAAACACAAAATGCTCTGGGTCCAAGCTATCTCAAAGATTGAATATTGCAGTATGAACCAGCTCAGGTGCTAAGATCATCAGGAGAAGCCTTTCTCTTCATCCCGCCACCTTCACTGGTGCGCCTGAAAATAACACATGAAAGGGCCTTCTCTGTTGCTGCTCCCAGACTTTGGAACTCCCTCGCGCTGGACTGCCCCATCTGTGCTGTCTTTCCAGAAACAGGCAAAGACCTTCCTCTTCAAGCAAGCTTTCACTGAATGAGTGACTCCCTACTATGTGACTTTTAGATGGATTACCAGACATGATTGCATTGACTGATTTCATAAGAACACCAGTGTTTACCATGGTACTTTCCACCCCTCATAATGGATTTTTCTTTTCTTTTTGCGTGCTCTTTGTCGCTCTACTGATACCTTTTAATGTTTTAAGATGCCTCTTTTAATACCCTGTTCTTAACTTGCATATGTCTTAAATGTTCTGGGCTGTATATTGCCCCTCATTATTATAAGCTGCCTTGGGTACTTTTCTAAGGAGAAAGGTGGGGTAAAATATTCAAAATAAAATAAAATAAAATAAATAGTCCAGGGCCAGGGCCTGTTTACTAAAATAGGCCAGCCAGTGTTTTTATTATGTGCTTGACCAAACCAACTGGTTAATTAATTTCATTAACTTTTAAACAGCCCAATTTGTTCTAATAGTCCAAAATCAATTTAGCTCAGGCAGATTCCCCACCGAGAAGGTGAGAATGTCTCCAGGGTGGCCTGTTTCTCCTCCGCACTTTTCGCTAGAGGAGTGAAGAATGAAAGGAATCTTGAAGCAGCTAAGCGCATCGCTGGTGGGAATTTCATTTCTTTGCTATATGAATGCTTGTCAATCTCCTCTTAGTCTTATGACCTCAATATCCTGCTTTAGAAATACTTGTTTAAGTATAAACATTTTGGCTTTATGACTGAGAGGTGGAGAGACGCATGGAAAGACATTGAAGAGGCTGACCTTAACTTTCTTGTAAATGCTCAAAGGTCTCTTTTGACATTGCAATAGTCCTACCACATGCTTAGAAAATAGATTTATATGTCCATCACGTTATTAAAGAGTCTCCTTCCAAATATGTATACCTATGTCGGTCTCCCTGCTTTCTCTATTTTCACACTTCAGCTCTGTTTGGCGTTTATAAAAAGGTCACCAAAGGCATTCTTTCTTTCCATTTTCCACTTATTTTCATTAAAGTTTCACCATACAGTGATCAGAAGATGGTGTCCTGTAAACTATCCTGAATGCTGCCGTTGGCATTGTCAATATTCAGGATGCCCTTTGCTTTTGTGAAGCTTGACATCTTTTTCCTCTTGGCAATATGGACATGACATTGTGCAGAATTTCCAAGGAGAAAGGCAGGGTAAAATACTCTAAAATAAAATAAATAAATAAATTTCTGAATTTTAAATCATGGATATAGAATCACAATATCCCACATTCATCAACCAGAGGTTTTTTAAAGTTAAATTTTCTGGGTTTTTATAACAGAAGTTTAAGTATATATACATCGCACCCACATTCCAACAGAAACTTCCCTCAGGTAGAATAAGCCAGTGCTAAAGTAAGCACATCTGATCTCGCTTGATTTCAGAAGCGAAGCAGGGTCGGGCCTGGTTGGTTAGTACTTGGATGGGAGACCACCAGGAAATGCCAGGTTGCTGTAGGCACCTGGAGTAGGAACTGGCAAGCCACTCCAGTATTCCTGCCAAGAAAACTCCATGGACCTAGGGTCATGGAGGGTCGGTCATGACTGTAATGATACAAGACACACACAAAGTACCCCAAAAGATGAGCACTTGATCTATACTAGGATTATGGGACATGACAGAAACAAGAACAGCCAGGATGTGGCCGTAGTCCCTCTGTGCCAAAATATTTTGAAGGGCTATTTTAACCTTACTTACTTACCTGTGAGTAAGTGAAGGGAAAATTTCTACTGCCTTCAGTATTGCCTTCTGTTGCCAGGTACTCCAAATTGCAGAGCTACAGAGCCATCTGTGAGGTCCAGAATCTGACTAAAATAATTTTCAAATAAATTGGAATTCAGACTCATTTTAGCTAGACAGAGAAAGAAGGGAGAGAGACAACTTCATTGAAAGGAAGAAGGACTCCTTCCATAGTTCTTAATGATGGGGACTACTGTAGTTCTTAGCACAGTTCTCCCCCCGCCCACCTTTGCCCTAGAATGCTTAGACTGTCACAAGTTGTCTAAAATCATCATTGGAATCTCAAGAGACTAGTGTATCATGGTATGTATAGAAGTCCTAAAGCAGCATCTAGTGTGGCTAAAAGGGCCAATTTGAGAGTGACAGTCTCTTCCACACTGAGGACAAATACAGTTGATCCCTTGTCCAGGCCCTAGATGACACTGTTTCTGGGACTGTCTCTTTTCCTCAGCCTGCTGAACAAGTGTCCCTTCAAATTGTAGAAGGCCATTCTGTATCCTTTTCCTCCAGGCTGAACAACCAGAGGTCAAGATTTCCCATCTCTTAAGGTCCGTTCCCAAAGTCTTCAGATCCCTCTTGCAGATATCCTCATATTGTAGCTGTGGTCTCCCTCTGGGGCACATTCCCTGCACAAATTCTCCATACAAAAGATCTTTCGGAATCTGACCATCAGCCATTCTCACGACATGCCCAAGCCAATGTAGACGTCACTGTTTCAATAATGTATACATGCTAGAAATTCCAGCTCGTTCCAGGACTACGCCATTTGGAACTTTATCATGCCAAGTGATGCCAAAAATACATCGGAGACAGTGTGTATGTGGAAGGTGTTCAGGTTTCTCTCCTGCCATACACAAAGAGTCCAAGACTCACTGCAATAAAAGAGTCCAAGACACAAGCTCTATAAACCTAGATCTTTGTATGTTCCGTCAGCCTCTTAATTAAGCCATATTCTCTCTCCACATCCTGACCCAGGATGTTGTGTGTTGTTGTTTTTCAGGCTGACTGTTAGTCCAAAATCTTGCTACAGGCCTTGCTAAAAGGATCCATAAATTGTTGAAGATCTTCAGCAGAGTGAGAAGTAATAGCAGCATTGCCAGCAAAGAGGAAATCCCGCAAACACTTCATCTGGACTTTGGACTTTGCTCTCAATCTGGAGAGATTAAAGAGTTTTCCATCTGATTTGGCTGGAGATAAATACCCTCTGTTGCAGTCCCGAAAGCATGGGGCTGCAGTGGAACTCCCTTCCTGGAGCCCAGGCAGGCAAACCCATTGGATACATAGTGCCTTGCCTTTGCTTCCGGAACATATTTTCCCCTTCCTCTCTGCCTGTGTCTCTGAGGAACAGCTGATCCTTGGGGGCATAGGCAGAGAGGGAAGCCCCACAAATGGACAAATTAAACTGGGAAAAATTCTCCCTTTGTATTGATTAGGGTCTCTGCAACTGATGGATATGAAGCAATTTGTTTTTTTTTTAATTCATCCCCATCTCTAGTAGTTGAGAGATTTTGAGAAAATTCTGTGAAGTGTCTTTCTGATTTGATTTTATTGTAGAGTTACAAATATAGCTCCTGTTTTGTACCTGATATTAGAGATGGGCACGACCAGAAAAAAATATTTTTCGAGTTGTCGTTTGTCGGGACGGGTCCATTTCGGGTTGTTTCCGTTTGTCGTGAAATTTTTCAAAAATTTGTCATTTCGTTGTGTCGTTTGTTGTTTGTCGTTTCCACCGCGATTTAGCGCAATTTGACTTCCCAGAGCATGGGGTTAGGGGGTAAGGGCTAGGCTTAGGGTAACGGTTAAGGTTAGGGTGGGTTAGCGGGCTGCACCTCTGGGTGCCTCTGGCCCACTAAGAACACAGTGTACTGGTGTATGGGTTAGCGTTAGGGTTAGGCTTAGGTTTAGGCTTAGGGTTGGTGGGCTTTTTATGCCCTCTCTGGCACATCCAGAAGTCTCAGCAAAACCTGGCCATGTGATTGGTGGAATGGCTCCAAAAATTTGCATGGTCCCATCCCATGGCCAGTCCATCATTGCGCGTGCGCAGGTTTAAAAAAATAAAAATAAAAATAAAATAAAATAAAATCAATGGAAACATTTTATTGCAAGAAAAACCCACTGCTGCTACTGTAAAAGTTCAAGCATTTAAAATAGCTAATTTTCGCATGTTTTTGTGGTGCTTTGGTGGGTTTTTGGACTACGATTTCAAAAAAAATATTGCGGTCGCCATTTTGGATCCCTCCCCGCACCGCATGGCAAATGGAGACAACGAGGATGCCCCCCCAGCCTGGTACCAGAGCAGCCCGGGACATGAGAGGGGGGAGGCCGGGGACCCCCCCCCCGCCCCAGAAACCACCCCTCTGGTAGGTGCCCTCAGACAGGCATATTTTAGCCTGCTTTTTTGGCCGGGAATTGGGTTTTTTTAAAAAAACTTTTTTTCTGTGCCGCTTGGCATCGCGCCATTGCCGCGATGCCAGGAACAACAACAACAAATCAGACCCAATTTATCGTTTATCGGTTCGAGTTCGAGTTCTGATGGCTTAATTGTCGTTACCGTTTCCGTTACGTAACGGAAACGAAGAACGGAAATGGAAACGAGAATTTCGCCAAGTCGTGCCCATGTCTACCTGATATGCAGGAGAGCAGCTGTGCCATAATTTCCCCTCCAATAATGGTTTAATATCATTATTTCTTTAATTGGTTTTTAAAGATTATATTATTTTTTGCTTTAAATTGTGCTTACTGTGCAATCTTAATTGGCTGTTAGCTGCCTTGAGTCCACTATGGACAGAAAGGAGGTATATTAATAATTTAAACAAGTAAAATACATAATTTCCCAAGGGCTTTATTTCCCTGTGAAAGAGTCTTTTATTTTTCTGCCTCATTCTAAATTTACTTTGGGAGTATTTTGTAATTTACTGCAATATGAAAAGTTGGTGAAGGTGATGCTGGATCTTTTTTCTGTTTTCTCTCTGTTTTTCTTTCATATCTCTATATCATTCTGTAGTTCCTAAGAGTGTCCATACTGTCTGTTTTGAAAAAGCCACTTGGTAGGAGCAACCTTATGGCAACTTTCCCTGGGTTGTCTTTCAAAACCCACAACAGCTGATGCAAAATCATTTATGGAGTTAACAACAACAAAAGCTATCCAGAGAACATACAATGACTAATAGGGTGTGATCACATGAGGGAATGGATTTCAATTTAGACCTGTTTTGTACAACCTATTTCCCAGTGATCATCTGACATATCAGAAAATGTACTCCACCCCGATGCTCATCCAAGATGGGTTTTTGGGGGTCCAGCTATAGAACTACTATCTTTTCAGACTGAGCTGGAGCAATTCCCAGGAAGGTCACTTTAGGATGAGCCTTGTGGCGCAGTGGTAAAATGTCTGTACTGCAGGTAAAACTGTGCTCACGGCCTGGGGTTCAATCCCAAGTAGAAGGCTCATGGTTGACTCAGCCTTCCATCCTTCCAAGGTCGGTAAAATGAGTACCCAGCTTGCTGGGGGGGGGAAGCAATGCATAGCCTGCATACTATAATTAAAATTATAAACCGCCCAGAGACTACTTGAAGTGGTATGGGGTGGTATATAAGCAGACAGCTTTGCTTTAAGGATGAAAAATCTCTGTTGTAGCAATTAAAATTTAAAAGATTAAAAAGGAGTGGAGCAGAGATCGTCACAGACACTATTCCTCCCTCAGCAGGAACCACTTTAAGAGAGATCGCTCCTGCTGACTCAACCCTTTCTGTTGGAATCAGGCAGAACCACAACTAGGGTCTATGGGTGTTTATACTAGAGATGGGCACGACTAGGGAAAATGACGTTTTCGAGTTGTTGTGTGTCGGAGGCAGTCCGTTTCGGCTCGTTTCCGTTTTTCGCGAAAAACCGCAAAAATTAGTCGGTTCATTTTTTCGTTTTTCGTTGTCGTTAGTACTGGTTTTGGGGGGGTGTAGCGGGCTCCTGGAGGCACCTCTGTGGGGTGGGTGCCTCCTCTGGCCCGCTATAAAGGGAAAGTGGGCTCCTGGAGGCACCCATGGGTGCCTCCTATCCTCACCCACTAGGAAGGGGCAGCAGCAGGCTCCAAGAGACCCCTCAACATGGGGGTCTCCCCTCCTCACCTGCTGCTGCAAAATGGCATGCACAACCATATATATGGATATGCATACCAGTTGCAGACAGTGAGACTGGTCCACTGGTACGACCCTCCGAGGACTGGGTCGCACCTGCCATGTCTCACAAAGAAGGGAATCGTACTTGCGTGTAGTGCAATGCAAGTAGATCTGGCTTAGGGTTAAGGTGGGTGAGTGCAAGGGCTAGGGTTAGTCTAGTGATGGGTAAGGTTACGGTGGGCTAGTGGGTTGCACCTCTGGGTACCTCTCTGACCCACTAAGAAGACAGTCTGTGACGTATGGGTAAGGAGTCAAGGATTAGGGTTAGGGGGTTAGGGCAGGTTTTAGGGGGCTTTTGGCACATCCCAGAAGTCTCAGTGGCCAAGTGGCCATGCGATTGGTGGGATGGCTTGAAAAATTTGCATGGTCGTCCACTCCCACATGGCCACTCGGCCAGCCCATCATTGCGCAGGTGTAAAAAAAATAAAATGAAATAAAATCAATGGAGGACAGAGGAGGAGAGGAGAGACATTTTGTTGCAACTTGCAAGAAAAAACCCACTGCTACTGTGAAAAATCTGGCAGTTTATAAATTTTCGCGTGTTTCTGTTGTGCTTGTGTGTTTTTGGACCACGATTTCAAAAACAATATTGCGTTCGCCGCCCCATTTTGGATCCCCTGCCCGCACCGCATGGCATGGCGAGTCCGGCTGCCCAGGACGGGCGGGAGGCGGGACCCCCCCTCCAGACCAGAAACCACCCCTCCGGTAGGTGCCCTGCGCCCTTAGTCAACTAGCAGGCATTTTTCCGCCTGCTTTTTGGCCTGGGAATGGGTGGGGGGAGAGTTTAAAAAGTTTTTTCCTGTGCCGTCCGTGCCGCTTGCTTGCGCTTTAATTGCGGCGGGCGGCGGCGAGACTAGGCTTTTTGCTGGCTGCGAGCCTGCGGCGAGTCCCACCAGAGCAGCCCAGCCAGGACGGGGGATGGCGGGGAGGCCGGGACCCCCCCTCCAGACCAGAACCCACCCCTCCGGTAGGTGCCCTGTGCCCTTAGTCAACTAGCAGGCATTTTTCCGCCTGCTTTTTGGCCGGGAACCGGGTTTTTAAAACTTTTTTTTTTTAAAAAAATTATGTGCCGCGTGGCATCGCGCGATCGCGCGACGCAAGTAACGAGCACAACAAATCAGACCAAAATTGTTCGTTCGTCGGTTCGAGCTCGAAGTCTGGCGGAGTAATTCCCGTTACTGTTTCCGTAGAGTAACGGAACCGAGTAACGGAAACGGAAACGGGAATACCGCTAAGTCGTGCCCATCTCTAGTTTATACACGACCCCTAAACTCCGCCGCAAATGGCTGCAAGCTCCGGAGCTTAAAAATGTTTCCCCACCAGCTCCAGAGTTTGCAGACAATTTAGTGCAACCCCGCCCACCTAAGCGCGTCCCAGCGCACTTTTCAGGTACCTCCTCTTGGAGGGTGAAAGATCTTGATCCGGATCTGCCAGGCTCTCCTTGCTTCTTTTTGTTGTTGTTTTTTGCCTCCCACCCCTTTAAGAGCAGGAATTTAGGGGTCGTGTAAAAAAGTCCTACAGGAATCATGACGCGACGGGGCTGGAAGTAGCTTCCACCGGCACGGAGGTAAGGCTGCGTTCTTTTGTTCCTTATTTTCTCTCCGGAGGGGGTGGGGATGCAGCAACAGCAACAACCACCAAGATCTCTGCTCCAAATTTAAGGGACCAGCAGATCTTAGGGGTCGTGTAAAAAGGCCCTATGTCACCTTGGGTAAACATGGATTCTCTGCCCTTCCCCAGTGGTAGAGACATGGACTAGTACAAAGCAGAGATACAATTCTGTGCTCCCAGATGGCATCAGGAGCACATATCCCACTTGTGTCCTCCTAACTACAGCCTTGAAATCAGGCTGTTGGACTGCACAATAATGTTCATCCTCCCTTTCTTCAGCCATCCATGGGAGAGATGGTGGTATTCTTGTTTCTGACTGGAAGCTAGAGCTGCCTCCCCCTATTCCTAATCCAGCCTCAGTGATTTCCTTCTATGGTGACATTTTGCCACACTGTGATGGCACGCTGTCTTAATTTTCTTCTAATCTGGTCTGATGTCTCATCACTGAATTGATCTGAATGGTTTAAGACTAATCCAGACTGTTTATGGCCTGATCTGGACAGTCAGGTTGATTCTGGAGCCAAACAGCCTGAGTCCAAATCAGACAGTTCAGGATTAAACTGAATTTTGCTAAGCATGACATGTCAAGGGTGACCGAGATTACAAAGACGTCTTAGTTCTAATAGGGCCAACCCCACTGCCCAGACCACATCTATTTTATTTTATTTTTATTTTTGTTGTTGCTTTCTAGTTTGTTTGTTTATTTTTGTTAGAAGCAGCAATTTGAATTTTTCAGCTTTAGATTTTAGAGCCAATTGCCTACTGGCAAAGAAAAGTCTTGCCCACGTTCAATGCAAGCAACAGGCCTGTATCTAATGCAGTAGCAAACGTACCATCAGTCCTTAACAAAATAACAAGTCATCCATTTAGACACCATGTGCACTATCCTGCTTGAGTCAATGGAATGCACTCAGGAAGTCTGGTTTTAATTTCTGAGGCCCTTGACTACACTTTTTTGATCTCAGATTTTGAAGCACTTCTGCTAGTTCACTCTCAATTGGGATATTTTTTCGTCTAATTCCACAAATTAAGAGCAAAACTGAGAAAGTAGTAAATGTCAGAAACCCCCCCCCCTAAAAGCAAACAAATAAAGTTTGTTGGGGCTACTACTGCATCAGTCAGCACCTTCAAGAAATTATTTCAGTGGTTTAATTCTTCTTTTATGTTACTATTGGAGGATGTTTTGCAGGAGAGTGAGTGGATTTATGTATGCTTATCAAATTCCTCAGGACCTTTACCTGGTGAAACAGAGATATGATCAATACTACAAATCACAGAATCTTACCTTCCCATGAAATCAATAGATCTTAAGATGGCTGCAGGTGATATGATGGCCTTGAGGTCATTATTTATCACTCCCTCTGGAGGCTGAATTTAGTAGTGAGCATTCCTTGGCACCAGCTTGCTCCATGTTGGCGAATCTATGGCATGGGTGTCAAAGGTGGCACTTGGAGTCCTTTCTGTGGGCACCCAACATCATCCCTTCACAGCCACCTGTATTCAAGTTAAATTGCTGTATTGGCAATTTGTAAAAAAAAAAAAAAAAGTGGGTTTTGAATCGCATTTTGGGCCCGCAGTCTCTAAAGGCCATCACTGAGCTAGCCCATGTTTGTTGAACAATTTTTCTACCTCAGTTCAATTCTTGCTCTTTCCCTTCACATTGCATAGAGTACAGAGGACGCAGCAACCACAGAAAGTGATTTTGGATGTCCAGAATGTGACAGTGGCAACTCAGTGTTCCAGATTGAAATGTCAATTATATTATGAGTTCAGCAGAATTTCTTATTCTCTCCAACCTATTATTTGGTTAGAAGTTCAAGTTTTCACATCCAGTTTCACAGTAAAATTATCATCCGAGTATAGATCATGCTTGCAATGCAGAGCTTAATTGTATACAGGTTGTATGCAAATAAACACAACATAGCTTGGGACCCTTAAAATGGAAGGGCCTGTGCCACAAATGTAGCACAGGTTGTAATAGTAATAGTAATAGTAATAGTAGTAATACCTCTTAAGACACATGGCCCATAAGACGAAAAACTCACAAGACGAATAAAATTTCTGGGCATAGGGTTGCGTCACAAGACAGAAATTCCCTATGGGAAGCTCTGCAAGACAAAAATCTGCTCTGCATTTTGAAACCCAGTTACCCAGCATGCATTGCACCTCCATAGTTTGTGGAGGGGTGGGAGGAGTTTTTCACACCAAGTTTTGGAGCCATTCTGGACATTGTTTTGCAGCAGTTTTTGGACTTTTAGAACTTTGAAAGGTAGGGAACCGAGGTTTCCTTGCTTTCTTTTGTCCATCTTTGCCTTGCTTTTCATTGCACTTTTGGTGGGAACAGGCTGGGGTTTGTCTTGCTGTCTGCTTTTGTCCATGTTTGAATTGCACTGTGTGTGTGTATGTGGAGGGGTGTGTGTCCAGGTGTGGGTTCTGGCTCTGCATGCCTTGAAAGTGCACTTTGTAAAGAGGGCTGGGGGAGGAAGGGCTTTTTGTGGCCTTTTTCTGACCTCCGGCACAGATTAATTGGTTTTGCATTCATTCCTATGAAAAACTGTTTTTCACAAGATGATTTTTTTTGTACTACAAAATGACTCGTAGAATGAATTAAATTCATCTTAAGAGGTACCACTGTGTCAGGTGTGATATGCACCTCTCCTGACCATTTTTGTGGTTCTCCCAAACTCCCTCCATCTGATTTTGTTATGATAGCAAAATATATATCTCTTTCATCCCTGTATTTGTTTCGATTTTAATTCCAAGGAAGATATATAAGATTTGTGTATTCTGGGAGTACAGTCGCCCTAGGAAAACAAATTTACACACTCCAAGCATATTTTTATTGTATTATTTAATTTTTGTGCTGTGTGTAATTTCCCCCAGGGTCAAGGGAGATTTTGTACCCCCAATACTATATTTTATTTTATTTTACCCTTACCCTAACCCTAACATTAGAGTTTATTTGTCAATAAGCTATGCATATTGCGATACAATATATCTATAGAGACCTAGGGAAGCAACTACAGTATATACATTCATTCTATTTCTTCTCCAAAGCCAATAATTTTATTAATCATATATTCAAATCATAAAAACACAGCCCTCCCTGTTCCTACAATGTGCAAACACAGAATGTTTCTACCAGTGTTTCCAAGTGGTAGCCTAATTAGAATTTCTAGCACCAGTGACAGAGGCCCAGTGGTTGTTCCAGAATCCTCAAGGCAGCCTGGGATTTGTAGTCGACACAGGTACTTTTTAACAGGTCCTGTTCATGTATGATGTCAACATGCCCTTTACTAAAAATGTTTTCAACGGTGCAAAATAAAAATAGAATGTACACAGGTGGCGTGGCCATAGTGAGCCACTATAGTGAAACCAGCATTGATCCAGATATCCGACCTTTAGTTGACTCAGTTCCTGAGTCTACTCATCCACAAACTTTACTTTTGAAGGTTTTTCTTGCAGGTTGTAAAAGCCACTCTAATAATAACCCATTGCAAAACCAAACATCTTGCTTCCAACCTTTCCTCCTTTCTATGGTACACCTTTTCCATTTGAATTCTATGCACTTCACATTTAAAGTGATTGTCTACATTCTGTTCAGCCAGGTTATCAGCGAAAAAGGCAGCTCTTATGGGTCACTAGACAAATTGCTCTGAAGGAAAGTGCATGTTACATTGCAGCCCAGTAGAAGCAAATTTCCTTGGGCTTTGAGAGGACAGAAAAACTGAAATAATTGTTTCCAATCTTCATTCTTTGCTTATTTTTCATTCTGGGTTAAGAGGACACAGCAGATTCTCCCTTTCAATTTCTCCTCAACAGGAAATATTGCATGCAGCTGTGTTTTGGAAAGTGGATTATTCTTCTGAGGATAGACAAAAATCACACCCTAAGGCAAGGAACACCCCTTTCTTGGGTCAGTCCTGCCAACAATTTAGTGGTTGCTAAGGAGGTTGAATGGACACATCCCTCATTAGAAAAAAGTTTCTCTGCTTGGGCCAGTGCTGACGAAGTAATGGATGCATCAGTGATGAGGGAGACAAATAACCCCTAATATTTTGCTTCTTGTTTGTTCTGAAACTTAATGGGCACTAATTTTTTTTTAAAGGGAAGAACACCTAAAGGTAACACTCACCAGGACAACATATACCAGCTCACTTGAAAAGTAATGTTGGCTGAATTCCTGTATTAGTGTAGTAAGTTGCATTACTGTAGTCCCATAGAGTCAGTGGGGATTTGGTGATCTAACTCTTTCATAGATTCTGTTAATTCATTTGGGTCTACATGTGAAAAGGATCAGGGAGTCTGGGTCAACCACAAATTGAGCATGAGTCAACAGGGTGACACGGCGGCCAAGAAAGCCAATGCAATTCTTGGTTGCATTAACAGAACCATTGTGTCTATATCAAGGGAAGTGATAGTACTACTGTATTCTGCTCTAGTCAGACCCCACCTGGAGTACTGTGTCCAGTTCTGTGCACCTCAATTTAAAAAGGATGTTGACAACCTTGAGCAGGTACAGAGGAGGACGACCTCCTCTGTACCCATTTGAAAGGATGGCATATCAAAGAGGGGATAGGTTTGTTTTGCATGGTTTCAGAGACTAGGACTCAGGGCAATGGTTTCAAACTACAGGAAAATAGATCCCATTTGAACATTAGGAAGAACTTCCTGATGGTTAGAGCAGTTCAGCAGTGGAATATGCTGCCACAGAGGGTGGTGGAGTCTTCCACTTTGGAGGGTTTTAAGCAGAGGCTGGATGGCCATCTGTTGGAAATACTGTGATGGGGGTTCCTGCATGACAGGGGGTTGGACTGGATGGCCCTTGAAGTCTCTTCCATCTCTATGATTCTATGATTCTTTAGGTGCAATGGACATTATCTTAGGAAGTAACACCTGAAGCAGACCCATTTGAATCAGCTGGACTCATGAAGCAATTGACTCCCCAAATCCCCACTGTTTCAATGGGCCTAAGCTAGTGTGACTTATTACACTAAACAACAGGATTTCAGTCATTGATAAATTTAGGTTGTACTACTGGAATGAAAAACCTCAGTTACCAATATAGTTATACTGCAACATACCAAAGGATATTATGGAAGAATCCTCCTTAATAATGAAAGGAAGCCAAACAATCTGATATGAATAGTCCTTTGAGACTGCTCTGAGGATAGATATTTTCCATAAATATGGGCCAAAATCCTGTTGGTGGAGCTATGCAGTACAACTTGGGCTGGAAGCCCCTAAAACACCATTGCTCATTGTGGGGATAGAACTAGTCCCAGAAGTTGTTATTTTTAGATCTCCAATTGTTCCCTGTCCCTTTCTGTAGCTCTTGGTGGCTTCTCCAGGACACAGATCCTTAAGGATCTCTAAATCCAGGGCAGGGGCTAGGATATCTAATTGTCTCAAAATGGCTGATGACATCATCTACGTTGTGTGCCATAAGTTGTGCAACAGGATTTCAGCCATGTGGTTCTAAAACCAACACATTTTAGCATTATCCAGAAGGTTACAAAATTTTGAAGCACACGGTTGCAAAATCTTTAAGTAGAGATGGGCACGAATCAAAAAATGGTGTTTCGTTTGTTGTTTGTCGTTTAGGGGGTCCGTTTCGTTTCGTTTCCATTTTTTGTGAATTTTTGCAAAAAATTCATTTTCATTTTTGTTTGTTTTGTTACCGTTTCATTACTATTCATTTCAATTTTTGTGATTTTTTTTAGCTTTTAAAGCAGTTCAACAAAACGGACGACAAAATTTCTGGTGTTTCTGTTCGTTTTGTTTCATTTTAGAGATAAAATTCATTGGTCGTTTTGTTGCGTAACAAAATGAAAAAACAAAAACGGAAACAAAAAATTGTTCATTTCGTGCCCATCTCTATTTTTAAGCACACTGTTGCAACTGTGACCAAATAAATTGTTAAATAGTTATTTGTACAAATTTTATTTTTACTATTGCTGTAACTGATATTACTAGATTCTTCTTAGGTTATTTCCATGTAATTCTTTATTCTTTTGCAGAGCTTTCACTAAATGCCATATGGCCAATAGATGATTATTTTATTCTAATTTACTGGATCACGTCTTTACACAAACAGCTGCAAGAGAGGGTATGCAGTTTCTTGCACAATCTTCAGTGCAACCAATTGCTGTTGGGCATCGGCCTTAAACTAAACCTGAAAAGGCAATGGTCAAGAGGTTAGCTTATTTACGTAGTTGTCTTGTAGTCATGATAAGCTCATGGTCATTGTTTCAAAAACTTAACTTGGTTGTGAGAACATACAGTTAGGATTCCATCAGTCATGGGGGTGGGAAGAATTTCAATATCCATCTATGTTTCAATAACCCGGGGACCAAAGAGATAGAATCTTAAGGCAATGAGGAGTCTTCCACGATATCTTACGGTATAATACATTTAGATTTGAAATGATCTAATTCATCCTTCCTTCATTTCCTGCATGTAGGCTAGAATGCAATTATCCCTTAACTTTTTGACTTATCATTATAACAGAATGTTATAATGCAGCTTATAAGAGTGAATGCATTCAAATGCACATGCAAAGAGAAATTGCATATGAAAACAAATATGGATATTTTCGCTTTAAAAAAAAACATCCCAGACTGATGAAGAAACATGACAGAACAGGCTTCTGTTGAGTCCATGCAAAATCAACACAAATGCATAACAGATGGAGTCATCCATCCCATGCTGAATACAGCATAGCAAGCACTGGCTACTAGAAGATAGTGGGGCAAGATAATAGAATACGACAGTTAAGTCAAGATGCATTGGGCATGGCCCATATAATATGTTTTCTACTTTTCAGGATTTGTTTGAGGCCTTGGCGGTGTTTTTGTCATTGCGACCCCCATCATTTTAATCCCCCATTTTCTTGTTGATGACATTTGAGACCAGGACTGATGTCTTTGAGATTAATTATTAATCTGTTAATGATTTCATTATCTCCATTTGCTGCCGTTGGGGTGCACAAAAACAAAAATTAAAAATACAGCAAAATGCTGCATCTGACAGTTCAATACTTAAGGAAGAAGAATTCTATTCTTGAATTGAGGCAGATGATTCTTATTCTATTGTTCTTACCCTTCACCTCTGTTACCCTCTTGTCTTTGGCTACAAAGTATTTATGAGGTACATAAAGAAATCAGAAGAGGACTTGAAGAGCCAAATACAGATTTATGGCTTGTATACAAGTGCATAATTGCCCAGTTGTCTGAATAGTAAATAACTGTCCCAATAAATATACCTCAATTCCTATCCCCTACACCCATTTAGAGACTACTATTTCATAAGGGTTCTTGTCAGTTTTTACTGCACATGCTCCATTTTAGGGTTTGGCATGTGTTTGGCACCTGCCAAACCCTGTAATATTTCCAGAGAGGACAGCCATATTACTCTGAGTTAGAAGCAAGCTCTGTGGCACCTAAATGGTTAACAAGTTCTGTTTGGCATGCATGTTCTCATTTCTTGTAGTCTGCTTCTTCAAGGCACATTTGAAGAGCTGGACTTTGAGCTACAAGAGTTTATGCCAAATAAACCTTGCTAGGAGAACAAGCGGGAAGAAGAATGTCACTTTCATATCATTGGAGGAAAGGTGTGATATAAATATAACAAATAAACACAAGCAGATTGTGGCCAGAAGCAACGGTGTTTTATCTACTTGTGTCTACTTGTTTTGAAGTTAGGGTTCATCTCAGCATTTAGGGGTGAAACCTAACTTCAAAATAAGCATGTAATTCTCTATCTGGGTTTTAACCTTTGCATGTAAGATACAGTGGGATCCAACTGGGTCCTATTTAAAAAGCTATGAATGGTTGCTAATTTTCATTCATACTGGCATACAATATTTTACAGAGAGAGGAAAATTTCATAACAGTGGGGGTGGGGCAGGTTTGTTTTCAGAATGCTCTGGCTTCAATTTGTGGCATTTCTAGTAAGACCTTTGTCCAAGAAAGTGGAGATCCATGAGCATTTGGCATCAATAATATTGACCTGGAAGGACCTGTCTTCTGAGAAGCTGGAAGAACAAGCAGCAAAAGGCTAGGTCAACATTACAATGGTATTAATTATTTTGCCATGTGCTTCTTTATATGTCTAAAAGCAATGGTAATTGAAAACTGTGGGTTTTGTGGCATGTCTGAAAGTTTAACATGGCTAACCAGGACTATAAAACTTCATGCAATATAAGAGCTGTTGTACAATAGTTAATGCTTTTAGACTCTTTTTTATTGTATGTCTGGTATTCTGTGAAAAATGGATCTTGTAATTATGTTCCACATCTAATTTTAACCATTATTGGATGAATAATATCTCAAGTATATGCCATATGAGTTCCAACATTTGTGAAAAAACAAAGAGAAGTAGTCACTAATTTGGAATCTATAAAACCAGAGGCTTTTTTCCACATTGAGGGTTCTGTAAAATTAAAGATTATGTTGAATTTGCACACAGAGGGAGAACCAGTATTATGCAGTGTGACTGAGATGGCTTTAAAGTCTGGGCACTAGAGATGGGCACAAATTGAAAAAATGTTTTGGTTTTTTGTTTTTCATTGCAGGTCCTTTTCGGTTCATTTTCATTTTTTGTGAATTTTTTTGAAAAAATGTCGTTTGTTTTTTATTTTTTATTTTTCATTTTTACCCACTTTTTGCGCGACTTAAAGCATTTCCGCGTGCAGACGTCCCCCAACGGCCCAGACCAGAGGGAAAACACTTTAAAAAACGATGCTGGCAGAGACACAGTATAGACTAGGTATGCAGGGAGGCTGCAAAGGCAGCGGCGGGCGTTGCGCAGGGCATAAGGCAGCCACAGAGTGACTGCACTGCGGGGCAGGGGAGGGTACTCAACGAGAGGTACGCACGCACACAGGGAGGCTGCAAGAGAAATCTCTTCTTTCTCTCCCCTAAGAGCCAGGCTGCAGCCAGCAGGAACACAGAGACACACACCTGCCTGGCTGGCCTAAAGTAATGAGTTGCAGAGACAGCAATCCCACCCTAACTCCCACCGCAGACTGCAAGGAGGACAGGGGCTGCCAAAGCTTTTTATGCCCTCTGCGGCTGCCACACCTACCCAGTCTGCAACCTGGGCATGCTATTGGTTGAAATTGTCCAAGAATTTACATGATCCCATCACATGGCTTGCATCCATGTTGTGGCTTAAAGGAAAAGGGAAAAATACATTGCAATGGGAGAAAGACAAAAACAAACGTTTTAAGGACTGCAACCCCCTGGTAGGTAATAATTTCAAATAATTATCACTGCAATTTTACAGATGTCCAGGGCATTTTAATAATCAAGTAATCTATATTAGGCATCTGGTAGCCATTTTGGGTCAATGTCCCCTAACTCCCCTTAAAGTAAAAAAAATACAGTGATCTGAGAAAAGACATAAATGCATGTTTAAAGGACCTCAACCCCCCTGGTCGGTATTATCAGGCAGAATAAATAATTATTGCTGTGGTTTTACAGATATTCAGGACGTTTTTTAACATTTAAAAACAGCTCATTTCATTGCACGTCGCCATTAATGAAAACGAAACGTAATGAACCTAATTTTCCTGGTTCTGTTTGGTTCGTTCCAATTTCATCACAATTTTTGTTATTCGTTTCGTTACGTAATGAAACGAATAATGAATAACAGAACAATTTTTTTTCTTTTCATGCCCATCTTTACTGGGCACTGTTTCCAGCTGTTGCCAGGGCTCACTGTCTTAGGATGAAGTTCTTTATATTTGGCCATTCTAATCTGGCATGATGAAACCAAGTGGAGGCACGTTATAAACCGCCCAGAGTAGCCCTTGGTCTAGATGGGCGGTATAAAAGACAAATAAATAAATAAATAAATAAATAAATAAATAAATAAATAAATAAA
>JAHTLZ010000122.1:1742632-1754749 GCA_023846285.1 Phrynocephalus versicolor
AAATAAATAAATAAATAAATAAATAAATAAATAAATAAATAAATAAATAAATAAATAAATAAATATCACTCTTCTCTTAACATCCTTCCATCGTGCCTGGTATTTTGGTGCTCATTTTGCCATTTGTAGTGAAGTAGAGAGTTAAGCACCCATGGTGACTTTGTAGATATCTTGATGTACACTACCTGGCCATAGTGCAAAGACTGCTGGGAGGAGGAGGAGGCTTCAGCAATCCCTTGTCTGCCGGCCTCTCAACTGTTACATTTTGGCCCAGAAAACAGGACTGGGACACTGTGGACCTGGAAAAATGAGACTCGATCCCTGATAACTCCAGTTTCAGCTTGATGTATATATATATATATATAGCTCGATATATATATAGCTGAATCACTGGAGAGCTGTTACCAGTTGTGTACACAAAGGATGGGCAATGGAGGTCTTCCAGATGTTACTAGACTATAGTACATAGTAGCCTTAGTCAACATTAACAATAATGTGGAATTATGGGGATTAAAGTCCAAAAAAGACCCAAAGCCAACCTTTTGAACATGGCATTGGACTACACAGATAAGTGGTTTAATGTGATGGATGTAGCCAGTGCTTGGAAAAACCAATGACTGTGCTTAGAGATTCTGGAAGTTTTAGTCTAAAACAAATTTTAAAAGCAGTATCCCTATACTGTATCCTTAAAATTCCATTATTGAAAATAATATGCTACTTAGACTCTGATTGATTAACAGTTACAATGGCTTTAGGCCAAAGTGGTTAGTGGTAGTTAAGCATAATTTGTTCCTGCCTGATTTTGGCACAATCTAACATATTTTTTTACTTTTTGCCGACCCAGAAATTAATCTCGAAGGATGGATAAAGTGGTACAAATTAATACAATCTACAGACCCTACAAAATAACACCTTTCCATAAATATAGAATATCGTTAAATCATTTTTCTTCCATTAATAGTGTGAAGTAAGCTCTCTTTTCTATCCTGGTTTCAATTCTTTGCTTTTTCATTTTCTGTTGCTTCACAAAAAATGTGCAGTAAAAATATCAGATTTTTAAAAGCAAAGCCATCAGTCAAATCCTTGGAGTGGAATATTCAAGTTAAGATATCTCCTCTAAATTCAGCATTTTAGAACAAGAAGTGGGTGAGAGTATTTGATTAATTTGATATGAATTTACGAAAAAATACATGTTCTTCAGATTCAGGATAGAAAGAACTTTAGTAGTTTCTTATTCTTGCTAACTAAAATGAGGGCATAACCAGTACTGAGGATTCCAGGGTCCATTCTTGTGCAAGGCTTTGAGTGTTCAACTCTTTTAAAATATTACACTTCCATCTGTGTTTATTTGTTCTTTATCCATGTCACAAGCACCACGTCCAATCAGTAAATATATAGGACAGTGATGGTGAACCGATGGCACGGGTGCCAAAGGTGGCACTCGGAGCCCTTTCTGTGGGCACCCGGAATCGGCCCTTCATAGCCACCTCTATACAGGCTAAATTACTGTATTGGCACTTTGCAAAAAAAAAAAAATGGTGGGTTTTGAATTGCAGTTTGGGCACTCGGTCTCTAAAAGGCTCGCCATCACTGATATAGGATATGTTTTGCCAAAGAATGGGTGAAATCAAGAGCATTTGGGGCAGCTAACAGCAGATCTTCTGGGAATTCATCTTGCCCAGTTAATTTATTCTTTAACCATATAGGATGAATATTGTATTCTGAGAAATATGTTTTCTAAATGCTTTTGTTTGAAATTTCTATTTGGGAGCCCAAGTAGATGGGACTGCACTTTAGGCTTAGATGTAAATGACAGACTTTATGGTTTGTTCAGGTGGAGGCTGGATTTTCAATATAGTGTGGGTTGTCAATATAGTGTGGTGATATCCATGTTTTAGCTTCACAATGGTCTCCTGAAAATGGACCTAATCTGTAGATTGGTCAAAGCCAAGGTTGATGTTTGAATGAGTTGTTGAAATCCCAGTGGAATTTCTCTACAGCTTCCTTTCTGTGGGTTCAAATAAAAATGGTCATTGATGTACCTCAAATAGAGGAAGGATGTTTTGGTACAACAGGTAAGAAGGTACAGTTCTGGATCAGCCATGGATATATTTACATATTGTGGAGCCCTGCAAATACCCATGGTGGGTTCCATTGATCTGGAGATACATTTTGTTGTCAAAGGTGAAATAAATGTCAGCATGAGTTGTAGAGGGTGATCGCTATGTTGGCTTAATCCTTATTTTGGATGGTATTCCACACAGCCTGTAGTTCTCTTCTGTGTAGGATGTTAGTGTAGAGAGCTTCTACAAAATAATGTAGAGTAGTAATGTAATGTAACAATTTATACCATAAATAGTCGTGTAGCACCTGTAGGACTAAGTAGTTTTAATTTTTCGTGCACTTTCATTTCCCCGTAAACTTTTACTTTTTTCATAAGCACACTTCTTCAGATGAGTGGCGTGTTCATGTCTAGGAAGTAACTCATTGGGTTTATTTTAGAGAGAGGTGAAGACTGAGCAATGGCATATAATTCTATAAAAGATATTGCTTCAGATCTGCTTTAGCAGTGAAGCCAGCTAGATTCAGAAAAGTTGCATTATAACACAAACATAAATCTATAGCCACTTTGGGAAAGACAGGAAAAAGAAATACAAGAATGCAATGTTCCTACTAGGTTCAGTGTAACCATTATTATTATTTTTCTCAACAGTTACAATACTAAATCAATTGTTGTCATTCAATCAAAAGTATTTTCATAGTTTAGTCATAATACATGAATGTTCCTGAAACAGCTTATTGACTGAAATGTTATACCACCAGAAAACTGAGAGACCTTTGGAAGCTTGTCTGAAAATTTACTTCACATATAATGTGACCCAGCCCAATAGTATCTAGACTTTAACTATGGCCAAGACAGCATGCTTCTCAGAAGACAAATAAACAATAGCAAATTAATCCCCAGACAATAAGAAATATTCTATAGTTCATCTCTAGCGTAAAAGCCAATGCATGAGACAAACTGACCACGCATCGCCCTTAGGGAAAAGAAAATTCCATTGCAAAACAGCTGCACACTTAAGGCTCTTCAGCCTGTACTCCTTTCTGTCCAACAACAGTTGCAATATATTTAGTAATGAAGAAATTGAACCTTTGAGATGCATGCAAACAAGCATTGGGCTTCTGGCAGATGTCTGCAAATTTGGGCATGTTTTTCAATTACAGTTGTGGAAATGGATTGCAAACATATTAACTGTATGAGAGTGGGTTCCTCACGGAGAGGAACAGACTTCAGAAACACTACATCAAAAACACAACATACATCAGGTGTCAATGCCATACAGCCTCTAGAGATGGACACAACCAGGAAAATTTTTTTTCGAGTTGTCGTGTGTCGGAGCCGGCCCGTTTCGGCTCGTTTCCGTTTTTCGCGAATTTTTTCAAAAATTTGTTATTTCATTTGTCGTTTTTTTCATCTGTTGTTAGTACTGGTTTAGGGGGGGTAGCGGGCTCCTGGAGGCACCTCTGTGGGGTGGGTGCCTCCTCTGGCCCACTACAAAATGGCATGCATAGCCAATTGGATATGCATACCATTTGCAGCAGTGAGACACCTCTCTTTTTTGGGTGCCTCTGTGAGTCACAGGCTATAGTGCGGCGCTTCTGCGCTGTGCACTGCAGTAGTGGGGAAGGCTCCCTCACTCTGTGCGCTCTGTGGTCCACTAAGAAGGGAAGTGTACTTGCGTGTGTAGTGCAATGTGAGTACACAGATCTGGCTTAGGGTTAGGGTTAGTGCAAGGGCTAGGCTTAGGGTAACAGGTAAGGTTACGGTGAATTAGTGGGGTGCACCTCTGGGTGCCTCTCTGACCCACTAAATGACAGTGTACTGGCGTATGGGTTAGGCTTAGGTTTAGGGTTTGGGTTCGGGCTAGGGTTAGTGGGCTTTTTATGCCCGACTGGCACATCCCAGAAGTCTCTCAGTCAAAACCTGGCCAAGTGGCCATGCGATTGGTGGAATGGCTCCAAAAATTTGCATGGTCACTCCCATGGCCAGCCCATCATTGTGCAGGTGTAAAAAATAAAAATAAAATAAAATAAAATAAAATCAATGGAGAGGAGGACAGAGGAGACATTTTGTTGCAAGAAAAACCCACTGCTACTGTAAAAATTCTGGCAGTTTTAAAATAGCAATTTTCACATGTTTCTGTGGTGCTTTGGTGTGTTTTTGGACCACGACACGATTTCAAAAAAAATATTGCACCACATGGCATGGCGAGTTGGCGAAACGACGAGGATGCCCCCCAGCCCCCACCAGAGCAGCCCAGGACAGGAGGGGTGGAAGGCTGGGGACCCCCCCCCAGAAACCACCCCTCTGGTAGGTGCACTCTCAGACAGGCAGGCATATTTTTGCCTGCTTTTTTGGCCGGGAATCTGGGTTTTTAAAACTTTTTTTCTGTGCCGCTTGAATGGCGGTGGCTGGCGGCGAGTCCGGCTTGTTGCAAGTTGTGACTCCAGACGACGAGGATGCCCCCCACCAGAGCAGCCCAGGACAGGAGGGGGGGAAGGCCGGGGACCCCCCCCCCTCGAAACCACCCCTCTGGTATGTGCACTCTCAGACAGGCAGGCATATTTCCGCCTGCTTTTTTGGCTGGGAATCGGGTTTTTTTTTTACTTTTAAAAACTTTTTTTCTGTGCCGCTTGGCATTGCGCGATCGCCGCGATGCCAGGAATGACCATGACAAATCAGACCCAATTTTTCTTTAGTCGGTTCGAGTTCGAGTTCTGGCGGAGTAATTGTCGTTACCGTTTCCGTTACATAACAGAAACGAGGAACGGAAATGGAAACGGGAATTTCGCTAAGTCGTGCCCATGTCTAATAGCCTCCAACGTTTAATTACAGTGTTAGTTGCCACAGGATCCGTTGCTGTAACAGTTACCATTATCACAAAGTATTCGAGTAGACCTTCAACCTGAGGACTTTCCTAAAGACAAATGGCCACCGTCACATAGATCTGTGTCCCCCATTTCATTTTGAGGACTGAACCTCATCAGTGAGAGAAAGACGCCACAAAAATGGCCCAAGTCTCAGTTAACAACATATGTTCAGTGTAAATTGAAAGGTGCCATCTTACCCATTTCTTAAGCAGAATTAGAAATAGGTATCAATATTCACAATATATCTTTCCTGCCACTGCTCCAGTCCCAACAAAAAGGTAAATATATTCTCTAAGGCTTTCACAGCCGGGATCTGATAGCTGGTGTGCATTTTTCAGGCTGTTTGGCCAGGTTCTAGAAGTTTTTCTTCCTGACATCTGCCATCTTCAGAGGGCAAAGAGCTCAGGGAACTAGAAGTTCTCTCTCTGCTTTGGGTTATAGAGTGAGTGAGACTGTGTGGTTTTAAAGTTGTGGGAAAGATGAATAACAAACAGCTAATGACACTCATCAACTGCAGAGAAGGATTGCTACCACCCCTGATTGCAATGAAACTTCTTAATCCATCCATCACAATACAATGACTAACACCTATTCTCCTGCACTGGATGGGTTTCCTCTTTCACACAACTTTAAAACCACACAGTCTCACTCATTCTATAACCCAAAGCACAGAGAGAACTTTTAATCCCCTGAGCTACTTGTCCTCTGAAGATGCCAGCCACAGAATCTGGCGAAATGTCAGGAAGAAAAATTCCAGAACACGGCCAAACCGCTCAAAAAACTCAAAACAGCTAAAAAGGTAAATAGTATATCACACAACTGTTAAGGATACAATTCTAGTTATCTATGAATTTATTGCAACTGGACTCAGAATTACAGTTTTAAGTTTCACACAGTCTGGATTTATGAAATGTAATAGGAAAGTTTTTTTAAAGGGGCTGCTAGGGAGAAATAGAATTTTACTGCACAAATTGATGACCCTCATTTTCCAAATTGTCTTTAAAATGGGAGGTCAAATTAGAAGTGGGAAATGCCTTTGCACTGGGATTCCTTGGTTTGATGGGGGAGAGACAATGGTGATTTAAGGAGAGAACAACGGGAGGGACAGATCTCTGTGTACGATATTCCTGCCTGTGAACTCAAGTGAAGGTCAAAGTGTCAATGGCTACATGAAGGTCAAATGAATTATTAACATGCTAGATTTTTAATCCAGCTTGATATTTTCATCTGCAGAGTTCCTGAGATCTGGTCCGTGTGGCATCTATCAAGTAACCAGGAGATTGAAGTTACAAAGAGAAGATAAATTTGTGGAAAAATGAAGACAGAGGGAGCATCCTTCCAAATTAAAAATAAAAATAAAAAAGAGCATACAATTTGTCTTTCCACTGTCTAAAAGTTGTGGGCACATGAAGAATCTGAGATGTCATTACCTTTAAAAAATTAAGAACTTGTTACTTTGATCAGGCCTGAATGCTACAGTGTCTAAGAACCCTGCTTAAAAGAAGTAGCAGACATAGTGCTTACCAAGAAGCTTCTGGAATCAATCTTCCAGAGAGACTCCAGCCATGTAAGGAATGACCAGGTTCTCCTCTGGGTCTCAAGCTGATCCATTGTTCATCTAGGTCAGGACACTGCTTTGTTGAAAGCCCACTTTGGATATCCACAGAACTTCTGAGTGTCAGAAAGGCATAAAGGATTTTTGGCACACACCACATAACCTGTTTACTTCAAACACACAAACACACAAAGTCAGAGACTCATTCACCCAAAAGACCTACAACCAAATCACAAGAGGAGTATTATAGTATATGTAGTCCACTGCAGTAAGGAGTGTGCAGAGGTCTACATTGGAGAAACCAAACAGCCACTAAACAGGAGGATGGCTCAATACAGGAGGGGCAACAGCTCAGGACCAGAATCAGTGGTCTACCTTCATTTGAAGGACAAAGGATACTCACCCAAAGATGAGGATTTACACATATTATACAGAGAAGATAGGTGGTTCAAGAGAGGGGTCAGAGAAGCCATTCATGTGTATATAGAAAGTCCTTCTTTCAACAGGTGTAGGGGATTTAGGCACAATCTGTCTGCCTCTTACCATTCAGCCCTTTCATTAATCCCCAGACAAATCAGAAGCACTTCACAACTCTACCAGCAAGGCCACAGTTGATCCATACTTAATGGGTGTTGGGAAGGTTTGGATAGGTGGGACCCTGGGCCATTGTAAACTTATGAGCCTATTTAAGCCACAGTCCACTAACAAGCCTATTCAGGCCACTGTCCACCTAATGAACCCATTCAGACCAAGGCAATGTGAAATCAAGGTTACTATAAATTGGAGGCTTCACCACTAACTTTCCTCAGACTGACAAAGCTACTTGGATAAGTTGTAAAATGCTTTGATCTCACAAGAAAAGAAGTCCAGTTGTCATGATTCAATTTCTCGGTTTACCATTCTGAGTATTTACTGATAAATTTTCTAAGCAACCATGTACATTTTTAAAGAGCTACAGAGTTATTGGTCTTTTAACAAGCATCAAAGCAATGTTTGGTTACTTAATTACAGTTTTGCACTGTCGTTGAACATGTTTTAATTTTCTGAATTAACAACTGAGAGCACAGTCAGAAGCTCACCAGGATTTAATGACTGCAATATAGTTGGTGTCATTTAGAACATTCAACCTTTCTGTTCTTGGCAGTAACTAAGCTCAGTGATTTAAAGTCATTTCCCCAGCTCCATATATTATTTTGGAATTAAGTATCCAAAACATTTTGAATAAAGTATGAAATGAGAAAATAATCTCTTGCCTGTTCCAAATGTGTGGGTGGTTAAGAACATGATATCTGTATTTTTAATGGGGCACGCAGCACGCAACAGAGGAAAAGTTTAATTTAAAGAAGAAACCACAGGCAAAACCCAAAGAAGCCACATTTAGAAATGTATTTAATCATCAACAGTTTCTGTGTTATGTTTTCCTCTATCATGCATTTCACATCATGGTAAGTAGATACAGTGTATTATATGGATGATACCTGATCATGCAGCCATCCAGCCATATAATTCAATTATTTAAAGAAAAAAAATCTCCCATGTTTAATGTAGGATATTGTGCTTTCTGCATCCATGATTCAAACCACCAGGAAATGGCTGAATGTTGTTAAACAATTTCATGCCCAAGTTGCTATCAGGAAAACAGATGCCAAGCTTTAGATAACAAAGGGCAGCCTGAATGTTTGCAACACCAATGGCAGTAGTCAACATGGTCTACAGAATACCTTCTTAGTGGCACGAAGCAAGAGAAAACCCCAGACTTTAACCTCTTTTTTTCATCAATCACTTTTTACCGGAGATGGGTGTGACTTCAGCCATGGGGCTTTGTACAAAGCCCTCCACACAACATCACAGGTGCCATGCAAACCTTTCACCCTCCTCCCTGACTGACTGGCCCACTCTCCGTGTGCCATTCACCACCAAGATCCTTCTTCTCTGGCAGTGTTCCAGTCCAGCTGGGTGCTCAGCCTGCCCTTCCCAACCCTCCCCCAGCAGCCAACCACTCCAATAAGGAGGTGGGAGAGGGATTCTTCCTGTGCAGATAAAGAGTGGTCACCTACTAGAGAGGTTGGGGAAGGACAGGCTGAGCACCAGGCAGACTGGAGTACTGCCAGAGAAGAAGGAACCTGGTGGCATGTGGCACAGTGAGTGGACCAGCCAGGAACGGGAGAGCGTGATAGGTCTGAATGGCAACTTTAGTGTCAGATGAAAGGCTTCAGACAGAGCCCTATGATTTAAGTCATACTATTCTCTACTTCTCACCCAAAATAAAGGAATCATCAGAACAAATGAACTAAATGCTTGAAATAACTAAAAAAAGGGGGGAGGGGGAGGTATGGAACTATATGTAAATACATTAATAGACCTGTCCAATTTTTCTCCAGTTTCATCCATGTTTGTGATTCTTATTTTGGACAACCAAAAATGTAATTTTCTAATACAGTAAAACATTGGCTTATGAGCATAATTCGTTCCAGAAACATGCTTGTAACCCAAAGCAATTGTACATCAAAGCAAATTTCTCTATAAGAAATAATGGAAACTCAGATGATTCATTCTGCAGCCCAAAATATTCATATAAAATGATTACAGTACTATACTATAATATAAAATTATAAATAAAATACAAAATAGAAATAAAAATAAAACTAATTTTAAAAATATGTAAATATAATGAAAAATAAAACAAAACGCTAAACTGCACTCACCTATGAAAAACTTTGTGACTGGTGTGAGGGAGATGAGGGAGGTGGCAGAGGCAGTGGCTAGGACCTCTGCACCACCAAAAGACACATCCCCAATGCCTTGTTAGCCCTGGGCAACCCCAAGAGAGGAGATTGCATTGCAGGGATGAGGGTGGTAACAGCAGCAGCTAGGAATGCTGTGCTGCCCACAGTCTCACTACCAATGCTCAGTCTGGTTGACCATGCAGCTGTGACAGCTGCTAGCACCCATCAACTGGCCATCCTTCCTTCCTTCCCAGAGAAAGTGAACTGGTTGACAGCTTCATTGCTCTCCCTTCCTCTCTTCTCCCTCTGCTTTAGATGCCTGGTGGAGACCGAGCATACAAGACAATCACCCATAATCCTGCCGGAGGGGAGACACAGAGTGAAAACCACCACTGGCTTGCTTGTGATTATGTGACCTGCTCCAGTGCTTGTATTGAAAGGCATTGCTTGATGATCAAGGCAAAATCTAGAAGATATGCTTGCTTGTTTTGCAAAACACTCATAGATAGGGATGGGCACAAAACAAAAATGAAATACTGATTTGTCAGTTCGTAGCATAACAAAATGAAACAAAATGAAATGAAATTATGAAGCAGCATTTTGTTACAGATGAAATGAAATTGGTTTTTTTTTTGTTAAAACTAACCATTCTGTTTGTCGGTAAAAGCTCCCTTACCTGCTTGGTTGTGTCCCTCCTCCTCCTCCTCCTCCAATGCTGCCACTGGAGCCATCACTGCCAACCAAGTGGCAAGTGGTCCTGGCAGGCTAGCCTAGGCCCACTACCGCCACTGAAGCCCACTTGCCAGCTGATGAGTGGGTCCGGCAGGCCAGCCTAGGCCCACCACTGCCGCCGCCAATGGAGCCCCACCAGCCAGCTAGTGAGTGGGCCTGACAGGCCGGGCTAGGCTCATCACTTGCCACCACAGCAGCTGCTGGAGCTCTCCAGCCAGCTGGCAAGCGGGCCATCAGGCAGGGCTATGCCCACTGTTGCCACAACAGCAACCACAGGAGCTGCCACTACTACGGCCAAAGACCAGAGAGTGAGTGGGGCCTGTGGGAAGCCTCCCTGCCACTGCCACAGCTGCCACAGCTGCAGTTGGAAAGGACCAGCTGGCCAAGCAGGAGGCCTTCCCATCCTGCCGCTCCTGCCATTGTCAATACCGTCACCAGAGAGGAGAGGGCGAGAGCCGACCCAGCAGACCAGCCTAGGCCCATCACAGCTGCCGCCAAAGCCACTGCCGCTGCCACCAGACCCCAAAAGGTAACGATGTGTTTCATTTAATTTTTTTTGTACATTTTTGTAAACATTCATATGAAATGAAATGAATGAAACACAGGGGGGACGAAACAGAATGAAACAAAACACCATTTTTCCATTTCATGCCCATCCCTACTCATAGACCAAGGTACTCATAAGCCAGGGTTTTACTGTATCTAGGTTGAGAATCTTCTTTTCCACAATATGCTGTAAAGGTCTGTAGGAAACTTAAGGAGGAAATTCTGGACAAAAAGGGTCTCACCCTGCAGGTCACCTGTTTCCAACCAAGGGGGCGACAAAAACAGCACTCGATGAACACCCTTGAGAAGGACATGAAATTGTCCTGCATTCACCCAGACCTAGCCCATGACCGCACCAAGTGGAGGGCCAAAACAAGAATAGCAGACCCCACCACCAAGTGGACAAATGTGAAGAAGAAGAAGAAGAACATAAGAACATAAGAACATAAGAAGAGCCATGCTGGATCAGGCCAAAGGCCCATCTAGTCCAGCTTCCTGTATCTCACAGCGGCCCCACCAGATGCGTTTGGGAGCGCATGAGACTAGATATCTGTCTCCTGATACCACTCCCCTGCATCTGGCCCTTGAAGTGCCCTGGTTTCTCCATCATGGTTTGTAACCTGTGATGGACTTTTCCTCCAGGAATCTGTCCAATCCCCTTTTGAAGGCATCCAGGCCAGATGCCATCACCACATCCTGTGGCAGGGAGTTCCATAGAATTACAACGCGCTGGATGAAAAAATATTTTCTTTTGTCAGTTCTTACTCTCCCAGCACTCAACTTGAGTGTATGTCCCCTAGTTCTGGTATTTTGGGAGAGAGAGAAGAGCTTCCCTCTATCCACTTTACTCATACCCTGCATTATTTTGTATGTCTCAATCATATCCCCCCTCAAGCGCCTTTTTTCCAGACTAAAGAGGCCCAAATGTTTTAGCCTTTCTTCATAAGGGAGGTGCCCCAGCCCAGTAATCATTTTAGTCGCTCTCTTCTGCACCTTTTCCAGTTCCACTATGTCTTTCTTAAGATGCGGTGACCAGAATTGTACACAATACTCCAGGTGGGGCCTTACTATTGTTTTGTATAATGGCATTATAATGTTGGCTGTTTTTTTTCAATCCCCTTTTTGATAATCCCTAGCATGGAATTGGCCTTCTTCACTGCTGCCGCACATTGGGGAGACACCTTCATGGAGCTGTCCACCAACACACCAAGATCTCTTTCCTGATCCGTCACAGATAACTCAGAGCCCATGAGTTGATAGATGAAGTTTGGATTTTTTGCCCCAATATGCATTACTTTACATTTGGTTACATTAAAACGCATTTGCCATTTTGTAGCCCATTCCCCCAGTTTGGAGAGATCCTTCTGGAGCTCTTCACAATCTTCTCTGGTTTTCACCACACAGAAAAGTTTTGTGTCATCTGCAAACTTGGCCACCTCACTGTTTATCCCTGTCTCCAGGTCATTTATGAACAGATTGTAAAGCACCGGTCCCAGGACAGATCCCTGGGGCACACCGCTTTTCACTTCTCTCCATTGTGAAAATTTCCCATTGACACCTACTCTTTGTTTCCCGGATCTCAACCAGTTCTCAATCCATAAGAGGACCTGTCCTCTTATCCCCTGA
>JAHTLZ010000122.1:1754759-1772634 GCA_023846285.1 Phrynocephalus versicolor
GAAGAAGAAGAAGAAGAAGAAGAAGAAGAAGAAGAAGAAGAAGAAGAAGAAGACTGTAAAGGACTGTGGGAAATGGAATAACTTAATCTCCATAGACAATATCAGTATTCTGTCTGGTTTCCATATACGAGAGATATTGTCCACAACTTTAAGGGTTGGAGAATTATATCCACATTAAAATCTGAGGGGCTAATAGATAGCACTGACACACTCTTCTAGTAAACTGTTTGGCACCTGATAGTTTTCTGCCAAACACTAGGGGAAAAACTGAATGTTTTCTTCCTGCACTGACTCTCCTAGCAGAGATTGCCTATCTAACTGTGTTCATGGTCATGTTAGTGGTGTAAGGATGGGAAACAAGTCTGAAGCTGGGAATGTGTTGTTGAAGTGTTTGATAATAATAATAAAGGCTTCTTTAAATATGTTAGAAGTAGAAAACCTGCCAGAGAACCAGTTGGCCTTCTGGATGGTGAGGGAGGAAAAGGGGAGATTAAGGAGGACTTGGAAATTGCAGAGAAATTAAATGAGTTCTTTGCATCTGTCTTCACGACAGAAGACCTTGAGAAGATTCCACTGCCTGAAAGGCCCCTCTTGACTAAAGGTTAAAAGAGAGGATGTTTTAGGACTAATTGATAAATTGAAGATTAACAAGTCGCCGGGCCCAGATGGCATCCACCCAAGGGTTATTAGGGAACTGAGAAATGAAATTGCAGATCTCTTAACGGTAATATGCAACTTGTCTCTTAAAACAGCCACAGTGCCGGGGGACTGGAGGATAGCAGATGTCACACCAATTTTTAAAAAAGGAAGGAGGGGGGACCCGGGAAACTACAGGCCAGTTAGCCTTACATCTGTCCCAGGGAAGATGGTGGAAAGCCTCATCTAAGAGAAAATCTTACAACACGTAGAAGAACAAACCTTGCTGAGAGAAAATCAGCATGGCTTCTGTAAGGGTAAGTCTTGTCTGACAAATCTTTTAGAATTTTTTGAAAAGGTCAACAGGCATGTAGATTTAGGTGAACCGGTGGATATAGTCTATCTGGATTTTCAAAAGGCTTTTGACACAGTCCCTCACCAAAGGCTGCTGAGAAAATTGCACAGTCAGAGGATAAGAGGGCAGGTCCTCTTATGGATTGAGAACTGGTTGAGATCCAGGAAACAAAGAGTAGGTGTCAATAGGAAATTTTCACAATGGAGAGAGGTGAAAAGCGGTGTGCCCCAGGGATCTGTCCTGGGACTGGTGCTTTTCAATCTGTTCATAAATGACCTGGAGACAGGGATAAGCAGTGAGGTGGCCAAGTTTGCAGATGACACAAAACTTTTTCGTGTGGTAAAAACCAGAGAAGATTGTGAAGAGCTCCAGAAGGATCTCTCCGAACTGGGGGAATGGGCTACAAAATGGCAAATGTGTTTTAATGTAGCCAAATGTAAAGTAATGCATATTGGGGCAAAAAATCCAAACTTCATCTATCAACTCATGGGCTCTGAGTTATCCGTGACAGATCAGGAAAGAGATCTTGGTGTGTTGGTGGACAGCTCCATGTGGGTGTCTCCCCAATGTGTGGCAGCAGTGAAGAAGGCCAATTCCATGCTAGGGATTATCAAAAAGGGGATTGAAAAAAAACAGCCAACATTATAATGCCATTATACAAAACAATAGTAAGGCCCCACCTGGAGTATTGTGTACAATTCTGGTCACCGCATCTCAAGAAAGACATAATGGAACTGGAAAAGGTGCAGAAGAGAGCGACTAAAATGATTACTGGGCTGGGGCACCTCCCTTATGAGGAAAGGCTAAAACATTTGGGCCTCTTTAGTTCGGAAAAAAGGCGCCTGAGGGGGGATATGATTGAAACGTACAAAATAATGCAGGGCATGAGTAAAGTGGATAGAGGGAAGCTGTTCTCCCTCTCCCAAAATACCAGAACTAGGGGACATCCACTTGAATTGAGGGCTGGGAGAGTAAGAACAGACAAAAGAAAATATTTTTTCATCCAGCGCGTTGTTAGTCTATGGAACTCCCTGCCACAGGATGTGATGATGGCATCTGGCCTGGATGCCTTCAAAAGGGGATTGGACAGATTCCTGGAGGAAAAGTCCATCACAGGTTACAAACCATGATGGCGATGTGTAATCTCCAGGCTTAAAACCGGGGTACTTCAAGGGCCAGATGCAGGGGAGTGGTACCAGGAGACAGCTATCTAGTCTCATGCGCTCCCAAATGCATCTGGTGGGGCCACTGTGAGATACAGGAAGCTGGACTAGATGGGCCTTTGGCCTGATCCAGCATGGCTCTTCTTATGTTCTTATGAAGGGAATCTGACATGTATCACGTGACATAAGGGCAGGAAGGATCTGACAGCTGAGATACACCTTCATCATCTGATTCCCTTCATATACAATATGGGAATTGCAGACATCACAGCATTGTATGAAATCCTGATGCATAGCATAGAAAGTTTCATTTAGAGTAGGCCTATGTCAATTCATGGAACTTATTTATGGAAGAATAGAATTTCCAAAAACCCACTGATTAAGTAGGCCTACTCTAGTTGTGATTTACTATGCTGAAACAAGATTTCAGCCACTGTGCAGCAAGTCATACAACCAAGGATGGAAAATGAAAGAGTAAGACTAATGTTGAAAGGCAAATCAAGGAGATGGGTGTATGGCAGGAAGCAGTATGATAATGATTAGAGATGGGCATAAATTAGAAAAATTGTGATTCAGTTTGAGTCATCATCACAGTAGATGAATCCGAAAGAACAAGTGTACATTTTTTCTGATCAATTGATGAATAGATTTGTAATTCATTTTTTATTATAAAACCCTATAAAATGCCTCCCAAAGTGCCCATAGTCTCCAAAATTTCAGAGAGGCCTCTACCAAGTCTCCTCCACAATCCCGATGAATTTGGTAAAGATTGCATTGGTGAAGATTGCACCTATCACAGGGGACCCTACCCAACCCGCGATAATTGAAAATCCACAATATGGGGATGCTGAGTCAGGTCAGTAATGGGGGGCATGGCACTGCCCTGAACAGGCCTCCAACAGGCTTCCCAGGCCCCAGAAGTGGTTACTTGCAATCCGGAAATCACTTCCATTTTTTCAGAAGTCACTTCCGGTTTGTCAGAAACCACTTCTGGGGCCTTTGACAGGCCCGGGAAGCCAGTTGGAAGACCATTTGGGGCAGCCTGTCAGGCCTGGGTTAAGTGCAGTAGGCCTCAAACAGGCCCAAGCAGCTTACCCAAGGGGCCCTTGCTTTTCATATACTGTACCAGGACCGCAGTATATGAACTGTGAAATGGCGGGAGACCACTGTACTGTATTTTTTCATCTATAAGATGCCCCATGTAGAAAACAACCCCCATTTTTCCAACCTATAGCTACAGTTTTGTAACAAAACAGTTCTCTCCTCAGCTTACTTCCATGTACAAGATAACCCTCAATTTGTAGTCTAACAATTTTAGTCAAAAATATTATCTTAAACATGGGAAATATTGCATATGGCCACAAAGTGTCTCCGTAGGAAAGTGCCCTTTAGCAACTGACTCTTTGTGAGTCTGTAACTTGGACATCAGAAATCCAATATCCGCCAGACTTGGAAAAATTGTAGAGGAAGATATAGGGTGGCATCCCTGCTATTCTGGTGTCTCTAGGTGCCTTGGGAGGCATTCCATAAATGAATGAATTGACAATACAACATCTTTAAAAATGCATTAATTTGTATTTGTCAGGGGCATGGATTTGTATGAATACAAACCAACAAATTAGCATTTTCATGATTTTTTCAATTCATTTTAACTTCATCTAAATATCCAATAAGGACCAGCATCTGTCATTATCACACAGTGACTGGAACACCAAGCCAGCATGAGGTCTAATCTTATAATCTCACAATGGTCTGGGCGTAACCATATTCTTGAGTCTTCTCTCCAATCTAGATGTGTACAGCTCTTTTCCTTCCTCCAAAGGAGAAATGTGTATTTGTTTCTTTAGAAAGAAGGCTCCAACTTCCCCCCCCCCCAGGATTTGGCAAAGCTTGTGATGTTCTTAACATCCCTGGATAGTTTTTAATGGATGAGCAGGACTTCCCCCATTATCCGAAGGCACCTCTGCTTTTGAAAAATAACCCCTCCTGGGCCTAAAAGAAGCTTTATGGGATCCCCTGATTTTGGAAGCTAAGCAGGGTCAGCCCTGGTTAGTACTTGGATGGGAGACCACCAGGGAATACCAGGTGCTTTAGGCACCTGGAGTAGGAACTGGCAAGCCACTCCAGTATTCCTGCCATGAAAACTCCATGGACACGGGGTCACAAAGAGTTGGTCACGACTATAACGATGCAACACCCACAAGAAAGCAAAATTGTCCCATCCATGCAGGGGGGCTTTTTGTGTTTTTGTTGCATTTTAAATTTGAGTATCAGCGCATGGCAACATGCAATGCTAAGGGTGTATTGGGATGGTGCATGCAGCCCACAGACCACATTTTGCCCGAATAGGTAGTCTCACCTGGAACTTTAGGGCCTTGCTTGAGCCAGGTGTTGATGGTGAGATTCTTTGCTGCACTTTGCTGTAAATCCAGTGGATTGCAGTGAGGGGTACGTCTGTGTAAGCACACCTAAGTGCTTACTGCAATGGCTACGACCATAGTTCCGATAAAGTGGGTATATACTCTGTGCTCTATTTGTGTCAGGGTAGAGTGAACTACAAACAGTTTTCTATTTAATGCAACAATGAAAAGCTACTATTTTGTTCATCATGTTTATAATTCATCAAAGAAATCTTCACGCATGCTGGGTTTGTTATGCTTATAATTACGATAAGCTTTCTGGGAAACTGAAAGGAAGCTGAGCCTCATTAAGAGACTTCCAGCTTCCACAAACACGTTCAACACACAGTAGCTGGTGTAAGATGTCCCTTAGGTTATAGATGCTGTAGAAGCTGAACATATCAGCTCAGTCTAGGCATCTGTAATGGGATGAATATGTTCAGAAGGAGTAAGTGTAATCCTTTTTTCAATCTCTGTGCTGCTTCACCTTGAAGCAAAACCACACAGGTACACAGGGTGTGGCATATTTTCTTCCTCTCACAGCACATAGCAGGTGTTTGGGTTAAGTGAACAACACTGGCCGGAGGGATTCTCTCTCTGACACACACACATCACTGCCAACCACAAATGCTCTTTCCCCATTGGTGCAAGTTGTAAAAGTTATAAAGATATAGAAATGCATTTTCCATCTGTATTGTCACATTTTGTTTGGCTTTATTTATTAATTTATTTTAGGGTATCATTACCCTGCCTTTCTCCTTGAAAAGGACCCAAGGCAGCTTACAGTAATGAGGGATAATATACAGTCCAGTACAATTTAAAGATATTCAAGTATTGAGAACTACAGCATCCTACATCATCAAAAGGCAACATTACATTAAAGCTACCAGAAAATGTGAGTAGTTAAAAAGACAGTAAAATTCAATGTAAGGTTATGAGTGAGGGAAACTAACATTGGGATCGGTCCCACGTCCCCTTAAAAGCAGTTTAAACTACCAGATAAACTGTGTCTAAAAATGCCATTCCCACGGCCATCGGGCTTTTTGAAGAAAAAAGAAAACGCGGTAATGCTCCCTTAAGCAAGGTTTCTGTGACTCACCTATGAGGTAAGGAATTTTTTGCGATGCTTTGAAAATCCAGCTTTTAAGGAGGCAGACGCCATGGGACCACGCAGATTATCCGGGTTTCTTTTTCTTTCTTTTTTTTGGCTGTTCCTGGGGCCGATGGGCTGTGTTTTTTTAAATTTATTTTCACCTTCAGAGAAACAGGAAGCTCTATCCAGTCCTACAAGCATTAATTTCCCCCAGAGAAGTGGTCTGTTTTTTCAAATGCTAGCGCCACCTGCTGGCCAAGGGGGCTGAACTGCACTTTACAATAAAAAAGCAGCTTTTCACATGAGAACTCTTGTCCTACATATTAAATCATGTGATGGGACGAAGAGGAAAAGCCGGACCTTCAGAAGATCAGGATCGAACCCCAGGTGTGACTACGACCAGAACATAGTGTCAATGCAAATCACAAAGTCTATAAACACAAAGTCTATGTGTTCATGTACGATAGATTCATATAAAAGTAACATAATAGGTAGTCCATCACTTAGGGCAAGTGTGCCTGAAGAGAAAGGTATTTGCCTGTTTCCAGAAAGACATAAGAGATGGGGCAGTCCTGGCCTCCAGTGGGAGGGAGTTCCAGAGTCTAGGAGCAGCAGCAGAGAAGGCCCTTTCATGTGTTCCCACGAGAAGTGCCTGTGAGGGTGGCAGGATGGAGAGAAGGGCCTCTCCAGATGACCTTAACACCTGAGCCGATTCATACTGTGAGATTCAATCTTTGAGGTAGCTAGGACCCAGGTCATACAGTGCTTTGTAGGTCAAGGTCAGCATGTTGAATTGTGCCCGTTAGCTGATTGGCATCCAGTGGAGCGGCTTTAATATGGGTGTAATGTGATCTCTGTACCTTGCCCCAGTCAGCAATCTGGCTGCTGCATTTTGAACCCATTGGAGTCTCCTGAGACTTTTCATTGGTAGCCCTTCATAGAGCACATTACAGTACTCTAGCTGGGACGTCACTAGGGCATATGTCACTGTGGCCAGAGCTGATTTCTCAAGAAACGGGTGTAACATGTGTACTAGCCTTAATTCTGCAAATGTGCTCCTGGCCACAGCCATGATCTGGGCATCCAAACTCAAGGATGAGTCCAAGAGCAACCCCAAACTGAATACCTCTTTTTTTCTTTTTTTTCTTTTTTTCTTTTGTAAATTGGAGGGTGATCCCATCCAGTACAGGTTGCATCCCTATCCCTTGTTCTCCCTTTCAACTGACCAGGAGCACCTCTGTCTTGTCTGGGTTTAGTTTCATTCATTCATTCATTCATTCATTCATTCATTCATTCATTCATTCATTCGTTTGTTTGTTTGTTTGCTGACCCAAGCACTGATCAGCTGGCACACGGTGCAAAAAAGCTACTCTGGGCAGTTTACAAACATATACAAAATATAACAACAGATTAAACAACTTAAAATAAAAAATAAAAACTAATCAATCAAACCAAATAATCAAATCATAACAATAAAAGGCACAAATAAACAAATAAGCACAAATACAAAAAATCAAAATGCTTGAACAATTCAAAGTTAGAACCAATTGAACCAACTGCATCCTCATCCAGTTCATTACTGCAGCTAAACACTCAAAGTTGATATAGTAGCTCCCTTAAAATCTGGAGGTGACGAGAGGTAAAGCTGGGTATCATTGGTATACTGGGGGCAGTTAACCCCAAAAGACCTGATAATCTCTCCCAGTGGTTTCACATAGATTTTAAATAACATAGGAGACAGAACACAACCCTGGGGGTCTCCACAGGTCAGCTGTCGTGGTGTCAAACATGAATCACCTAACACCACTTTCTGTGTTCTATCCTGCAGGAAGGACCAGAGCCATTTAATGCAGTACCCCCCATTCTCATATCAGAGAGACGAGTCAGGAAGATATCATGATCTAGTGTCAAAAGCAGCTGCCTAGATGCCCTAAACACATCCGATCTCACCTGATTTCGGAAGCTAAGCAGGGTCAGCCCTGGTTAGTACTTGGATGGGAGACCACCAGGGATTACCAGGTGTTTGTAGGTGCCTGGAGTAGGAACTGGCAAACCACTCCAGTATTCCTGCCAAGAAAACTCCATGGACATGGGGTCACAAAGGGTCTGTCACAACTGTAATGACACAACACAGTGTCAAAAGCAGCTGAGAGGTTTAGTAAAACCAAAAGGGCCACAGATCCCCGTATCCATTTCCCTGTGCAACCAGTACTGTCTCTGTCCCATAGACAGGTCTGAAGCCAGATTGAGCTGGATCCAGATAGTTTATCTCATCCAGAAACCTCTGGAGCTGCATGGCCACAACCCACTGTAGGACTTTCCCCAAGAATGGGGTATTCGATGCCAGTCAGTAATTGCTCAGTATCATTGGGTCTAAGGAGGGCTTTTTAAACAGTGGTTTTACTATTGCCTCGTTTAAGCATGCTAGAATCCTGCCCTGTTGTAAGGAGGTATTCACTACTCTTCCTAACTGGTCTGCTGTACCTTCTCTGGCAAGGATCCAACACACATGTGGTGACCCTCATCTCCCCAAGGGTCTTGACCATATTGTCTGGCTGTAGGAGGTGAAAGTCATCCATTAATATAGGACAAGCAGGGTGGGTCATTTTATTTACAGGCTCTGGGTCAATAGCTACATCCAAGGTAGCTAGGATCTCTTCAATTTTGGCTGCAAAGTGCTGTGCAAATTCTTCACAGAGAGATATAGCGTGCTCTGTTTATCCACCCATGGGTCAGCATATAGCAGACATTGACTATTTTGAAAAGCTCCGCTGGGCAATTTTGTGCCAAATCAATGGTGGTAGAGAAAAATGATTTCTTTGCTGCCTCCACTGCCTTGGAATAAGTCTTCCAAAGGCCTTTCACTGTTTCTTCGTCTTTTTCAATCTGGGTTTTCTGCCAACGCCTTTCAGCTCTACTGGCCCCCCCATTTCAATTTTGCCAGCTCCCTAGTAAACAATGAGTCTGGCCCAAATGGTATCTATCTCAACCCATCCTTCAGGCCACAACTTACACCTGGTGTGGATCCCTCCCACTGGTGCTGCCTGGGCCATTTTTAAAGGCCAATTTGGGTCTGTTTTGAGGAAGGAGATGTTTAGGAGCTATCTGGTCAATGACTTTGTTCATTTCCCCATTCCAGAGTTCAACCAAGGATTCAATAGAATCACCCATCAGAGAGGTAGGGAACTCCCCAAGGGTGGTTAAAAATCATCTGGATTCATCAATAGAAATGGGCACGGAACAGAAAAAATCTGTCTCATTTTGTTTCTCATTTGGGGAAGGGGGTTTGTTTTGTATAAAATTAGTTTTTTTAAATCTATTTTTTTCATATTTCCTTTAGTATGCAATTTTTTTTTTTGCCACTCCAAGTGCTGATCAGCTGGCACGGGGGGCTGCGGGTGGCAAAATAAATGTTTAAAAATCTTGCGCTTTCCCCCCACCCCTTCTGGGGGAAAGAAGGGGATTTTTAACCTTTTTTTTGCCACCCAAAACCTTTTTTTTTGCCACCCACCGTGTGCCAGCTGATCAGTGCTTGGTCCAGCAAAAAAAAAGTTTAACAGCCTGCAGTTTCACTCACCTGATTGGGTGTGGGGAAACCGTGGGCTTTTTAAACATTTGTTTAATGGTTGGGTGGGCAGTTCAGTGCAAGAGCCCAGAACTGCCCACCCGACCATTCTCAGAGGGCTCCTGCTGAGCTGTGGGCTGGGCCCCTTTAAAAATGGCCCAGGTGGCACCAGTGGGGGGGATCCACACCAGGTGTAAGGTGTGGCCAGAAGGATGGGTTGAGATAGATACCATTTGGGCCAGACTCATTGTTGACATGGAGGTCATGAAGTCTTTGGACACCCCTGACAGAGTTGCTGCAGTATGGATGTTAATGTCCCCCAGAACAATGAGCCAAGGGGACTCCAACATCAGCCCAGTTATCAGTTCAGTAAGCTGAGGTAGAGAAGTTGTGTCACGGGAATGGTGATATACCAAAAGTACTCCTATTTTGTCCCTGGCTCCTACTTTCAAAACAAGTAAATTGGGGAACATGGCATCTAGCAAGAGGGATGGAGTTGTGGTAGACTATTGCCACTCCTCCTCCACCACCACCCCGGTCTGGCCTGTTGTTCCACAGAGAAACCCAGAGGACAGAGCTGAGTGAGGTTGACATCCCCAGGCTCATCCAGCCAAGTCTCTGTGATGCAAGTGAGGTCAACATGTTCTTGCAGGATCAGGTCCTGAATGATTTTTGATTTCCCATTCACTGACCTTGCATTTACCGACAAAGTTTTCAGTCCAGGGATCCTGTCACCACGTTTTTCAGAACAATTCAAATTTGTATGTACCTTGGGAGTTATCAATACCCTGTAGTCCTTCCTTCTTCTGTAGTGCTGAAGAACGTTAAGATGGCCATGTCTTCCATTACCCAAAACAGTAACAATAGGCTTTCCTACGTTGCCTTGCATGTTGTTTTACCCTGGTATCTGAGCAGTCTCTGTGGCACCAATGGCAGTGTAAACTTTTGGTACCTGGGAAGAGCGGGGGGAGGGGATGAGAAGCCTGGTTGCCTCCTCCTAGTTCTAGCTGCTAGGGTTGTAAGTTCTTGTCTTAGTCTCTCAGCAAGCATGGCTTTCTCCCATCTTCCTGCCTTTTCTGGCTGCCCTTACAACTTTAAGGTACCTGGGAAGAGAGGCTTTGAGCCCTTTTACATGACCCCTAATTCGGATCCCCACAGCCAGATATAATGTGGGTTTTGTTCCTCTTCCTGTGTTCCCACCCTTCCGCACTCCATTGCTTCTGTCTGTGGTGAGGGGAGGGAGAAAAAAAGGGAGAAAAAAATGCAGGCTCACCTCCGCCTGCCGTGGGAGCAGCCTCATAGGGATTCCTGTCTGTTAAAGGGGCGGCGAGGAGATCCCAGCATCCACAGTTTTATAATCCGCATCAGAATTTTTTTTACCTCCGGAGACCAGGTACTTATAAAGTGCTCTGGGGCACGCTTAAGTGGGCGTGGGCGTACTTTTTTTTTTTTTTAAAGTCCGATGCTGGTGGGAAAACAATTTTATGCTCCAGATCTGGAAGTGTTCTGCAGCAAATTTTAAGGGTTGTGTAAAAGGGCTCTTTGTTAGTTGTTGCCAATCAAGAAAGCCAATTTAGGTGAAAAACAGAGCTGGGCAAAATATAGCTCCTAGTTTTTGTACTTAAAAGCTTCCCTCCACCTCTCTGGAGGGCGAGGTGTCCATTTTTGTTGTTTTTGTCCCCACATTAGAATAATAATCAACTTTCAAATGAAGGTGTGGGTGACACAGAAATGGGGGCATGTGCTATGTGTGTGATGTGCCATCAGTTGGAACATACTTAAGTAATGCTCATAGGGTTTTCAAGGGAAATGAGATATTTAAGGAATGGTTTAAACAATGGCACTGTCCCCACAGTAAGCTTCCATGGCTAAGCTAGGTCCCCTGAGACGCAGCCTGTAGTTTTATCCACTCTACCACATTGGGCATCCAATGCAGCATGTATAATATATACATATATCTAAGAAGAAGAGTTTTGGGAAGCGTTCTGCATTTATTTATATAATGGAATGATATGCTCAATGTAAAGAGTGCAATGTGAGTCCCGTTGTCTGTCAGCATCCTGTGCAGCAATTCGGTGCAGGTACTTTATTATCTGTGCACTGGACTGTGATACCTCATTTCATACCTCATTTCCTATTCTAATATGTCTAACTGTAGATTGTGCATCCAGCAAATTGGGTTGCACAGCAGCAAACAAGACGTTCACATCTATGTGCTGTGTTTCAGAGGTCAAGTTAATTCAGATCATCTTCTTCATCATCAGAAACCACAACACTGCAACATGAAACCCCTAGTCCTTTGTGCCTTTTGATTTATCGTATGCTCAGACATCCTCAAAAACGTCACCACACTAATTGGGCTTGGCCTGGGATTTCCATTTAATTCCTTCTGCAAGATTACCTTAGCACATCTGGCAAAAATTAGATAAACAGATTAGTTCTGGTTCTGTTGCCAGTTAATTTTCTCCAAGTCCCTGCCCTCACTTCTCTGCTGCTGAGGAGAGAGATAAATTCCAATAGGAATAAGTGTTCTCATTATTGGCGCTGGTTTGCCATTGCACAGTTTGTGTCAAGTGTAATTAGATTTCAAGAACTCCAGGTTCATAATTTGTGACAATAGAAGTGTATGCTGATGATGCATTTCTCTACTGACTACAACTTGGCCAATGAAAGGAATCTCACTCTAATCCACAGCTGTATGTCGCCTGCAGTTTTATTGAAACCATAATCAGCCTAACCCATGCTACATCTCATCCACATAAAGATCATTCTGTGACTTAGCCAAAAAAAAGCTATATATCACTTAAAGTATGTACTGTTCTTTAAAACAAAACAAAAAATCAGCCCTTAACTTTTGACTGCTTACTTTTTCAAAAAGGACCAACAAAGAACAATGTTAAGCTAGGTTGTCAAGCTTAACTTTGCAAATCATTTCAAAGAAATAAAAATGTTGCAGAGTAATGGTTGCAGCTAGCATTGATCATTAATCTAAGGCCATGGTGAGTAACATATGGCCTTGGGGCTTCATATAGCTCCCAAGGCTCTCAAACCCCTTAGTCCTCAGTCTCCCAGATTCTTGGCCTCTTTAAATAAATAAATAAATAAATAAATAAATAAATAAATAAATAAATAAATAAATATCCTGTCATAAAATGGTCTATATCTACTCCTGGAAGCTCCAAAAAAAGGAAAAAGAAGAATGTTGCACCCTTTAAATTGGCTGAATGGCTTCCATGCACTGTTATAAAATAAAATAAAATAATAAAATAAAATAGATATTTTTAAGAAAGTCCATGTGTCAGTAGAGCATCTCCAGTTTTATTGTTTTCCATTCATTTTTATTTTTGGCAGTCTCCGTGGCATTTGAAAGATCACGAGGGAAGAAAACGGGCCTGGACCTACCAAACTGGTCCACCTCTGTGCTTAGGCATGATCTTTGTTTGTTTGTTTGCTTGTGTTTGTCTGTTTGTTTATGAAGTGGTTTATAGGCCAGAGCTGGGAAACTGGCTCAAAGACCTGAGCAGCAAACTCAGCCAGCTTGACGGTGCTGGAGGGGAGGCATTGCCACACCTTAGAAGCATCAATGTCTCCCTGGATGAAGCTCTAGCTGCTTTGTTTCCTTCTCCCACGTCTGCTCCATTTATGAAAGCAAGGAAGCCTGTTGCACTCAGGAAGTGCTTCAAGAAATAGCTGGTACTATGTGGACTCTGCTCAGCTGGAGTGTTTGGCAGCCTTCCACTTTTTTCTGGGCAGGAGACAAAGCTGGCTAGCTATCTGCATATATATACCCAGACCCTGTTCCGTTTCCCTTCGGACTTAGGAAGCAGGGTAAGAGGACTTCAGAAAACTTCACTGGAAGCAAGCTGGATTTAGCCTACAGCACAAAATCAACTCTGAGCCACGTTAAGCAAAATTGTCTGCCTAATGCTTTAATGTAAATGTTAATGATGGCTTTTGCTTTGTTCCATGAACTACAGATTAGAAGCCTTGAAGATCTATGTTCACCCTTTTCAAACCATCAGCTAGTCTTCCTGTGCTCAGTGTTGTGTGTTTGCTTTTCCAAGGGACAAGGATGCTAGTTTTGTGGAGAGCAATTTGCACAAATTACCGAGAGCCCAGTCAATAAAAAAACACTCCTTGTGTCATTCTCACACATGGGGGATGGCATCTTATCTTCTGGAGCTTGAAAATCCATTATTTCATTGAGGCAAACAAAGAATTTAGCCGATTTATTTAATAATAAATAAATAAATAAATAAACCTGGAAGCAATCCATTGAATGACCTACCACTACATGAAAGTTTCAATGTTTGTGCACAAAATGCTTTTTTGTCTCTGTATTTGATTCACATTCTCTACTTGAAAGAAAGAAAGAAAGAAGATTAAGTGATTATACAGAGCCATCCAATCTATAAAATCGTAATTAATTTCAAATAGCCCAGCAGCCACCACACATAAACAAAACCTCCCAGTGCTTGCATCCTGCTTGCACCTTTGAGAGCTGAAGGTAGGCTCAGCAACATGCTGCAGAGTAGGACAACACAGAAGAAACTCAGCAAAGCAATAAATGACCATAATGGAATCTAGAAGGTTTGTGTGTGTGTTTTAAAAAAATTGAAGGCATAAAAACGAACACAGGCTAAGCAAATTCTTAAGTCTTTACCAAAACTTGCAATTTTATATTTAAAAGGAAGAAAATGTAGGGCTAAACTGGGGATGGGAATAGGAATGCGTATGTACACACTGGATAATGGTGGCACCCTGTAGCCTCCGAGATTTTTATGAACAAAAGATTAATGTCTGTACAGAGCTGGGCAACTGTACTTGGCTGGAACCCAGTCGCAGAGTTCTCATATCCAGACATTGTGATAAAATCAAATACAAAATATTGGTAGCTTGATATAAAACCAAATTACCAATCACATGAGTTCTAGAACCACTTTCAGGCACATGTAGTCACAGTGCTTTATACAGACTTTCAGAGAAGTCGCCTTGTGTGTGACAGCATTTGGGGTATAGCTCATACACATGCCCACAGAGTTTAGTTCTATATGTAACCAGACATGTGCTCAGAGTGGACTTGGCCCATTGACATGACCTGTGTCTTGTTCTTTTCCCTTTGACGTATTGATAATATGTTACCAACATTTTGTTTTTCCATTGTGCTTAAACTGGTTGTAAAATGCAAAAATAGGCCCAAATCCCTTCAAATGACTTTTAAAAGTAATATTTTAGGATAGTAATACTGTATTTAAATTTTTTTCATCATGACAAGGACCTTGCAATACTGCCAGTCACTGTATTGTTTTCAAAACTCGTTGCTCTAAAAATTAACAACTTCCAGGTAACATTTTTAGTTATATGTTGTTCCACGCCATGGTTTTTATCTTGCATTGAAATTTCTACAGTGCTAGTTGCGTATTTTTTGGGGAAGTGGTATGGCACTATTTCAAAGTCATGCTCCCGCTAAATAAATATATATATAAATATATAAATATATAACACATCTCTGCTATTAAGGATAACTGAAGAAGAATGTTTGCAAAAGATACTAAGACTGAAAGGCTGGTTGGGAAGAGATGCAACTTCAAGTAAGCAGACTCTCAGGCTATGAAGGCCTATGAAGGACATGCTCTAGCACTTTGCAGAAGCAAGGCAATTGCTTTCAAAATAGATGTAATAAAAACTGTGGTTCAGCTGGTTAGAATTCTGGAAGGCATTAAAACACAAACCACCATGGCTAAGTCATGACCAATTGCTGCTGAAGGGTTATATATGGGTGGTGAAAAGTCTTCCAACCAACTAAGTTGATCTGGGCCCAAACTGTGATGCTGAACAAACAGTACTCCAAAACTTCAGACTTCTTTAGGACAAGTGAAAAGCTGTCCAGGAGAAATAGAGTTTCTTGGGATGGAAAATCATGTGCTTATACAGTAGTGTTTCTATCTTGTCTTTATAAATTTATTATTTATTATTATTTGTTTGTTTGTTTCATTTGTATACCGCCCATCTTCCAAACAGAACTCATCTTCCAAACAGAACTGGGCGGTTCACAGCAAGTTAAAAACAACAATATCAACAAAAAGAGGGGCAAAACTCTCAGCAAGATGCATCTGGGGGTGGGAAGAATTAAATTAAATTAAATTAAATTAAAGGTCGCCATATGCCTCCCTGAAGAGCAAAGTTTTCAAAGCCTTCTTGAAGGCGACCAGGGACTGTGCAAGGCGCAGCTCACTCAGTAGATGGTTCCACAATGAGGGGCCCACAACAGAGAAGGCGCGGTTGTGTGTGACTGACGTCCGCGCCTCCTTAGGAGTGGCCACCCTGAGTGAGCGTGCCTGCGACATACGAGTGGGCCTGGCCTCAGGTGACCTCTGGGAAATACACTCTGACAGGTATTCAGGACCCAAGCCGTGGAGGGATTTGAAAACCAAAACCAAGGCCTTGAATCTTATCTGGAGAGCCACGGGCAGCCAATGCAGGTGTGCCAGAACTGGGGTGATGTGATCGTATCTGTGAGCACCCACCACCAGTCTGGCCACCACAATCTGCACCCACTGGAGTCTCCAGACAAGGGTCAAGGGCAGCCCCACGTAAAGTGTGTTGCAGTAATTGATCCTCGAGATCATGAGGGCCTGAACAACTGTTCTCAGGGAGGACTCATTGAGGTACGGATGGATCTGGGTGATCCTGCGGAGGTGGAAAAAAGTGGCCCTGGAGACTCCCTTCCAGGGAGAGGGCTGAATCCAAGATCACACCCAGATTCTTGGCCCTGTCCGTAGGCTGCAGGGAAACTCCCCCCAGACTAGGGAGGGAAGAACAGAACCTCAGTCTTCTCTGGGTTCAGTTTGAGCCTGTTGGTCCTGGTCCATTCCAAGACTGCCTCCAGGCACAGATCAAGGGAGCGTACTGCCTCCACTACAGAAGTAGAAAAGGAGAGATAGAGCTGCATATCATCAGCATACTGATGACAGCAAACTCTAAATCTCCTGATGACCTCCGCCAGTGGCCTCATATAAATATTGAACAGCATAGGGGAGATTGCCGACCCCTGGGGCACCCCACAAGGGAGCGTCCAAGGAGCCAACAACTCGTCCCCCACCTGAACCTGCTGGTACCAGCCATCGAGGAAGGAACTGATCCAGCAGGTTACCGTGGTCGATGGTATCAAAGGCCACTGACAGATCAAGGAGGACCAACAGGGAGGAACACCCCCTGTCAGCCTCCCTGAGGAGGTAATCTTGCAGAGTGACTAGGGCAGTCTCGGTCCCCCGAAGCGGCCTGAACCCGCACTGGAAGGGATCCAGGATATGATTTTCCTCCAGGTAAGACTGGAGCCGGACAGAGGCCACCCTCTCAACTACCTTGCCCAGGAAGGGAACAATGGCGATCTGGCGATAGCTGGCCAAATCGTCCGATGCCAAGCCGGGCTTCTTTAAGGTGGGCTTCACCACTGTCCCCTTCAGGCAGGAAGGAAAAATTCCTTCCCTGAAGGAAGCGGTGGCAATAGAAGAAGCCCACTCTGGCATGCTCCCTCCAGCGGATTTAATAAGCCAAGCTGGGCAAGGGTCGAAAGGGGAAGCTGCCGGCCGGCAATAAGCCATAGCCCTGGAGGCCTCCGCTAACAGCACAGGCCCAAACTCAACCAGATGAGGAGAATGGGGGGGGGGTGAGGCCCCCGGGATAACAGAGGAGGGATTAATGCAACTGGAGTTCAGATCGGAGCGGATGGCCTCAATTTTAGATCTAAAATAGGCTGTGAATTGCTCACTAGTGAACTCACTAGGAGGAGGCCCGGGCTGACCAGGATTGGAGAGGTCTCGAACCACCTGGAACAACTCCGCCTGGCGGTTCGAGGCCTCTCCAATTCTCAGGGAGGCGTGAGATGTTCTAGCGTCCCTGATCACGTGAACATAATGGCTTGTCAGCTGCTTAAGCGCAGCCTTATCCATTGCTTAAGCACCAGTTTAGTAATTGCAAGGACTCACCTAACACAGATGTGTGTGTGTGTGTGTGTGAGTGAGTGAGTGAGTGAGTGAGTGAGTGAGTGTGTGTGTGTGTGTGTGTGTGAGTGAGTGAGTGAGTGAGTTATTTCCTTGTGAAAGTTACTGACAATATTGCTATTTGAGGATAAATCAGGTATTTGCTCCTTTGTCACTGAACTATATTTAACCTTGAAATAACAGAGGTTGTTGTCTTGAAACAAAAGTGGAGGTCATTCTTAATGACAAAATGATTATTATAGATCACATGTTTTTATGGCCATGGCCTGCTATTTCACACATTTTTCTAATTTCCAGTCCTGTACTTATTTCTTAAACATGGGGTTGGCTAGCCACCTTTTATCCTATGTTCTACTTAGACTCCCGTTTTTACACTTGTTTGTGGTATGTGCTGGGTGCACTCAGCTTGTGTGTGTTAATCTAACTGGCTGTGTGTCAAAACTTTCTAGCTATCTGCAATGGATAACCACCAAAACATGCCATTTTATAATAATTATAATCATCAGTAGCTTTGGGTTTTCTTGGATTACTAATACTTCCCTGATTTTTTTAAAAAATACTCAGGGCGAGAGTCTCTAAATCCTTCATGCTTTAGACAGAAATGTTACAGTCAGTATTATTATTATTATTATTATTATTATTATTATTATTATTATTATTA